>JALPQD010000111.1:5659230-6154613 GCA_023101885.1 Typhlomys cinereus | reverse complement strand
CCCATTGCTCTTCTTCTTCTTCTCCTCCTCCTCCTCCTCCTCCTCCTCCTCCTCCTCCTCCTTGTCCTTCTTCTTCTCCTATATCCACTTCTTAAAAGCAGGCCAGATATTTGACTGCACCCAAGGGGCTTGTAAACTCAAGGAAGCTCCCCCAACATCGGCCACGAAGAGTATCAGAGAACGAGACCAAGCCTCTGCCAAGAGCCACTCAATGATGGGGAGGGTGCAGGACCTAGGTGGATGGTACAGCTCTCCACTACAGCTGCTTAAAACATTTTCTCAGGAGTGCTCATTGGGCAGCTTCATTCTGTAAGCCAGCCAACCGGTTTTGAATTTAGCATTTCCTGGGCTGTGTGATTGTGAACAAGTTTTCTCTCCTACTGGGTGTTTTTTTTATCTGTGATTGAAGGTAATAGCTGAACTTCCCTCAGAGCTTTGCTGTGAATATTCTGTTAGTGATGTATGTGAAGTGCCTGACTCAATAAATACCCATTCCAAGCTGAGCATCCTTATCTGAAAGTTTCAGAACGAGGGTGCTTCAGATTTGGGAGTTTTTCAGAATGGAGATACCTGCATAGACCTTCCCAGTTAAGCATATTTAACTAGAAAATGTAGAGTGCCCTAACATCTAGAATTTCTTGGGCGAGGTCAGATTAGAATTGTTCAACCTAGAGACTAGGGGGATGGCTCAGGGGTTAAATCCTTTGCCTCACAAGCAAAAGGACATAAGTTCAGATCACCATATTCCATGTAAAAGTAGAGGGTGGAAATGACAGCACCCAATACTTCAGGTCTTGGAATGCAGAAAGCCTGGGAAAACCCAGAGTAGAACAGCAATAAGGAGGTAGAACAATCCAGGATGATTCCCAGAGCTGCCCATGGGCCTCCACAGGCACACACAATCAAGTACCTACCCTCTTATACACCTACCCATATGCAAAACACACACACACATGCGCGCACACAGCCGCTCTACCTGTATTATTTCTATCACTTAGGTCTGGAAACTTCACCAGCAATTCTGCTGATAGAGCCAACATAGACTCCTAAACTAAAAGTGCCTGCACGCAAGTGAGGCCTAGGAATGCCTAGGAATGCCTCAGGCTGAGCTCATGCCACAAGCTCTGGTCTCTTCTGAACAACTCCAACCACTAGAGGGAGAGTAGACAGCCTAAAATTACAGTCCCTTAATCCAGTGTCTTCTAAATTGCAGTTGAGAAACATCAGTGGTTATAGCATCAATTTATTGGAAGCTAGTCAGGCATTTTCTTTGTTTACGGAAATCAGGTTAAAAAAAAAACAGTATTGTAGAAAATAGAGGTTGCTATGTTTCACAAAGCCTTTCGTTTTAGTAACGTAAGTACAGGTGCATATGTGTCCTGGGTCTAAATATGAAATATTTTTCACTGTGGTTTGTGGTAAATTATCAGAACAGGCTGATAATTATAACTTTAATGGATATATTAGAGAACTACCAATGTCATTTATTTCTCAAACAGACACCATCGAGTCCCACCAAGAGCTGCTGTATTAAAGAAGAATCAGATGGGTGTGGAAGCCCAGATCTAACAAATTACACTGTTTACTGATTACTCTTCCTGTTGTTGTGAGAGAACACCCAAATCAAGCAACTTAAAGGAGAAAAGGAGATTTATTCAGCTTATGATTTCTTCATGGGAGAAACAGCATGGCTGACTAGTAGAAGCTGGAGAAGATCTAGGTCACATCCATCCAGTAGGCTGAGAACTACTAGACTGACAGCTGCAAGAGCAGACTTCTCCCTGAAGTAGGGTGGGATTAGTCCACGTCAAAGCCCATCCCCTGTGACTGCCTTCTTCCAGCAAGGCTCCACCTCCTAAAGGTGACATGACCTTCCCAAACGTGAGTCTGCGGGGGACACATTTCAAACCATGACACATCGTACTAGTGCTTGAGAGGAAGAGAATGGATGATCGGAACTTCAGTCATATATTGATGTCAAAACCAACCTGAGCCACATGAGATCCCGCCTTAAGAAGAAAGGAGGAAGATGAGAGTGAGGGAAGGAAGAAGAAAGAAGGAAGGAAAGAAGGGAGGAAGGGAGGGAGAGATGAATGGAAGGAGCCTCTGATGTTAATTGAATACCTTTCAAAGTCAAATGAGCCCCTCCCTCCACTCCTTGTAAATGACCTGCATAGCTCTCTTCATAGATTTGTTCCCCAAGCTTTCATGGGCTCTTCTATAGTTGAATTCTGAGCTGCTTTAGCTCTTAACTTCAGGAATGTATTTCAAAACCACAGCTAAGATTCTCTCCCTAAGGTGTCCCTGGGACACCTCAAATTCAACCTGCAAAGAAACTCATTGACTCATACTGCTTTTCAAAAAGAGAATGGCCCTTGCCCTGCAGTCTGTATTCTAATAGCATGTTGATATATATAGAACTTTTTTAAAAAAAAAAAAAAAGTCATACTGTCACAGAGAATCTCTTGGAGCTGAATCATCTCAGAAATGAAAATATTCTTGAAATTTTCCTATTGGCTAAGCAGTAAGAAGTATACATCTGTAATCTGAGCACTTGGAGCCTCAAAGTAAGAGCATCTTGAATCAAAGGCGGGTCTGGGCTGCACTTAAAACATCGTGAGACCCTGGAGCAATAACAACAATAAATGCTCCCTATGCCACAAGTGAGAAAAATCCAGAAGACAATAGACTTAAGTCAGCAGATAGTAACTCAGACAAGAAAACCTTGGCTGTGGCCAAGTCTTCTTTCTTCCCTGTCACTGCCAATTTTTTTTTTCCTTCTTGCATATATAGGTGTGAGTGTGCGTGTATGTAGAAGAGGACCCTTATTGCTTTGCTGTGGGGTTTCCCACATTCCATCTTCCAGGGCCCAGAATTGCAGGCCACCACCATTTCCGACAGGAATCTGAGGATCCAAACTCAAGTAATTTGGTTTGCAAGCAAAGGTTTAATCCCTGAGCCATCTCTCTGGTCCCAGTCATTGCCAATTTTATACAGCTCCCTCTCCCTAATCTCACATTGTCTTCTTTCTAATCTTGTCTCTGGGTTTTCACCTTTTGCTAGGCATGCTTCCCATGGCCATCAGCTACCACACCAAGAATCAGGTTGAGCCACAACACGGACTTATAAACTCGAGAGTCTCCAAATAAGAAACAATTATGTGAGCCTGTCTAGCATGATCTAAGCACCAAATTCATTCCCTAGAACGGCATGACCTGGACGTGGCAGTCCATGTCTATAATCCCAGCACTTGAGAGGTAGAGATGGGAGGATCACAAGTTCAAAATCGTCTTTCGCTGCAAAGCAAGTGCAAGGTCAGCCTATATACAGATACCCTGTGTCAAAACAAATACAAAACATGGGACATCAGGCCCAAGCCAGAAATGACAAACGATTTCATCTCAAGTGCCAGTCTCAACTGATTCATGATAACTTCTTGGAGAACTATGTTAAGAGTGATTTTGAGACTTGGTACAAACTCAACAGAAACAGTAGGTAAAGGGCACAGGACAGAGACATAGGACAAGGACATAGATAGTCCTGATTTATGTTTCGTCTTTTTTTTAATTGCTCCCTACATGTTAGCATTAACAGCTCAACTACAGAACTATTTGTCATTTTATAAATATTAGGCAATCTTTTCACCCCAAATATCACCTTTCTTTATAATCCCTTTCCTTCAATGTCTAGACTACTGTGGCTTATTGGCCCCCACTGAGAATCTTCATCTTGTTTCTGATGCACTCTACTGCCACAGTTATTAACTGTGCTTCCACCAAGCATGTGTCTGCCTCCTTTGCTTTACAAATATTACATATAAAAAAAAAGAGCAAGAGAGAACAAAGTCTCCCCATTTCCAGCCAGAAAACAGGAGGAAGGTGATGGAACTGTGAGTTCAAGAGAAGAATCGCTGAGCTGGGAAAATGGCTCAAGGTTTGAAGCCTTTGACTCACAAGCTAAAGTACCTGAGTTCAGATCCTAAATTCCATGTAAAATGCCAACTGTATATGGCAACAGTTTGTTAATTCCAGTACTGCCCAAAGCCCGAGCCTGGTTGAATCCCATAGCAAAGACATAAGGAGGCAGAGCAATCCTGAATGATTCCCCCCCCATGTCGTCCTTGGCCTCTACACTAAGTGCCTACTTACACACACACACACACAAACACCACACACACCACAACACACACACACACACACGACACACACACACACACCACACGGACACACACACACACACGACAACCGACACACACACACACACACACACACCACGGGAGAGAGAGAGAGAGAGAGAGAGAATCTTTTCACTGATACGGGCAAGAGAGTCACACTAACAAATGACTCTGTCAATATAATAACCAGTCCCCCCCCTTCACCAACATCTCTCAGAACATGGCGTGTCTACTATAAATGGGCTCCAATAAGAAGAAGGGGTTTCAAGTCCACAGTTTTCACAAAATCGTACTTTCCTGCTGCACTAGTATGTTCTTGGTAAATTCGAGGGCAAAGAAAGGAAGTTGCTACTGTCAAAAATAGTACTGGGCCTGAGGAGATATGGCTCAGTGGGTAAGGGGCTTTGCACCTGAGTTTGGTCTCCACACCCATGTAAAATCCGGGTGATATGTTGCCCTCCATATAGACACGTATGTGGGCTCCCATGCCTGAACATGTGCACAACAAAAATGAAGAACCATGAAAAGTACAAGGAAGGCTGGGTGAAAAGGTTTTCAGTAAGAATTCAAGGGGGATGAATTCAGGTACTACAGGGTGAAAATTACTTATGCTCACTGTATTTATGCGTGAAACTGTCAAAGAGTAAAGAAATAGTCAATGAAAGTCCAATGATGCCAAAAAACAAACAAATTTTAAAAGTTTAATTATTATGACGGGGTGTAGTGATCCAGTCACCCAGAAGATCTGAGGTGGATCTCAAGAGGCGAACCAGCCCGGGCTACACAGTCTCAATGAGCAACAAAAATAATAATTGTCTTACTATTATCATTTTATCAGTTTGGTGTGTTGTCTTAGCTACTTGGTAGGTTGAGATAGAAAAACTACTTGAGCTCAGAGTTTGGGGCAAGACCCCATTTCTTAATATTACTATTATTGCTATTGGAGTTTGAAAAAAATCACTGCACTACATCATATGCTTTCTGACCTTGTAGAAGGTCAGAAAATAATCCCACAGCCCTCTTCCACCAAACCATTTATGCCCTCAGATTGGAGACTCAATCCTGTAACTAGATTTTGAAGAGAAACTTCAAGCCTCCTTACCAAGTATTAACAGCTCTTTCCCCCTGGTCATTCCAATGGCGTGCCCTGGTCCAAAGCCATCCCTATCAAAACTCTCCTCACAGCAACAGATGGGGAAAACACAATTTGTAATATCACGATAGCCTCTGTGGCAGAAGGAGAAGTTCAGCACAGTGGGGCCCTTATCTTTCCTTTGTAGGAAAGCAGCTTTTATTGTTGTTGTTCCTTAAATGCTTGGGGGTGGGGTGGAGGGAGAAACTGAAAAGAGACAGTGACAGACGCTAATTTCCAAAGTTGATGCCAAGCCCTGTCTTGGAGGAAGCGCATCACAGGAGGTTTTGTTCTTCCAAGAAGTGCAATGCTTAAGGGTTTTTTTGTTTTTTGTTTTTTTCTTCTTCTTCTTCTTTCTTCATCACAGGCAGTGAAAAGCAAATAGCCTGCCCAAATCCCAAAACGCACGGCGATTTCAGCGATTTGGGGACCATCTTCCCGGTCTTTTCCCTCTGTGTCTGTGTAGTTCCTCCGAGTGGGCTGGGAAAGTTCAAGCTCGGTTCACAGAAGGGAACATTCTGTCCTGGCTCCCCCGGGCCGGGCTGCTCTGTGTAAAACAGCGTGATCTCAGCTGCAGCCGGGGCAACAGCAGCGGCCGCCAACCCCCAGCCCGGCCACGGGGCGCGCGGGCTCAGAGGCCATCTGCGGACAGCCGCTGCAAAGTGGGCGCGCAGCCCCCCGGAGGCGCCTTTTTGGCCTTTGCAGTTCAATGGGCCCTTCTCCCCCACGGTCAGGGGGTCTATCTGGATATCTGTCTTTGGAGGTTAGTTACAGCCGAAGCATTATCCAAGGGAACAACCCCTCCCCGCTGTGTGTGCACTTCTGCCATTGATTGGAGCTTTTCAGTCTGGGTGTTTCTCTGATCAGATTGCTGCTGTCAATGGGAAATGCGCTGCACTGCGCTCCTGAGCTGAGAGCGGGAGGGAGAGCCGGAAAGAGGACCTGAGAGGGGGGAATTAAGTCAAAATCACTGTGGTTCCGCTTCCACGCCACTCACCCCACGCCACCCCTTCTTTCTCCTCTTGCCAAAGCTTTTTTTTTTTTTTTTTTTTTTCTCACATTCTTTGTCTAGAATTTAGCACGCAATTCAGTGCAGCTTTATCCAAGGTTGATTTTTGTGCCAGGGTCTGCCCATAAAATAGGCGAAATGGAAACCTGGCCTTGAAGCCAGAGGACTGAAGGGGGTTGAAAGAGAGAGGGCGGCTGGCGAGCTGAGTGTGGCTCCAGGTGGAGGACTGGGAGGTGGGGTGCTGGAGGTCCACTGAGTTCTGAAAGTTCTGGAAGAGTGCTGAAATACGAGAAGTCGGTAACCGGCTTGACCGTCTCCCAGGGACCCTTCGGTTGAATTCAAGCCAATTTACAAAAGGAAAAGACAAAGTAAACTGGGTCGATTCCCCCTCCCAATCCCCTCCCGCCCAGCTGGCTGTAGGCTTGGACTTCAACTTCCTCCGGGCAATTCAGTCCCGCCCTGTTGTGGGACGGAGCCCAGCAGGGCGAAGGGCAACTTGAAAACAGTAAGTGCTCTGGGCACGTGGCTCTGCATCCTGATTTCCGTCTCCTGCAGCAAGCAAGTTCCTCAGGCTTTGTGCCTGTGACTCTGCGTCCTCCCTTTATTAGCTGGGGACAGGCTACCTACCTGTGTGTTGCCGGGTTTAAGGAAACGGAACGTGCCTTTGCTTGGCATAGCCTCGGTATTTAATAAATAGTAACCGTTGTTATTATTAATGTAAGTGCCAGGCAGTGAGAGCTGTTTACTGAATATGGATTAAGAACGTGTGCTCATGTGTCTTCTGAAGTGTTTTCTCACCCACATATTTCCACAATTAGTAGACTGGGTGCCTTTTGCACAGTTGTACCAGGCTTAAAGCCCTGAGGTAGCAAAACATTCTAGAAAAAGGTCCTAACTTTTCCAGGGAGGGTAGTTGATCCGGGGTGCACATGAGGTAACCAGTGAATGCTGTGGTGAACTATTCCCCCAAAACAAAGCAGCAGCCCAAGGAGGTGGAGAGCTGGAGCCGAGCTACAGCCGCCCACAGGCAAGGTGTTTCTGGGACTGAAGGTCAAGAACTTTCTCCCTTGCGGACCAGAGCTCCTTCCAAGACAAAGCGAGTTATACAAGTGCCTGTGGGGGTGGAGCACACCACAGTCACATCGCACCCTGAGAGAGGAAGGCGGCTTCAAGGACTCCTCAGGGACCGGAACCCGCCCACAGCCCTGGCAGACCAATGAGGCACAAGCCTTGTTTCACATGGTGACCCACACCTGCAATCCCAGCACTTGGAAGACTGAGGCAGGAGGATCACAAATTCAAGGCCAACCTGGGCTACCTAATGAATTCTATTTCTAATCCAGCCTGGGCTAAACAGAAAGACCCTGTTTCAAACCCCTTTAATTATCCCTCCCCCAAATCACAAACCTTCAGGCCTCCCTCAGATCGTGGTACACAAAGGAGCCAGTAACTGAAGACAATTTCACCCACTCGCTTCTGTCACTAATGAAAATTCCAGAGTCCAAGACCGAAGTCAGTCACAGGCCATTAGGGTCAGTGAAGGCCAGGCCAACACAGGGCTTCTTGGAACAGATCATAAAGACATCCTTGATTATTTTTTCCTATGGAGACCCTGGTTCTGCCTCAATCTTTGAAGACCCTTATAATTTTGACAGCAGAGAGCCTGAACACACTACGCCCACAACTTAAGTGGAAGTCCTTTGCAAAGGCTACTGCTCACACCAACCAGCAGCAGGTGGAATTTACCAGAGAATGCACAGGGTGACATAAGCAGAACCTGATAGATCTGAGGTGGATCTAGCTACATAACTTCAGAGACTGGACTACTGAGACCTCAGAGAGAATACATGAAGGGGAGGAGTTCCCTGAGAAATAGGCAAGAGTTCAGTTCAAGCAAACCCACATACATCAGTTGGGAAGGGAACTCTGAGACGGTGCTGTTTGCTGATCATTCATTAAATACCACCCATTTTAGATATGTTCTCTCACTTAATTCCCACAGGTATATTGTATGGTAGGTGGTAATAATATCTTTCTTGTGAATGAGGGAACTGCCATAGACACAGGTGCTAATTTGACAAGTGCAGGATGGAAGTGTCAGACAAGCCCTAAGCAACCCTTCAGGAGATTATCTAACAGACGAGGGACGACCCAGTCCATAGTAGGTAGGGTAGTCCCTGAGCGGGTGGGAAAGATGGAGAGAGCTAGTTCTGGAAGTTGACACTCATTGGTGCACTTGAACAGATTTGCAATCTAAAAAGCGAGGTTTGTCCCTCTCTCAGCAACTGCTGTGGGCGTGGTGTGGCTGGTTCTCTCAGCTCCTGGTGTTGGTATAAACTCTCCTGCCAAGCTGGACTAAGAACTGCCACAGAACAATCTATGCCAAAAGAAAGCCCCCTTGTTTCCATGTCGTTGGCTATGAATTTAATGGCAACATGAAGGCAAACTGTAACAGGAACCAAGACCCAAAGATTCTAAAGAACTCCCAGGGTCTTGCAGCCAAGGCCTTGGGCAGCACTTGCCCAAGGTCTACCCAGCTTGAGAGCTGAGCCTTACTTCATCATACTCTTCTGCCTTCTCGTACCTCATTCATATTACGGCTAGAGTTATATTGAATGTTGCCTTTGACTATTCAGACTGAAATCTCAAGTCGAAGTCTTGATGCCAAGCCCCACTCTCCAGTCTCATGTCTTGCTCATCTCAGTTTGTATCATCAACTAGCAGTTTCCAAGTGGCCATGAGATGCTGAGCTCTGTTTTCCAGGGAACAGAAAGTGAGTTATGTCCATGTGCTTGGCCTAAGAACTCTGTCTGTCTGCACAGAATAGTTGTGCCTTGGTAATGACCAATCTCTGATTTTAATGCCTTTACTCAACAAAGGTAATTTTCTGATCACATCACATCCCTTTGGAATCAACTAAGTTTTTGCTCAGGGATCCAGGATAAAGAAAATTGTCAGATACCTCAAGCACTATCAGTCATCGTTTGAGGGAAAAGAGCAGCCACTCACAAGCTCTTAAGCTTCTTCCTCTTTTAAAGTATCTCCCCCAAAGGGGCTCATGATAACCCTGTTCCCACACATAAGGTCAAGAGATTAGATAAACACAACCCATCACAAGCCTGCTAATAGTTAGAAAAAAAAACAGAAAAAAATGTGTTGAATAGCCTTGATAATGATCACATCAAAGAATATGAATGACCTACCTAGACATCCCACTGCAATGCAAGGCCAAATGGTTGACTTACCTCAAAGTGGACAAATGACTAGCAAATCTACAAAGAACTGTATCTAGGTTTAAAAAGTTAGAGAAAAAATCCTGAACAAGTGGAGGCCTGATTGGACCCACAAGAGCAAAGCAGATGGATTCCACTGTTATGGTTACCTTTTAGTATAATTTGACAGTTGCAGACCATTTGGGGCACAGCTGTGGAGAGTTAATGGTTGGAGTGGGCCTCTGAACAAGTCTGCAGGTACTTAATTAATTGGTGTGGAAAACCCAGCCCATAGTGAGTGGTACTTTCTAGGGGGGGACAGGATAATAGGAAGCACAAGGAGGAGGGACTTGTTCTTCCCTTATCTGTGTTGACTTGCTGTTGACTTCAAGCCTTGTTGACTTCTTGGAGCATGTTGCCTGTTTTGCTGCTGCTGCTGCCGCCGCTGTCTCCATTCTTGGCTGACTCAGAGATCCATCCTTTTGACCTTGCTGCTGTTCCTGCTACCTTTGGAGCCTGGTCTCTGGGCCTTGCTGCTGTTCACTGTTCATTGCTGATGTTGGAGCCCAGCTGTTCTTTTTTTTTTTTTTCAATTTTTTTTCTTTTATTTATTCAATTGTACATATGTGTGTGTGTGTGTGTGTGTGTGTGTGTGTGTGTGTGTGTGTGTAGAACCACGGGCGAATTTGGGAACCACCATGGACCGCCTCCACCTCCTTCTTGTTTACTCTGCTCCGGGATTCACAGGCTCTACCCTACCAGGACCAGAAGCGCAGGCCGCCCCCCCCCTTCTGCCCAGCGTCTATATGTGGGATCTGGGATCCGAACTCAGAACCTTCTGCCTGCAAGGCAGAGGCTTAACCCCTGAGCCACCTCTCCAGCCCCCAGCTGTTCTTCTTTGACATCTGTCATGATTAGGCATAGGTGTCAACTTGACAGTTGAGGGTTTGAGCTCTGGGCACATTTGTAGAAAATTAATGGTTGAGTTAGGCCCAGAGCAAACCTGTAGGAGATTGTCTAGTTGATGGGGAAGGCCCAGCCCATGGTGGGTGGGATTAGGCCCTGGATAAATCACAGAGAGCTGGTTGAGAGAGTTGGCATCCTTGTGTATATTTGGCCAGACATGCTGGTCTGGCAAGTAAGAATTGTTCCTCTCTCAGCTGTTATGTGGTGATGGCATGGCCAGTTCCCTCCGCCCTGGTGTTGGTGCATGCTCTCCCATTGAGCTAGATTGAGAATTGTAACCAGACTGTCTTGAGGAAATAAACCCCTGGTTCCCTTAAGCTGTTTGATGGTCATTTATCAGCAATCATGCAGGCGACTGCAACAATGACCGAGTCCAGCTGTTCTTCACTGACATTGGAGTCCGGCATCTTCAACCCTCCAGCCGAGTAGAGGCTTGAGACCTTCTCAGGATATTTCACCTTTGTGAGACATTCTGGTGAAGAACAAAGAAGCTTCAGTTCGTTACTTTGAAAAACACTATTTTTATTGTGAGTTAATTTAATAAACTTATTTTAATATATTATAGTCTAGAGATTCTGTTCTTCAGAGAACCTGACTACTACACCTACCATCCCTCACCCTCGTAAATGACATAGATTACCCCAGAGCTGGAGATAACCCGATGAACAGTAGACGACAAAGACATGCATCATGGGCTTGAGAAGGTCAGGAGAGCCGCGCAGAGTACTGGAGTAGGAAGATGTGACTGCTGGCCAAGGAGAGAGCCAAGATGGTAAGGAGGAACCCTAAACAAGAGAGAGCTGTGATCACGGTGGGACTTGATCGTAACCAGTGATTATGGTTCTTCTTTCCTCTTGTAAAACATTTTAACTTTTACATGTAAAATGCAAAGCTGAGCCAGGTGGTTGGACTGGTAGACTCAGGACTCAGAGCAGGATGAAGGCAGGAAGATTAACATGAGTGTGACACGAGACTAGACTACACAGCAAGTACAGGCTACCCTGAGTATATAGCAAGCCCCTAGGCTGATAAAAAGGAAAGAGAAAGAGAGAGAGAGAGAGAAGAAGAAGAAAGAAAGAAAGGGAAAAAGAAAGAAAGAAGAGAGAGAGAGAGAGAGAAAGAAAGAAAGGAAAGAAAGAAAGAAAAAGAAAGAAAAAAAGAAAGAAAGAAAGAAAGAGAAAGAAAGAAAGAAAAGAAAGAAAGAAAGAAAGAAAGAAAGAAAGAAAGAAAGAAAGAAAGAAAGAAAGAAAGAAAGAAAGAAAGAGAGAGAGAAAGGAGAGAGAGAAAGGGGGGTATTAAGGCATAATTCCTGCCCTTAAGTTATTTAGCAGGAGAATGTTTTGGTTAATAGCAATATCCTTGCCTTTTAAGTAGAATTGATTGCCAAGAAATACTTTGATGAGCAGAATCTAAGAATCTTCATGAAGCAAGATCATGAAAGGGTCAACAGTCTAACCAGTCCATGATAAGTGGAGTTGGAGTGTTGGAGAGGAATCCAGGGGTATGAAGAGACACTCAGCTGATAGGAAGGCAAGTAACAGGAATAGAATTTCAAGTGGAGATTTTTATGAAATCTGATTGTATGGTGTTCAGTGGAAGGCCTCTACCATTTTCTCTAATGAGCATTTCGATAGAATGTACATTCCTGGGATGTTTTGGGAGGAGATAAGAGGTCACGCTGGGCAAGAAGTTTCAGTAAAGTGTGGACTTTGGCTTCAAAGTAGATACAGGGAATGAACAGGGACCTTGAGAGAGCCCAGTCATGTTTTTTGGTAAGTGGGCCTATATGCGCAAGCTTGTGTAGTGTGAAGGCCCATCTAGGAGAGAGAGAGTTGGTCAAGAAAATCTTCGTAGAGGAGAGGAATGATGATCCTGGTGTCTGATATTGATAGATCAGAGATTGACCCATCCCACCTGCATGAGCGGCACAAGGCTAAGAACCACGCATGCAAAGGTACAAGGCAGAATGCTGCCTTCAAGCAGACAGTGCTGCACAGAGATGTAAGCGATAAGGTCAGAAGAGAGAAGCCCAGTAACAGAACCACACAATCAGGACTTATGGACACAAGTACATCCCTTTCACTTTCAAGATTATTCATATAGCATTACTAACCCCTAAATATTTTATGATTTTTATATTGTTGATTTGTCATCAAACAATAGCCATTGGTTTCCAATTAATTATTGGCAATAATAATAATAATAAAAATAAGTGGCAGATCCAAAGTCAAACTTTTCTAAGGATCTCCTGGCTTATTATATTCACCTCACACATAGTATGCCTATATTTACCTTGAGGCTAAGTGCTACCTATCTGCTTGGCAAGATACTTCAGGGCTGTGTCCCCATGGGTAAAGGGTTACCTGAGACAGTGCAAGCAGCCGCAGAGAGCTGGAGCTTCTTGATTTGTAAGCAACTGTCAGGGAGAACAATTCATCTCTGCCAGTCAGAGACAAAGCATCCAGAGCATGGAGAGTGTGTGCCTGTGAGTACTTTATCTGTCTGGGGGATTTCAGCCAGTCCAGGCTCCGATAGCTCATGCACATCATGGGACCTTTCTACACAAATGTTTCCAGAACGGTGTAAATTTTATATAACTAGGAAATTACCATGGCAGGAACAGAACAGATACTTATCAGCCTCCCGATGAGAAAGTAAGACTAAGTGTACTTTAAAAATATAGCGAGATCTAAGAATGCATGCTTCATTCAGAATATGAATGAATTTAAGCAACCTTATATTTCATTCAAATGATGTTAGATATTTCAATTTTCTCCCAAGACATTACTCAAGAATCCTAATGCCCCTCCCCAACGTCTCCTGCCTCTACATTTAATGCTATAGTTTACGCTAAATTTTGGCCCCTGTGCAGTTTTGTCACCTTAATCTGAATGGCAGTTTTCCCTAAACACCCAGAAGGCAGTGGATGAGAGACGAGTCACCCACAGTGCAACAGTTTAAGTATTTCTGATGCAGTTCTTACAGAATCTGAACAGTATCTGGAGGACCGGTGAGCACCTGAGAGGAAAAGGAAAGGGCCTCGAGTCATTTGCTCAGACAATAGATATTTACTGGGCGAGTGCGATGTTCTGGAAACTGCGGCAGGGCGGTGACCTACAACTGGAAGCAAAGCAGACGTGGTCCCTGACTCCTGGAACCAGCCATTGGTGGTGGGAACAGTTGCCAGTCAAATTACTGCCTAGATCACTGCAGATATCAGCACTGAGATATGGGTATGGAAGAATGACTCTGATCAGACCACAGTATGGATGCTTGACCTAGGCTGGGGAGGAGGGGAGAAGGTCAGGGAAAGTCAACCTGAGAATGTTTAGCCTGTCCTCTGAGAGATGACTTAGGGTTAGGGGTGTGGTGTGTGTGTGTGTGTGTGTGTGTGTGTGTGTGTGTGTGTGTGTGTGTGTGAGATTTTCCTTATCTTAAAAATGATTGTACTAACTGGGGCTTATGAAGAAGCAAACCTTGGGGTGAGGCCTCAGGGGAATGTTGGTAGAAAGGGTGGGCGGGCAGGCGAGGGCGCCAAGCAAGTTTGAGAGCCAAGCAAAGAAAGCACCAGAGGGCTAGCGGCAGCTCAGGTCTCAGGGAGGGAGCCCAGAGAATTTGTTTCCTGGCACTTGTTTGAGACAGGTAAAGACCCAAGCACTTTGACTGTCTGGGCTGATGTACAAGGCGGTTCAGATAATCAACCTAAGGACGGAGCCCGGGGCTGCTAGGAGCTCAGCAGGAGGTAACCACGCAGGAAGGCTGCAACCAGATGCCAGGGGATATAGAAAGACCATTCTCTTCAGAGTGCTGGGATTGAAGTTAAATGAAACTGTGTGCTGAAGGCACCAGAAGCAGTGCCCGACGCAGTACTTAAGCGTTCAATAAATATTAGCTTTCGCTGCAATGTGTGTTTATCACTCTGCATCAATGTGGCCTGGGACAGGCTTAGAGCTCAGTTAGCACTGCCTGCTCAATCTTCAGGAAACCCTTCCCACCACTCCCTCCAGGTCTCCTGAGACCAACACACATATAAATAGAGCGATATATATTTATATTTCCCAGGACTGTCACATTTTGCTGAGCTCATAACAGAAGCGAGCAAATAGCGCTGTCACCCTCTGTAATAAACCCCATCGCTCACCGCAGCCCATCTCTCCCAGGCACCGGAGCTCAGATATGCAAGTGTTCTTCTGTTCTTCAACTCGATCTGTACTAACCTGATATAATTCTCAGGCCTTCCATTTCTGGGCATGTTAGTAGAATTCTTGGGCCAAAGGGACTTTCTTCAACGTCTCATCTTACTAGGCAAGTCAGCAACTGTTTGCAACATATTAAAAAAATTTTTAAAAGTGAACTATAGATTCAAGGATGCATCTCAACTACATTTTCCTGAAGTAGGTGGGGGCAGACTCTATATATTGGAATGGTCAGTAAATGCCTGGGGAACAGGGCTGAGACAACTACAAAAAAAGGCACAAGGGACTTAGGAGCTTGACAATATTCAGGTCTCTGATTGTGAAGAGGGTTATACTACTATATATTTGTTAAAATTCATAAGCCTGTATGCTTGAAATGAGCATACTTCACTGTATGGATATTGTAATTTAATAAAGTGATGATAATGTTTTGAGACAGGGTTTCACAATATGTTATCCTAGTTATCTGAAGTCCACCTGCCTCACACTCCTGAGTTTGGAATTACAAAGGTGCATTATCCTACCCCACAATAAGGAGAATCTGAAAATGAGAAAGTGTGCATTTTATTGCCTGATCAGAGATCAGAAGTAAATCCAGTGAGACTAGGGAGTCAGTAGAGTGCTTGCTGCACAAATATGGGAACCTGACTTCAATTTTTAGCACCCGTGTAAAACGCTGAGCATGGTAGGACATGCTTATAATTGCACTGGGAAGTTCAGACAAGAGGGTCTCTGAAGTCTCAGCCAGCCTAACCTAGTCAACAGGTCCCAGGTCCCAGTGAGAAACCCTCTCAAATACAAAGCAGATAGCTCCTCAGGAAGGACAGCGAAATGAGTTTTTTTTGGCATCCATATACACATGTACATAGATACATGTTTACCCACATACATGAACAGGCACACACACTACACACATGTCCAAAGGAAACCCCTAACTAGTGGACAAACCAAAACCATTGCAAGAAATCCCCAACCTCTATTTTCTCTTCTGGTAAGAAGTTGGTCTTTATTATTTGTACTAATGGAGCAGGGAAAATGACAAGGAAAATCCAGAAGAAGGAATAAAGTACAAGTTATTTACATTTAGTGACACCGGGAGGCATTTGGTTACCTATATGAAATTTGAAGGATTATGTCCACCTGACATCCCCAAATATGCTTCAAGAAATAATGAAGCTCATCTGGCTACATTAACTTTCAGTGAAGACAGGAGTGTAGATTATTAAGCTATTGAGAAAAGGTTTGGAAATTTTTTTTTCTTTCAAATTAACTAGAATAACCTACTTGCAGATAATTGAGAACAGATTCTACAAAAATCAGGTTCTTATATTTAGAATGCAGTTGAGTTGGCTCAGTCTCCAGGAAGTCTTTCCCAGCACACTGCATGCTGTTCCCAAGCCCTGCCACTTCTGGGGTTCTGTTCATCCTGCCTCCTGTCCCCAGAACTCTGTACTTTGTCCTGCAGGACACTTACCACATGGAAGCCAAATGCCTGTTTACTAATCTGAGTCCTGAACCAGACTGAGAGCTCTTTGAGAGAGACTAGGAGCCGGGTGGGGGGGAGAACAATCCTATGTAGCTTCAGGAGAGGACTGGACCTGACTGTGGCAGGCCGGTAGAAAGTGCTGACCAAAGAGTTGTGGAGTTGTTATTGTTCTGCACACATAACAACAGAGTTTATTTAAGGTTGTGGAAATCGACTGCACAAACAGGAAAACTCTGGCGCTTCCAAGGGGAACTCCACCCGAGCACAGTGCCAGCAGGAAATACCAAAAAGTCAGTATCTAGCACAGAAAGCACTGTGTGTGTGTGTGTGTGTGTGTGTGTGTGTGTGTGTGTGTGTGTGTGTTTCAAGGCAAATTCTCTTGAGCTGATCTCTTGAGAGACTGTGGAGTAGTCTGCAAAGTCCAAGGCTTTGAGAAAAGTACTTAAATTTTCCTCCAGGGCAGGTGGCAAGGTAGAAGGCAGGGGAGACGGTCACCAGAACACGTGATAACACTGTCTCCTCAGAGACTGGGGCCTTGTTCTTGCTAAGCAAATGTCCTACCATTCAGCTATATCCCAAAATTTTGGTTTTATTTTGAGACAGGGTTTAACTAGTTACCCAGGCAGCCTTCCAAGTAGCTGGAGCATCCATCTATCCCTTCTTTTTTGTTGTTTTGTAAAGAGGTTATCTGTTTAGTTGAGGAGGAGCTAAAGAGAGCTGAGCACATGCCACAGCATGTGTGTGGAAGACAGAGGACAACTTTCTGAAGCTGGTTCTTCCTTCCACCATGTGGGCAACTCAAGTTGCCAGGTTTTCTGTACAGATGCTTTTAACCACTGAGCCATCTCCGGCCCCCCATCTGTATATTCTAGGGGAAGGCTGGGGGGGTTGGGGAGTTTGCGTGTGGACAGGTGATTGTGTGTGCCTATGGAGGCTCAAGGGTAACGTAAAGATTTATCCTTATTGCTTTGCTTGGGCACCCCAGGCTGTACCTTCCAGGGTTAGAATTACAAGCTGCTACCATTTCCACCACTTTTAGGTGGGATCTTGGGTTCCAAACTCAGGTCTTTTGCTTTTGAGGAAGAGGCATTAACCCCTGAGTCCATCTCCCAAGCCCCACCCCTATCTGTACCATTCTTAAGGACAATGCACACTTTAGTTTTATACTTTATCAGGAATGGCAACAAAATATACCTAAGACCTCAAAGCTCGCAGAGTTAAGGGGTGGAAGAATAAGCCAATTCTAAACAACAGTTATCACACATGGCTTATTGTCCAAATGCTGGCTTCCAAGACATGAATCACCCCCATTCCTCCCTTCTTCAGAACCTTCTGGGTGCTCACCTTTGGCCCACTTGCCCCATGGTGAGTGAAGAGAGAGTACAGACAGCTCAAGTCCACTTGGCACTGCCACACGATCAACACTTGATTGGGAAACAACTGGCTAAAATGAACATTTGGAGACTACCAGATTCTATGGTCTTCCTTGCTGGGAATCTAGGTATATACCTAGGCCAGACTTGGTTAACAGATTGACGTTTTCCTTCACTAAAACAAGCAGTGAACTGGGGACTAGTGTGTACCTCACTCTAACACACCATTGTGTAAACTTTTCCTGGGGAGACGTCTCACAATTGTCTTTCTACCCCAGAAAGAAGTTCCATGGCAGACCAAAGTAACAATTATGCCAAGGTGCAACATGAGGTACCAATGAGTTTATTAGGGTTATTTACAAGAGTAGGGGTGAAACTTACTTACAGAAGCGGGAATGTCTCCGCCTCAGTTACGTTGCCAGAAAGCCCACTTCATGGCTGCTGGCTTTCCCATGGCTGAGTGGATGGAATGACACTCACGGCCCCCACCCTCCTACCAGTCTTTGAATGAGTGTCAATAGACAACATGCATGAGATTACTTGTTCCAAGGAAAATGCCATGCACCAAACACCTGCCTGTCTAGCATACATAAGACCTCAGTGAGATTCCCAGTACCAATAATAATAATAGTAATAATAATCTAGAAAGAACACGAAAAAAAGAAAAGTTGATGAATTTACATTCACCTGTATGCACCAAATAATTTACCCTGAATTTCGATAATGAATCTTCAGAACACTTGGGGGACATTGGCTCCTAAGCATCACCTCCTGAGGAAAGTTCAGTGTGTGCCCACCAGTGTGATATCCCGTCGTTCATTCACTAAATCATGCATTCAGCCAAGGGGAAAGAGTTGGAGTCTGGTTTGAATCTTGTCTGCCTTTTACTAGGCACAAGTTGTGTATCCTTCTATATGACAATCTCAATTGCTTTGGAATGAAAATTTCTAGATGAGTAGCTTTAATTAGTAATAATAAAGATGGTAAAAACTGTTGCCTGAGATCAGGAAGGAGACCGACTGTGAATTGGATCAGATATCTCACTAATTACGGGTCTTTCTTGACAGTGGCTGTAGCAGTTAGCCTACATGGTTGCTGATAAATCACCATCAAACAGCTTAAGGTTACAGTTTTCTGGTTATAGTTCTTTGTCCATCTTAGCAGGAGAACTCATACCAACACCAGGGTGGAGGGAACTGGCCACACCATCTCTGAGAGAAGGAAGATCCTTACTTGCCAGACCAGCATGTCTGGCCAAGTGTACCCAAGAATGCCAACTTTCTCAACCCCATCTCTGTATTTTATTCCAGGGCCTACCTAATCCCATCCACTATGGCCTGGGCCTTCCCCATCAGCTAGACAACTTCCTGCAGGTTTGCTCTGGGCTCAACTCAACCACTGATTCTCTACAAACTTATCCAGAGCTTAAACCCTCAAATGTCAAGTTGACACCTGTTCCTAACTATGACAGTAGCCTTATTTCTCTTTGAACTTTGTTTCTTTGTTGTAGTTCGCCTGCACGGTTGCCAATAAATGACCCTCAAACTGCTTAAGGGAATAAAGAGTTTATTGTCTCTTGGGATTATCTGATTACAGTTCTCAGTCCAGCTTGACAGGAGATCTCATGCCAACACCAGGGCCTAGGGAACTGGCCACACTATCTCTACATAATGGCTGAGAGAGAGAGATGATCCTTATTTGCCAGACCAGTTGCCGCATCAACTAGACAATCTCCTGCAGGTTTGCTCTGGGCCTAACTCAACTACTAATTCTCTATAAATGTGCCCAGCGCTCAAACCCTCAACTGTTAAGTTGACACCTGTGTCTAACTACAACACTTGCCTTCATTTTCTTTAGGTTTTCTTTGCCCTATGCACTGGATGCGTGTTACCCATTGTTGCAGTCCACCTGCATGATTGCTGATAAATGACCATCATACAGCTTAAGGGAACAAGGAGTTTACTTTCTTATGATAGTCTGGTTACAGTTCTCAGTCCAGCTTGACGGGAGAGCATGCACCAACACCAGGGCCGAGGGAACTGGCCACACCATCACTGCATAAGAGCTGAGAGATGGACAATCCTTACTTGCCAGACCAGCATGTCTGCTTTTGGGTGCTTTTAGTACACCCAAAACAGTATCACCTGGGGGACGCAGCCAGATTTCAAAGCAAGGTTGAAATGAAGCTTGGTCCGGTCGAGTCACAGCTGTACCAAGTTTTGTGTGCTGATACTGGAAAAGCCTTTTTTTTTGGCAGCCAAACTTTCCAAGGACAAAGAACATCTTTAATTTGGGCTGTCGGCCCCTGAAGGAATCTGGGTTTTCAAACCACGAACTCACCATATGGTGGCATTCATGTTTTCCATTGTCCCAGTACAGTACAAGTTACTAGGTTTTCCTTCATTGATGCTCATTTCTCCAACAATGGAAGCTATTTGGCTGCCTGCCCTTTCCTCATCCAAATCTTCAAACATTTCAAACTTTATCCAGCAAAACCATTCAAGAGCCATAAAATCCACAAGGTCAGATTTATCAGCAACACCTCACTTCCCAGGAACCAAATTTTGTTGCAGTTAGCTTGCATGGTTGCTGATAAATGGCTTAAGGGAACAAGGGGTTTATTTTCTTACTGATAGTCCAGTTACAGTCTGTCCATCTTGACAGAAGAGCATGCATTAACACCAGGGCCTAGGGAACTGGCGACGCTATCTCTACATAATGGCTGAGACCAGCATGTCTGACCAAGCGTATAGAAGGATGCCAACTTCCTCAACCTCTCAGTATTTTATTCATCTGTTCAGGGCCTAGTCCCACCCACCATGGGCTGGGTCTGCTGCAACAACTAGACAATCTCCTACAGGTTTGCTTTGGGCCTAACTCAACCACTAATTCTCTGTAAATGTGCCCAGAGCTCAAACCCTCAACTGTTAAGTTGACACCTGTGTCTAACTACAACACTTGTCTTCATTTTCTTCAGGTTTTCTTTGCCCTATGCACTGGATGCGTGTTACCCATTGTTGCAGTCCACCTGCATGATTGCTGAAAAATGACCATCACACAGCTTAAGGGAACAAGGAGTTTACTTTCTTATGATAGTCTGGTTACAGTTCTCAGTCCAGCTTGACGGGAGAGCATGCACCAACACCAGGGCCGAGGGAACTGGCCACACCATCACTGCATAACAGCTGAGAGATGGACAATCTTTACTTGCCAGACCAGCATGTCTGGCCAAGTGAACAGAAGGATGCCAACTCTCTCGACCTGTGGTTTATCCAGGGCCTAATCCACCCACCATGGGCTGGGTCTTCCCCATGAGCTAGACAATGTCCTTCAGGTTTGCTCTGGGCTTAACTCAACCATCAACTTTCTACAACTGTGCCCAGAGCAAACCCTCAACAGTCAAGTTGACACCTGTGCTTAACGATGACACCCATCATGGGGGGGACTAATGATTAGTAGACCATCAGATGATGTCCTGGAGGTTGACCCCACCTGTTACTATGCCCTACTCCTGATCCTCCCTCTCCTTCAAGCCTTCTCTTATACAAAGGCCTCTCTTTACAGTTTCTGTATTGTTGGATAGGAGAGGATCTCAACACCCAGATAAGATTCTTGCCTTGTGCAGCGCAAGAAGAGCAAAATGGACAACAACGAACAACCTGAATACAGAGCAGCAGCAAAACCTGGAACCAGGCAGCCAAATCTCTCCCCATCCAGAGGCTCAGGGAACCTCGCAGAAGAAGGGGCAGTAAGACTGTAAGAACCTAAAGATGGAGAGTTCCATTGCTGATCAGGTCACTCCACTCAAGATAGAGCAGCCGTAGCCAGGAACTCACTGCAATGGGACTTGAACTCATCAGACCTGTACAGTGGTGCGCATGTCAACATGCCCCTATGGACTGGCACGGATCTCAAGAGAAATAGTTTCAGGCAGTAGGATCCTTAGGGGTGAGGGGTTAGACAGAGGTAGGGGACTTCACATATCAGCGGACCACTCAAGGAGGGGTCTCTCTGCCTGCCACATAAGCCTGAACCCCCATGAGAACAAATGATATAGAGGGAACCCCAGGACCCATATGACCAAAGGACAGGAGAATAGGAGGGAGTAGACTGGATTCATATAGGGAGGGAAGGAGGGTGGGATGGGATGAGAGTGAGAGGGAGGGGAGGAAAAAAGGGAGGGGAACAAGGGGGCAGGGAGCATGTATATAAAAATGGAAATTTAATAAATATATTTTAAAAATCTGTTGCCCGGAGCCTCATATATGCACCAGAAACCTAGAGCCATTTTGTCATCTTCAAAACTGTTTGGCCACATGTGGCAGTAGTTGGGACAGAGCAGAACTGTTCACTTGGCATCTCCATCCTTGAGAACTGCCCCTTCTAGCTGCGGATGGGACCACCCTGCAGCTCATGCCACATGAGGACAGTAGAGGAAATCTAGACAGAGCGAGCTTGGCAAGCCACAGTGTTCCATCGATCAAGCCATCGGACTGGTTTGGAGGTAGAGAAGGGTTCCCACGAGTGGAAACTGGAAAATCAAAAAGAAAACACAAAAGGCTAAGGTAAATACTGAAGAAACGCAATTTAAGAACTTGAGGTCACATCTCCCTAGTTCGGAGTGGTGGTGAGCACAAAACCTTCTCCAAACATGCCTCTCCCTAACCAAGGTTCAAGCACGCTGTTTTGCAAATACCACAACGGGTGTCAATACAGTCAATATTTATCGTGCCTTCCTGGGACAGGCAAAGTAATTGAGCCAAACTTCAATCTTGCATGGCCCTCCCTTTCCCGAAGCACCTTGGTAAATGTTTGATGACATAAACAGATCAAAAGTCCACCATGTTTGACCTTTCCCATTCCTGGGGAGCAGTTTCTCAGCACCTGCAGCTGCCCTCCTTGCCAGAGACATACCTGGGAAGGGTGAGTAACTAGCTGGTCCACAAGGTGCCTCTTCCAACAGTGCCAAGCACCCTGTGGGTGTTCAACGGGCATGCCGTGCACTCGGATCAGGATACTCAAAGGAGCCAGTGTGCACATCAGCACCACTGCTTAATTTAGAGGAATGCTCAGTCAGAAGAAGCAGAGGCAGTGCTGCCGGTCACAGAGCCAGAGATGAGCTTTCCAAACACTCCCTTCTCAAGGAACTTAAAGATTTAGTTTAATTCAGAACCTTGGCCAAGGGTGGTGGCCCATGCCTGTAATTCCAGAGGAAGTACATGGCACAGGCTGCTCACTTCATGGTGGCCAGGAAGCAAAGAGAGCTTCTTGTCCCCTTGGACCTCAGGTTTTAAAAATTACTGAAAAAAAAAGCAACTCTACCATATGTAGCAGATGTATGTGCATGAGCGTTCCTTCATGTGTGCAGGTATCTGTCTGCTGCACTAAATCCCTTGGTAACTAATATGTGTACCTGTATTTATTTACAGAAATCTGGGTATTTACATATAAATATATATATTTTTTGAGATAGGGTTTCATGTAATCTATGCTGTTCTGGACTGACCTTAAGCTTGTGATTCTTCTGCTTTGGACTTCTGAGTATTATTTATATATTATATATAACATTATTGTACATATGTAGATAGCATATGTGTATACATATGTGTCATATAGATAAATGAGAGACACATGAATGATGGACGGACGGACGGACGGACGGACGGACAGACAGACAGACAGACAGACAGACAGATAGATAGATAGATAGATAGATAGATAGATAGATAGATAGATAGATAGATAGTAAGTACACAGGACTTCTTGATTTACAATGAGATTATGTTAAACCCAATATAAATTGAGGATATCCCAAGTGAAAAATGCACTTAATTCACCTAACCTATATTTAATACAGTATAGTTTCACAATTTCACAGAAGACCAGGGACCTTGGTCTATTGTTGCTGTCTGACCTCTGACGCTGTATCAAAATACATATCACTAGCCCAGGGGACAACCAAATTCTTTTCTTTTTTGTGAGTGTAGTATGTGGTATTTGTATGTTTATGCATGCATGTGTGTGAGTGCACATGTGTGCACTCGTTTGCAAAGGCCCAAGATTGACACTGGGTATCTTACACAATTACTCGCTCCCCTTATATATTGAGGTGGGGTCTCTTCCATGAACTCACAGCTCATTCATTTAGCTAGTCTCGCTAGCCAGCTTGCTCCATACCTTCCCACATGTGAAAAGCAAGTGCTGAAATTACAGACAGACATTATGTAAATGCCTGGCAGGTGCTGGAGATGTAACTCTGGTCCTCATACTTTTGAAGCAAGTGCTTTACCTGCTGAGCCGCCCACCTGTTCCTCCATCCTTCCGGCCTCATCAACGTTTTGTTTGTTTGTTTAAGATATGCTTTCTCTAGTAGCCAGGCAGGTTTTAACTCCTGATCCTCTTGCCTCAGCCTCCTTTGCCGCTACACCTGAATCTTTTTGTAAGGGTGCAAAGTATTTTATTTTTAACCTTCTAAGGTTTGAAAACAAGATAGTCTAAGTTAAGTGATATTTTCCAAAGTTGACCTGATTTGGAGCTCAGTGTGTCTGGTTGACGTACAAACTGTTTCTACTGTTCTGAGGGTCTGTGAGTGGATAAACTTATAACCTTGCTGGTAATGTTTTTTTTTTATTTAAACCTTGGTAAGGGCTTAAACACTTCAGCAGTGTTGTGGTTTTACACAGATGGCTTTGTTCCAAACACCTCCTGGGAAGCATACGCCATGTACAGAAACCCATGCTGTGTCCATTCACAAGGAGGAAGACGTCTTGGTTAGCGTTGAGCTGTAAGCGCCTTCTGATTACTTTGATGAGTTCACGCGTGTAGTCGTGGTCAGGCATCAGAAACTTGGTTTTATCCAGCTCGGGCACCTGCTTCGCCCCTCTATCATTCTATGATTACACCTTTTGGTAAAAGGCGTGGCACTGCTTGAAGGTCTTCTCCCGGGGCGTGGTGCAGGGTCCCAGGCTCGGTGACAGCTGGTCCAGCCCCAGGCTTCCCTGGGCAGGAGACTCCAGCTATTCATCACGAGTCCTTTCTAGTCACACCTGGCTATGTGCTAGCAGGTGACTCAGAGTCCACTAGATGTCACAGAGATTTTTTCACCCCCAGCCACTGACCTCTAGGGAGGGGAGGAGATGGCAGGAACCAGGCTCCAAATCTACTCTTGACCAGTAAGAACTGATGCACTTACGGCTGGCTTGTTGAGGTGCCTGGAGAGCCTACAGGCAGCACGGAAGAGTCCTGTCCCTTCCCACGTGCTTCACTCTGTGTCTCTCTTCCATCTTTCACTGACGGCCTTCACAGCTAGGGGAGTTCTGGGAACTCTTCTCGCAAATTATTTAAGCCAAGGAAGGATAGTGAGATTCTCAACTTAAAGTCAGGTAGTTAGAAATACAAGTGACCATCTCTCACTTGCATGTGGCTGCAGTGGAGGTCTGTGGTGGGAAACGGAACCCTCAGACTGTTGAACCCATGGCTGTCTCTAGACACCTATCTGGAGAATCGTCCGCTGAGAGGGGAAAACCCACACATATCCTGTTACAGAAGTGTGCTGTGTTGTAGAGAAGTAAGACCCTAGAGCACACATTTGGATTTACAAATCCTTGCCCTTCCCTGGCAACATCCACTCATGCACTTGCTCAACACATGTCTTTGTGGAACACCAACAAGGTAGGAGGCCATTAGGAAGTGCTAGGCAGAGCTGGCAAGATAGATCGGCAAGTAAGTGCTGAGCTCAAACCTGGTGACCTGAGTTGGATCTCTGGAAGCCCACATAATGGAAGAGGAGAACTGGCTTCAGAAAGTTGTCCTCTGACCTGCCTCTGTGTGCTATGACATGTGCATTCTCTCTCGCTCTCTCTCTCTCTCGCTCTCTCTCTATGTATGTGTGTGTCTCTTTCTCTCCCTTTCACCTTCTTTCTCCCTCCTTGCCTTATTCTCTTTAAAAAGAAGAAGGAAGGCGAGGAGGAAGAAGAAGAGGAGGAGAAGGAGAAGAAGACAATGATGACACAAGCCAGACCTTAATATAGTTTATAAGAATCCATTGATCATTGTATTGGTGAGATAAGTAGTGGGTAAGACACTTGCTCACACACCTAACAACTTGAACTCAAATGCCCAAAAACCCACATGGTAGAAGGAGCAAACTGACTTCTATCCTGACCTCTAACAGTGTGTCATGCCATAAATGTGTGCACCTCCTCATATATGTAATATTTGTCAGTCAAAGTGGAATGGGCTGAGCTGAATCTGTCACGCACCCTTCAGGCCATCTCTGGAGACTTGGAAGACTGGCCTTTCCAACCTTCTAAATGCAGAAGTGGAAAGGACTGAAACCATGAGACACCCACAAGACTGCTCCTGGACTTGAAAAATTTCATTACACATAGCCTGGGGGTGGGCACTTTAGGAGAGCAAAATAAATGACTGATTTAATTCGCCAAAATACCCATCTCTCATGAAAAGCTGCATAGATTTTGAGGTAGGTTTGGTGGTAGGTAAAACCAACCTCAAAAAATAACTTGCAGCAGCATCAAAAATGTTAACGGGGTGTCTCTGCCCCCTGCCTTAACAGGGCATGACTGCTGACCCCCAGTAGCTCCTAGAGAGATGGGTTTGTCCATTTTTAGATACCATAGAAAGATTTATCTCTGCCTAGATCTCTTTAGAGCATTGTAGATTTTGATAAAATTTTAAAACAACACAGCAGGCAAAAGAATAAAGGTTTCCCCCTCATTTCATCTCAATATAACTTGTGTATGAAGGGCAAAGAGCCAAAAAAGTTCATATCCAGAGATTCAGGTGCTATTTGTAGCTCCCTAATGAGCAACACTTTCTTGGCCACTCACACATACATCTTGTTATCGAAAAGCCCCAGGAACCCAAGGATGGGCACACAGTGGGTGCTCAGCAAGGCTTCCTGGAATAGATGACAAATAAATGAATGAATCAATAACAAACGAAATATCTACGATCAGCCCACAATCCAGCCAACCTCCCCCAGGACTCGTCAGCAGTCACCATCTTGTGTATGCTCCACCAGACTGGAGACAGACGTTCTCATGCACTGACCCTCAGGGGGAAGAAATTGGAACAGCAGCTCCATCAGGGGTGGTGGCGCATTCCTGTACTCCCAGCACTCAGAGAGTGGAGGCAGGAGGACAGAGAGCTAAAAACTGGGTGGCAAGATGATTCAGTGGGTAAAGGCACCTACTCACAAACCTGCCAACCTGAGTTTGATTCCTAAAGCCCACATAATGGCAGGAGAGAAACAGCTATTCTGAAAGTTGTCTCTGCCCTCCACACGCGGGCCACGACATGCCTCTCCTCTCCTCTTCCTCTTCCTCTTCCTCTTCCTCTCCCTTTCCTCTTCCTCTCCTCTCCTCTCCTCTCCTCTTTCCGCTTCCTCTCTCGCTCTCTCTTCCTCTTCTTCCTTCTCCTTCCTCTTCCTCTCCTCTTCCTCTTCCTCTTCCTCTTCCTCTCCTCTCCTCTCCTCTTCCTCTTCCTCTCCTCTTCCTCCTCTTCCTCTTCCTCTCCTCTTCCTCTCCTCTCCTCTCCCTCTTCCTCTTCTTCTACCTCTCCTCTTCCTCTTCCTTTTCCTCTTCCTCTTCCTCTCCTCTTCCCCTTCCTCTCCTCTCCTCTCCTCTTCCTCTTCCTCTTCCTCTCCTCTTCCTCTCCTCTTCCTCTCCTCTCCTCCCTCTCTCTCTCTCTACCAGGTAAAGGAGGCTGTATTCAATCATAGTCACCTGAGTTGACCCCTGGAGCCAACATGATGGAAGAACATAAATAAAATATTGAGAGGGAAAAAAAGAGGCCAGGCTGAACTATATAGAAATGGAGAGAGAGAGAGAGAGAGAGAGAGAGAGAGAGCGAGAGAGAGGAAGGAAGGAAGGAAGGAAGGAAGGAAGGAAGGAAGGAAGGAAGGAAGGAAGGAAGGAAGGAAGGAAGGAAGGAAGGGAGGGAGGGAGGGAGGGAGGGAGGGAGGGAGGGAGAGAGAGAGAGAGAAAGAAAGAAAAGAAAGAGGAGAGAAAAAAGAGAGAGGAGAGAAAAGGGAGGGAGGGAGAAAGGGAGGGAGGGAGAAGATTGCTAAGTCAAGAACTGAGTCCAGAGGAAGCATTCAGTCCCCTGCTTCCGAGACCTACTTGCGCAGCAGAGCTTTTTGGCTGACTCACAAATGCCCACTGAGCTCTTACTGTGCCTCAGGAGCTGTGGCTACTGATGACTGAGCACATTCTCTGACCCTCCCAGCTCATCCTTCTCCAGTAGCCCCACTGTTGGTGTGCTAGCTCCTCCCTGGACAACTGCTCCTTCACCTTCCTGCCTGTGGGTTTACAGACCCAGTCCAATACTATGTGAGCTCTTGAAGATGCCTTCGATTCCCTTCCTACTCTCCTCCCCACACACCCTGCCTGCTCCCCACACACACCCTGCCTGCTCCCCCACACACACACCCTGCCTACTCTCCTTCCCACACACCCTGCCTGCTCCCCACACACCTGCCTGCTCCACACCACACACCCTGCCTGCTCCCCACCACACACCCTGCCTGCTCCCCACACACACCCTGCCTGCTCCCCCACACACACACCCTGCCTACTCTCCTTCCCACACACCCTGCCTGCTCCCCACACACCCTGCCTGCTCCCCCCACACACCCTGCCTGCTCCCCACACACCTGCCTGCTCCCCCCACACCTTGCCTGCTCCCCACACCCTGCCTGCTCCCCACCACACACCCTGCCTCCTCCCCCCTACACACCTGCCTGCTCCCCCCACACAACACCCCCCTGCTGCTCCACACACACCTGCCTGCTCCCACACACACCCTGCCTGCTCCCCACACCACCTTGCCTGCTCCCCCCACACCCTGCCTGCTCCCCCCCACACCTTGCCTGCTCCCCCCCACACCCTGCCTGCTCCCCACACACCTGCCTGCCCCCCACACACACCCTGCTGCTCCCCCACACACCTTGCCTGCTCCCCCCCACACCCTGCCTGCTCCCCCGTACACACACCCTGCCTGCTCCCCACACACACACCCTGCCTGCCCCCCACCACACCCTGCCTGCTCCCCACACACACACCCTGCCTGCTCCCCACACACACCCTGCCTGCTCCCCCACACACCCTGCCTGCCCCCACACACACCCTGCCCTGCTCCCCACACACCCTGCCTCCTCCCCCCTACACACCTGCCTGCTCCCCCCACACACCCTGCCTGCTCCCCCACACACACCCTGCCTCCTCCCCCCCTACACACCTGCCTGCTCCCCCACACACACCCTGCCTGCTCCCCCCCACACACCTGCCTGCTCCCCCCCCACACACCCTGCCTGCTCCCCCACACACACCCTGCCTGCTCCCCCCCACACCCTGCCTGCTCCCCCCCACACCCTGCCTGCTCCCCCGTACACACCCTGCCTACTCTCCTCCCCACACACTCTGACTGCTCCCCACACACACCTGCCTGCTCCCCCCACACACCTGCCTGCTCCCCACACACACCTGCCTGCTCCCCCCTACACACCCTGCCTGCTCCCACCTGTGCTCCCACCACACACACACACACATCTGCCTGCTCCCCACACACACCCTGCCAACCTCACCTGAAGTAAAAGCTAAAAACTATCTCCTCAGTAGCCCATACTCAGACTTTTCTGTTTCTCTTTTTCAGTCCAAATCAACTGAGAAGTCATTTTTGACTTTTCCTTCTTTCACATGCCCCCTGTCCAAACCATCAACAATATAAAAAGTTATGCCTAACACAAACCTGAAGTCACCCCGTATCCCCCTTTCCCATTACCCTTTGTCCAAGTCTCTGTTACTTCTCACCTGGACCATTAAAGTTGTCTGTGAGTTATTCATTCTGATCTGCTTTTGGTATCTTCACTATAAGAATCAAAGAGAAGTGGTAACTCCTTACCTGGGTCCAACCCATACATCATCCTCACCCCTACCTTTCAGGACTTGCCCACCTGGCTTCCAAGTGCCAGAGCCCACATGTTTGACCAATGGGTTTCTCTCTCATGAAATTGCTTTGCCTAGTCCCACACCCACTGGCCATGTCTGAAAGGACAATGCAAAAAGCCTGCAGTTCTCACACCTCTCAAATAGTGTAGCCTAATAGTATGCTCTAGAAAGAAATTAAGTCCCAGGTGTCCACAGTGAAACTTCGGTGCATTCTTCCCCTTCCTGCTTCCTTACAGGGCCTCCCAAATAAGTCAGTCTAAGGAAACCCCACTAAGGTGACATCTCTCTTGTGCCTACTGCAGTCCTTCTATGATATTCATTGCCTTTAGATTAAAGTTCAGAACCATAACTTTTCCTAGAAAGTTCTGCTTGTTGCTTCTCCACTCCCCACTAATTTTCATCTCCCTGATGCCACATAACATTTCAGCTTTCTGGAAATGCCCTCATAGACATGTGCAAAAGTGTCCCTCACTAATATCTAGGCATGACTGAATCCAATCAGGTTGGTGATTAAAATTGGCCATTATAAAATCACCTTTTGTCAACTTGATACTCAAACTCATCATTTTAATTCATGACATTCCTAAAGTCTCACATTCATCTCATAATGCATAATACATTCAGACAATATCTATGAATTTCCACAGTCTCAACAATGCCTGTTCAAAAGTTCTACATTTTGTTTGAAACTCAAGACAAACTCTTTACCAACCTACCAAACAAGATTAGACTCGGCTGCTTGGGGGTAACTAACTGCATTTGAGTAGGATTTGAGGCTTGCCCCCAAGGAGCAAATTCACATTTGATACTGTAAGCTAGCCAGAAGTCCATAGCTAGGACAATCATAGGTCTTAGTGAGGAAAAAATTGAGGTAATTACACACTTTGATCACAGGACCTGGAAAAAATCAAGGTGAAACAGATCTGGAAGCTTTCTCTTTGCTAGCTTTCATAGTTCCAAAGTGTGCTATTCAAGCTGCTAAGAGATGGAAGTTATCAATAGTCTGTCTTGTCTCACTGTAAATGAAAAGATGAGCTCATTGGTACAATAGTGGCATGACTGTTACAGGGGTAACCACCTACTTTCTGATAAGATTTAAGGCCTGTTTTTCAAGTGGGAACACATGTCTGGTACTATAAACCTGGCTAAGACCTGTGGACCAGAGGTCATAGCCTGCAGTGGGAAAGCAAAACTACTATTGTTCTGCTGTGTGAATATGGTATCAAACTCCCTCTTAAATACTTATCTTTATTCCCATAGATGAGTGCAGCTCTCAGAACTGCAACTGAGAGGCTTCCTTTTGTAACAAAAGAGATTTAAAACAAAGCCTCCTAACTGGCCAAAGCATAGAGAATAAGAAACTGTGGAGTGCTCAATCCTAAACAGGATATCTATGTTACCAGTTCCTCCCCATACCCAAGGCTCAAGGAACAGCTCAGAAGAAGAGGCAGAAAGAATGTAAAGTCAGAGTGGAGAAGAGTGTCTCCAATTAGTGTCTTCTGGACACAGCAGAGCTGTTATGCCCATGAACTTGTCGCAGCTGTGTTTACATGCACACAACACTGGGCCTATCTCCATTCCATCATGGAAAGAGGAAGACTTCATGACACCATTAAAAGAAATGACTCGACTTCCCACAACCAGTATTAGCCATCGATAGTCCCTCAGGGAGAGTTGGTCCCTCATGAAATCCATGAGCCAGCAAATGTTCAGATCCATGTTAATGCAGGCAGTACGTACAAAACTCGGGACATACACATTCACAAGTAGGAAGGATAGTGGTTAGTAACAAGAAGTATTCAGCAGGAGAAGGAGGGGAAAATGGCAAAGGGCAATGTGGGGGAAAGGATTTGGGATTCATTGTATACATGCAGTTGTCAAAGAACAAAAAACTGAAGTGATGAGCCAGCAAGAAAGATGCCTAGGACCAACCTCTGACACACACACGCAGTGCACATACACACAAACACATACACACACAGAAGGAAACACAAGACAAACTTGTCTTAGTTTGTGGCTTCTCTTTCCATCTGTAGCTACCATCCAGGACCACACCCTACATTAGAGTTACATTTTGAGACAATCTTGTCAAGTCTGGAAACACTGTTTTTTGAATCCCTCTAAAAACTTCTCTTCTAAACAAATAATATACTGGATTCTTATTTTAACTTATTTTTTTTATTCCCCAAGTTGAGCAGGAACCTAGGATCTCAAGAACGCTAGACAAGTGCTCTACCACTGAGCCCTGCCCCGACCCTTGGACTCCCACCCTAAAATAACTTTAAGATGCACGCTTGGACTTAGATCCATTTTTAGAGTATTAAAATTTATCAAGAAAAGAGAGTCTATTGCTGTCTTGTACTAGAGGAGATAGGAGCCAATTTCACATGACAGTTGATATAATGCTTCTCAAAAAAGTTCTGGGGACTATTTGTGAGAATCAGAGGGTACTGTACTCCATCAATACTGGCTTCGCCATAGCCTTTTAATAATAAATATCAAACAAAAATGTGCATCAATCGCAATACATGCTAGTTATATCTCAATGACAGTGGCCTTCTTCTAGAGCCCCTGAAGTTTCGCTTGTATTCTTTTCTCTGTAAAGGAAGAAAACTAATAGCTTCACAGGAAGCATATCACCAAGATTCCTTATCAAGCTTCTCTCAAGCTAAGCAATATCTGTGGAGTTGGTGTGAACTGAAAACACAGGGAGTCACCGGAACCTGTGAATTTCTTTGGGTCACTGGGATGCTATTAACCACAGAGACCCTGGTAGGATACTGAGAGTCCTCCTCCCATGCAGAACCCAGACAAAGCATGCTCTTAAGGTCTGTTTAGTCCTCAGAGCAGCTTCCTGTGGGTCCCACCTCACTCCTGCACTTAACACCTGGCCAAGGCTGGTTCTGCACTGTATTTGGAGGTGTGAATCTCATTACTGCTTATCCTGTGGCGCCTGCCTGAAAAGTGTCTGGCCATGGATCAGGCCAGAGTACAAAGCAGTCTGGATGGCTCCTTTTCATGACTTGAGTCAATTAACGAATGATTCCAAGCTGGCCTGGTAGGCCGAGCTGCCAGAAAGTCCCTGGAGCAACAGCTGAAATAAAACTAATAAAAAGAGCGACAGAGCAATTTATGGAAAGGTCAAGTGCAACTCAAATGTACTGGCCCCCATAGACCTCACCTTGAACTTGGAGGGGTTGAACCCCACCAGCCATCAGGAGGGTAGAAGTGGGTGCCTATTGCCTTCTCCCAATGCGGTGGTCTTTCCAAATCTTCCCTCACACCTTGCTTCACTGTCCAGCCAATCTCCCCTGTGCGCCCTGCTGCATTTATTCAGACATCGTGGCCACCCACTCGTGTACCTAAACAGACTCTTTCTCCATACAACTCCCTTCTCCATAAAGTCTAACTTTATTTAATATATTTAAACATAGTAGCTTTAGGAAGAATATCACCAAACAGTTCTTTACATCATTAAAGATGCCCAGACCTCGAGTAAGTTGACCTGAATGGTGCATTCCTTTCTCTTCTCTGCCTGCCATTTAAATGTTTTGTGTGTAGGGGGGGGGAGGTACTCTGTCTCTTGTTTACACAAAAGCAGAGGCTTCTCTTAAGACAGATGGATTTTAAAGCAGAGGACAGCCCCACTGGGGTTGTACTACTGCACATGATAAACCCCAGGACTCAACTGGACTAGGAAAATCAAGAAACCTAATGGAAAGAGGGGAAGCACAGAAAGATTTGCTTTCCTTTCATATTCACTTGCAAACTCTGTTTGTTTTGTTTTGTTTGTTTGTTTGTTTATACAAGAGGACACTTGAGTGCGAGGGCGTGTGCCTGTTGAGATCCAAGGCTGACATAGGGAATCATCCTGGATTGTTCTACCTCTCTATTGCTTTGTTCTGGGGTTTGCATACTCTGCATTCCAGGCCAGAATTACAGGCTGCTATTTCCACCTGGAATTTTTACATGGGATCTCAGAATCCAAACCCAGATCCTTTTGCTTATCAGGCAAAGGCCTTAACCCTGAGTCATCTCCCCAATCCACTTACAAACTCTTCTAAGTGTACTCATCAAGAGAATTGATATCTTGGGGTTAGGGGAGGACAGGACAAGAGAGGCAGTAGACAGGATGGAAATGGCCAATGAGAGCCATAGAGAGTTCTGGGTTTGTACAGAAGTTAGCTTTATAAGCAGTCACTGAGCTGTACATTTCTGTTTTGTATATTTCTCATCAGGTGGGCAATGCTTAACAATTTCATACATATGCCTATTTTCCCTAAGGTTAACAGTCCATAAATCGCACACAACCTTACAGATATTTTGAAGACATTTTACTTCTTTTTTTTTTAAGACACCTTACTTCTAGGTACTCCATATGAGGGTCTCTAACTCTCATTTTATTTATGTATTTATAGTTTTGAGGAGGTTGGGCTATTTAAGGCAGAGTCTCTCTATGTAAACCAGACTGACCTCAATCTCAGGTGATCCTTCTACCTCGGCCTCCCAAGTTCTGGGCTTTGTAAGCATGTATCACCCTGACAGGTTCTCATCACCTTTTTTTTTTTTTTCCTTTTAAAAAATTTACAGAATTTTTGTTTGTTAGATTTTTCATTCTGTAGTACTGGCTAAATCTCAAATTTATGGCAATCTTCCTGCCTCAGCCTTCTGAGTTCAGGGATTATAAGCATAAAGTACTGTGACAGGTTCACTGTTTTCACTGTTAAGTCTGACCTAGTACCTCTGCTTCTAGGTTATCTCCCGTGAAATAAGTAGGGTTTTCTTGGTGCTGTGACCTAATATCTGACATGAAGCAACTTAAGAGAGGAACAGTTTACTTCGGCTTACAGTTGGAGGTGTTCCAGCTCTTCCTGGTGGCAGCAGCATGACAGTACAGGGCCACAGCACCAGAGCACATGCAGCCACATGTTCCCATCTCAGCAGACCAGGAGCCAGAGAGCCGGTGAAGCAGAGATGGGCTAAGCCCTCAGGCACACCATACCGGGACTCACTTCCTTTAGTGAAACAGAACCTCCTAGAGGCTGCACAACCTCCCACGGCAATGTCACAGCTGGGGACCAAGCATTCAAGCACATGAGCCCACAGAAGGCTTCACATTCAGGCCAGAGCACATAACTCATAAAAGAAGATGGCCGTATTCCATCGGTTACGAAGCAGGGGAAAGTGAGGGAAAGGAGGTATTGCGTATAGAATCTTATCCAAATGGAAAAATCTTCTCTTCCCCCTGTTCTACCCTGTTCTCTAGGTAGCCATTAGATCTGTTCTGTGATAACCAGTAGAAAACAGGACCCAACTTTTCTGTCAGGGACTTTCTCCCTGAGCTCCTAATCTATATCATGTTTCTTTTGTCCTTACCCTCTGTCCATGTACCTGCCACAGTTCTTCCAGAATAACACTACTAAACCTTGAATGTGACTATTTAACAAGAGCCTCCTGCACTGGCCCCATTTAATAATATATACTATTAGATCCACTTTAGCAAGATCTAGAACTTCACCTCGCCATAAGAGAGAATATCTAACCCTGGTACAGCTCTGTCTGCTGCCCAAGGCACTTCTGCACTGTCTTCCTTGTCTCCTCTGACAGCAAGTTCTGTCCACTACTTTCTTCTCCCCTGGCAAAATCGAGCTCAAATTCTAGGCTAAGTCTATCCCAATTGACCACTGATTTGCCTCCCTTTCCTGTTATGGGCTCTTTCTCTTGCTACATTGTCCCCTTAGAATGAATATACTGAATATGTTTTTAAGGCAGGTTTCCCTGTTAGATGGTCAAGTTTAAATTAAACTTCCTTGAGTTCTGAAATTCTGCAGGAGTTCTTACTGAGAAGTGCTAAATAAAAACGTCTACCTTTGAATCTGAATTCAGCAAACAAAAATCCCAGTAAAATCTATGGTTCAGTTCCTGAACATAGGCTCTCCTACCTACATTGTTCAATCTCTCCCAACATCCATGAGTTTTGGGTCCTGCCTGGCCACAGAAAACGGGTCATAGGCCATCTTTCCCCTCTGGCTTGGCCAGGCTCAGGCCTGACGAGTCAGCGCCGGTGCCGGTAATGATAGCCAGTACTTAACTCCTGTGCCATGACCCAGGAGCAAGGTGAGCACAGGAACTGGAAAACATTTGGTTTGTGCCAGTCGCTGGAGCCTTCTTTGGTCACCTTCTGAAATGGCAGGCAGCAGATAGAATTACCCTCACCCACAGCAGAGCTGTCTGGTGCGACACTTAACTCTCTCCAGACCAAACCAAACCACCTTTTCTCTCAACCCCTTTTGCACTCTAGATTTTCCTTTTCACCCTTCCCCCTTTTCCCAGGAACTTGCCTTCTTGGAGGCTGCTTTTCAACCAAAGAAGAAGGTGAATCCTTTGGGGACGACTTATATTACCTGGGCAACTGTGTTGACCTGGTGGCTGGCACATCATTCTTGCTGGTCAGGGAGGCCTGAGAGTAAAACAGGTTCTGAAGAACACATTCTGAGCCCTTAGGAAGCAAGATAAAGAATGAAGATTATGAGCAGCTTTTCAAATTCTAACAGGTTTGCACAAACAAAAAAAGTTGGCTGAATATTAAAGTGACATGGAAATAACTGAGAGGTAACACGTCTGCAGTGTCATGTTACAGATGAGAAAGCTGAGGCCCCGTGTGGGAACCCCGGGTCCAAAGCAGGTCCAAAGCACATAGCGGGCCAACACTGTCCACCCGGCTTCCATTCCCAGGCTCTGGATCTCACTGACCCAAACAAGGTCCAGGAGTTCCCACACTAGCCCACGCGCCGCCCGCTCACTGTTCGGAAGGAAGTGACACTTCTGACTCCACCACTGTTGCAGGACGTCCTTTGTTCATACGTGTGCAGTAGCTCCACATCAGCTGTTTGTGGGACCACGTGGGAGATTTGTGAAGCAGATTCTGGCTCTCCATTTTGGTGTTTTCCATTCCTGTAGGTCCAAGATGGGGGTATTCGAGACTCTCTAGTCTTTTAGCTCCTTTACAAGTTTCCCTGCTAAGGCAAAAGTTGGCCAGAAGAATCTTGCAGGTCCAAAAGTTTCTTTTTGTTGTTGCCGCTGCTGCTATATTAGGTTGGATTGGTTTCCCTTTTTGGACTTTTTGTGATAACGTCTCACTATGTAGCCCAGGTTGACCTCTAATTCATCAGTCGGTCAGGCTGACTGAATTTTCCAGCCTCCCAAGTGCTGGGATCCCAGACACACGCTGCCGTGTCCAGTTTTCTAAGCTTCAGCACAATGTGGGATCCCTTGTCTCTGCCTCTCTGGTGACTGACTCATCACTCCCGATTTAAAAAGAAAAGAGGATACAATCAGAAGTGTGGATTTGTTATCTGGAGTTAAAGCAAGAAAGCTGGCATTCAGAAAGAATGTGGACGGATTCAAGGTCACCTGCACACTGCCTCCATCAGTGAGCAGCTGGGGATTTTAACTCGAAGGCCACGAGGTGAGGCTGTCCTGTAGAAAACGCAGTTAAAAAGAGGCCTGTGACCCCGAATGACTCACTGTGCAAGGTGAAAGCCTTGCCTCAGCCTTGCCCTGCAAGATCAGAGTCGATTAATGTCCACATACCATGTCTCCATTCATGATGAGGCAAAGATAATGCCTGCCTCTGTCTCAGGCGACAGAGACACAGAAAACACGGGAAGGATCAAAGTCGGAAGGGAAGACAGACCCCCATTCTAAACTCAACCATGACATTCCCCATGCGTGTAACATTTCCACTGAGCTCCAGCAGGTCATATGAAATAGGAGCACGCTGACATCTTAAACCCCTGTTCATATAACTGGGCTGGATGGGCGGCCTCCTCCGGTGCGGCTACTTCAATTTATAATTCATTGAAATCAGCCTCACACCAAGACACGCCTTTTCGGGTCACCAGAGTCTCTCAGTGTGCTCCAAATCTCAAACCGCAGTACAGACTTGACCCTGAGGACAGTCTGGAGCCCTTTCCACTGCTGACACCGGCCTCCAGGGCTGGGAGACTAAGAGCTGTCTGGATAGTGTTCAAAACGGCCTCACGGGGAACTCGGCATGTGAATCACAGGTTTAGAATGGCACCTCTCTCTCTCTCTCTCTCTCTCTCTCTCTCTCTCTCTCTCACACACACACACACACACACACACACACACACACGATCTCATTATGTAGCTGGTCCTGAACTCAAAAATCTCCTGCCTCCCAATATTGGGATTCGAAGAATGTTCCACATACTCAGCCTCCATTTATCTTATCAGAAAAAGCTGTCAGCTACCATTGTGCTATCGCAAATCCATAATCTCAGTACTAGTGAGCTTAAGGCTCACGATTTTGAGGATAACCAGGGCTATATATCCAGACCCTGTCTCAAAAAAAGGCCAACTACTACATGCTAATAGTTTGCTATATTAGCCATATAACATTATTTTAAATATTGCATCTACACTCATGTGGGCCCTTCCCTGGTTCCTGAGAAGTAAATACTATTATGTAATTGGTGTTTAGCCTTTAAATCCATCTTTTATATTTTTAACTTATATTTTGTCTATCTATTAGAGTGTGTGTGTGAGAGAGAGAGAGAGTGTGTATATGTGCATGTGTAGGTCAGAGGACAGCCCTCATAAGTCAGGACTCTCTTTCCATCATTGGGCTTTAGAAATGAATCCGGTTGTCATATTTGCATATAACTGCTTCTATTGACTGAGCCTTCTCAAGGTGCTTATATTTTTAAAATATATATAGGTATTTACAAACAATAACTGCCATTATTTGACAGTACTTATCATAATATTCAGACCATGACCATAGTGCATGTGATCCTGAAACATTTTAAAGTTTTAAATATTCCTTTTTAAAAATGTATCCATATTGTCATATGTAGATATAGTTCATTAATTTAATCCTACATACTTTTCTCTCAAATGAATAGCACTTAATTTATTAATGCATTATTCTTTTGACAGATGTTTGGTTTTCATTCTTGCCATTATGTGACAATGCAATTAAATCCTTGGGAGCATTTCTCAAGGGCACACACCTTGTGATAGGGCAGTACGTCTTCATGTCCCATGAACATTACCAGACTGTTTCTATAGTGGCTCTCCCAATATACACTTAGCCAGTGTGGAGGATCCCCCCCACATTCTCACTTAGTTCTCATTAATCTGATGAATATGAGTTAACAACTCATTTTTATTTTATTGGTGAGACTCACATCTATACCTATATTTTCCTCTTTGGGTCAGCCTTTTCTGTGATTTACCCATTTGAAATCTTTTTCTTCTTTCTTTAGTTCTTTGTTGTTGTTGTTAGTAGGATGTTTCTGAATTCTTGCAGAAGCTCCTTTTTATATTCCAGATACCAAGCCTTTGCTGATTATGCATAATGGAAAGTGCTCTCCCAAAATGTAATTTGTATTTTAATTCTGGTTTTGGTGCCTTTTATCATTCAGGAATTTTCTCTCTTTTTCTCTTTGGGATTATATAGTCAAATATGTCAACTTTTCATTTATGGTTGCAATTTGAGTGCTTTGTATAGAGATTCTTTCATAAGTGATAGACTTCTATAATTCATTTTAGAGTTTTGCTACTTCATTTTTAGCTTTCACTTATTGAGAATGAATTTTTCTGTATGATAGGCTTGCAGACATATAAATTATTTTTCTCATATGGATAGCCAATCGCCACAGACACTTATTGAATAGTTCATTGCTTTCTCTGTTGGTTTCTGGCATCGCTTCCTTCACATGCCAAGCATCTGCACTTGCTAGACTGCTTCTTTGGACTGTCTATTCTTTCCCAGCAGTCTTCTTGCTTTATGAATCCACAACTACCCTACTGTCTTTGACTCCATAATTGTATAATTCAGTCCTGTTCTCTGATAAGGAAACTTACCTCCCCCACCCTTTCCACTTGATTTTCAAAATTCTTTCTTATCTTATTCTTGATCTCTTCATCTTCTAAATTATTTTTTTGGTTCAGTTTGTGGACTTCCATGAAATGCCTATTTAGGACTGTGTTAATTGGGCCTTGATCCAAAAGAAAGGACTATTATGAATGCTAGAGGTTAAGAGACCTCTGAGGATGTGGTTCTGTGTCTACCGCACTGTCCTTTCCGAGGAATCTGTCTTCTAGGTATTGTATCCTCTCTGTCTGCTTCCCTGCTCATTACCTTATCTCATTGTGATGCACTCTGGGGAATGACGCAAAGCTATTTTCCAGACAGGTATTGCTTCTTCAACTTGTTGACCCCTTGAATGCTTGTCCAAGCATGGCTTTTTGTACACCGCAGGCATATGCTCCCTACTGTACATCAAACGTTACCTAAAGTCGGAAGATTGTGAGGGCCAGATGGGCAGGGAATCTGTTTACATCAAGGGCCAAAGTGCATCCCAGGGCAATATACTTGGTCCCAAGTTTTCCTTCAGGTGCCCACTTGCAACTGGCCTGCTCGCCATCACCAAGGACACCACCCCGCCTTGATCCAGAGGAACTGCTTCTAACTCAGGGAAGGTTCTAACAGGTAGACTGACCCCAGGCAGAGCTGCGATTAAAACACAGGACTCATACTCCTCACCTGCTCATGGTCCAACGTCCGAGCCACCTTCCCACAGACTGGACCACCCCGTTCTGTGGAGTGGCGTGTGGTCCTGGTGCTGTCCAGCCGAGGCCCTTCAGCATGTCTCAGTGCTCCATCTTCCTCCCCATTTCCATCTTGTTCTAGATGAGAGGCCCAGATTTTGTTCTTCAAAGAGCAGACACAGTACCCTCTTCAGTTGCCTTCACTTTTACATCTCTGTCAGGCAGCGGTGCCACCAGGCTTACTCCACAGCAACGAGCAATTCTAATGCAACAGAAGTGTGTGCCTTGTAACTGTGAGCAGCCACTGCCTCTTGTACTTACAGGGGTGATGATCGACTATGATAACTGTAGCTGAAAGTCGCATTCCCGTGTCAGGGAGTATCGAGGAATATGAGTCATTTATGAGGCTCCAGGAATGGATAGCGTGGCTCACCTGTGTGCATCTGCTCATAGGATGGTGCCAGGGCTCTGGATTCTCAGCCCTTCTCACACCTTCAGTCAACTGATAAGTTCTGATGGTGACTTGATCCCACAGGTGCAGGGGGAGGGGGAGGGGGATGAATAATTAGCTGTAGCATGGAGACATACACCATTAGACTTTCTTTTAGACCTGCTTGACAGGTTTCAAGTTTCATTGTCAAGTTTAAAAGAAAAAAAAAAAAAGGCAAAAGAAAAGAAAAAGAAAGCTGATAGTTAGAAGCAACTGTTCCAATTGCCTCTGAAATGTTGGAATGTCTCCTGCTATTCTGCTTTTGTTTTATAATTTCTTTAAATATTTATTTTTCTTTTTAGAAACTTTTAAAAGTTTTCATTAGTATATTTTTATTATATAAAACAATGGGTTTTATTCTGACATTTTCATGCATGTATATAATGATGAATTTTGCTAATTTTCATTTTTCTATAATCCTTTCCTGCTCTCCCGCCCCTCCTAATGAGCCCTTTCCACTTCTAACTAGCTTCCTTTCTACTTCCATGCCCTTGTTTTTATGAACAGATGCATTTAATTAGGATTACTTGTAGTAGCCTGAGTGAAGAGCAACTTGTCAGTGTCTGCACCACCAGAGAAAGTGTCTCAACTTTCCATAGAAACTATCCACTATTTACAGAGCCTAAGGAAGGGGCAGGCCCTCATGAGCTCCTTCTCCCCCCTCCCCAGGATGGAATGGTCGTGGGCCCAACTTGTGCAAGTAGCCACAGCTACTCCGAGTTCGAGAATGCAAAGACTAGGCCATACCCAGAAGATAGTGTCCCTCAATCTTCCACTCCTTCCTTCAGCTGTTATGACCTTTCTTACCTCCCGCTTCTGTCATGACCCCTAAGCCTTGGAGGAGATGATATCCATCATCCAACAATCACTTATGTCCAGTATTTTGACCACTTATTGGTATCAACTGTAAGTGCTACCCACCCACCATAAAAAAGAAGCTCCTCCAACCAAAGTTGACAGTAGCACTCCAGAGGTATAAGCATTGATCTCCCACAGGCAGTTTCATAGGTGCAGTATGTCTGTTTAGCAAGGCAACAGAAAATTAGCTTCCCCATTGGGACCTGTATACATAGACTTTTGACCAGGTTTACAGCACCCAACATGAATTCCTGCCTGCAAAGCAGGCTTTAAATCTCATCAGAAAGCAGTTGGTTATAACAGTTATACCATTATTGCACTGTGGGCACATCTTGCCTGGCAGGTTCATAGCGTAGCATATGTTTTGATTTGTTTGTTTTACTTTATTCTATGTTGTTTTATTTTATTTTATTACAGAATCTCATTCTGTAGCCCAGACTGGCCTCAAGCTTACAGCAGTCCTTCTCTCTCTGTCTCCTGAGTATTGCAGTTGCTAGTGCTTGTGTCCCTTTTAGTATCTTAAACATATTTATTTTATGGTCATTTTCAGGTTGCTTGACTAAATCAATCTCAATATTGATTTTGTTGACTTTTAGTCTTCATTTCCTTCAAATTTTTGGCTTTCTCTTTTGTAATTCTCTTCCCATTTCTTCACTTTTTTCAAGCCTAAAAGTACCTCTATCACTAATCTTTAATCCAGACTGGCAGGACCTCAAACTAAAACAGGATTTTATAATTTGTAGCTCAGGACAGATAGCCTAGAATAACAGCTGTGTTGTTACTGTAGGTGGTTTGGTTTACATCCTTGTCAAGAGCATCTGTCTATTTACTTACCCCTCCTTCCTGGGCTACACTGTTGTATATGACTTAGGCCAGTTTCATTTTTCCCTTAGCCTCCTTTTAAAGATGCATGGTAAGAAATGGTTCTCCCTAGACTTTGGTTTTAAAAAGTGAAGCTAGTTTTGAACACTTGTTTGCACACTTCTCAGTTACCTGATTTCTGAACCCAGAAACTGATTCCATCTACTCATTATTTGTCTTTCTGTTCCATGTGTCTGGTGAGCAAATGCTTAGTCTATTTTTGAACATGACTATATGTGCTTTGTTTTCTCATTTTATATTTTGTCTGTCTTTGGTATCTTAAAGAAAATGCAGCAATCAAAGCACAAGCTTACCAATACAATCTTGTCAGTTGCCTTATTCTAGTTCTTATCCCAGGCCTGAAGGTACAAAAGTTGTTTTCTATATGAAAAATTTAATATTTGTGGAAAGAATATTAATAATACAAAGATGTGCTAGATAACCAATCAATGCTATGTTCTGTAGGCTGTAACACTAAATGTTCTCCCTAAGTAGGGACATTATTTTTTCAGCCTTACCACTAATTACATGCCTGACTGAAGAAAGTAATTGTGGGGAGCTCCCAGCACAGGACCGATCCTGAGTGACCACTGCCAATATCTCCTTGTTCAGTGGGATCAACCTTCTCAGAGGTTTCTAGTTAAAGAAGGAAAGACAGGGGCTGGAGAGGTGGCTCAGGGGTTAAGCCTCTGCCTTGCAGGCAGGAAGGTCCTGAGTTCGGATCCTAGACCCCACATGTAGACGCCAGGTGGAAGCGGGGGCGACCTGCGTTTCTGGTCCTGGTAGGGCGGAGCCTGTGAATCCTTGGGCAGAGTAAACAAGGAGGAGGTGGAGGCGTCCATGGTGGTTCCCGGATTCGCCCGTGGTTCTACACACACACACACACACACACACACAAACACATGCACAATTGAATAAATAATAAATAAAAAAAATTAAAAAAAAAAGAAGGAAAGACAGAGCTATAATGTAGTATATGCAACATAATATATAGTACATAAACTATACATAATATATAAGCAAGTAAAAATGTTTAAAATGTTAAAGTAAAGCTTCAAGGATCAGTTTATCTTGAACTTATCAAAACGTGCATCCTTTTTTAAAAATTTTTTTATTATTATTTATTCAATTGTGCGTGTGTATGTGTGTGTGTGTGTGTAGAACCACGGAACCACCATGGACGCCTCCACCTCCTCCTTGTTTACTTTGCCCCGGGATTCACAGGCTCCGCCCTAGCAGGACCAGAAACGCAGGCCGCCCCCGCTTCCGCCCAGCGTCTATACGTGGGGTCTAGGATCCGAACTCAGGACCTTCCGCCTGCAAGGCGGAGGCTTAACCCCTGAGCCACCTCTCCAGCCCCCAAAACGTGCATCTTAAATTTGGAGTGTGTGTGAATGTGGCAATAGCAGGGTGGGGAACCTCTATGGAAACGCACCACATCATATGCACTAAGTCTTTCTGGAGTAATAATTTTATCACTAATTTGTTGAGACAAGGTCGTACTCTGTCACGCAAGTTGGCAGTTAAACTTCTTGGCTCAAAACATCCTTCCACCTTATCCTCTGTAGTAGCTGGGAACTCTAAGCACACATCGTCACACCTGAGAATCAGTCGTCCATGTGACATGCCTGTGTCCTCCATTGCTGTTACTTCCTCTCCTCCTCCATCTTTGCTGTTTTTCTAAATGTAAGCTGTAATCTCTGGGTGAGGAGATTAGGGATTGCTTATTTGTTTGTTTTTTCCTCTGTAGCAATGGGACTTGAACCTGGGGCCTGGTTCATGCTCACCAAGTGCTACATAGTTATTTTATCCATTAGCTCCCACACATTTCAAAGCATGTATGTGCTTAACTTTTTATGTTGACCTAGAGTATTTTTCTGTACTCTGATTTTATTTTTAGTCCAATTTGAATGCAAAAATCAATAAAAGATGGAAGAGCTGAAAAAAGAAGAAAAGAGTAAGTACAACAATTTTAATATGTTATAATTTATCTATAAACTACATTTGACTCTCGAATTGTTATTAATAACTTAAATGTGTTTTCTTTGTTTAACGGATATATATTATTCTGTAAGCAAAAAATGTTAGCTGTCTGGAAATGGCATATGCAGAACCAGGTTTTTATCCATAAATGAATAAGTTACTTTTATTTCATTTTGATTTAGTATTAGGATTTGAAAATACACATTGAAATCTTTCAGATGATGGGTCAGAGATGGGTCTCCTGTGTTTAAGGAATCCTATGAAGCATTGGGAATCCAAAGATGACCTGATCATAAATTCTGCGCCAAGTTCATAAATTCTAAATGGGGAAGTTAACAACTTGGAAAACAACAAGATGGATGCTAAAGACACATAAGGATATTTCCTGTATCTGGTGGGCACAGAAACTTGATCTGGGAGGAGATGGTCTAAGTTTTTGTTAAGTCCTCTGTCTTTCAGCAAAATAAAGGTCTTTAAGATTTGTAAAGTAACACCTTGCTAAGCTCTACTGAAGTAGTGTAAAGTGTCAGTCGAATAACTATTCATCCATCTACTTACTACAGAACTACTTGGTCAACCCACGGAGACTATGAACTCACCTCATCCAAAATGGAGAGAAAGAGAGAGAGAAAGTTCACAAATGTATGTCATGGTGCATGGGTAGAGATCAGAGAATGACTTTCAGAGGTCGGTTCTTGCCTTCTACCATGCGGATTTCCAGGGGTCAAACTCAGATTGCCAGGTCTGTGAATAGGCATTTTACCCTCTGAGTTATCTCACCAGCATCTTCCTTCCCTCCTTCCTCCCACAAGGCAATTCTCTATCCTTGCCTTAAAAATTGTTTTCCATACTTGTTGAAGCTAGAAAACTAGGAGGCCTCTTTCCCAGCTACCTTGCCCTTGTCTATCAAACCCAATTCCCAAGCATTGTCAATTTGTTATTCTATGTCTGGGATCTGCCTACTTCTCTTTATCCCTCTGTTACTATCCTCCTCTGCGCTTCTTCCATCTCTGTCCTAGATTTCATCCTCCTTCCTTGGTTCCTATGCTCACTTTGCAGCCCAAAGATATAATCTTATTTTTAAAATAGAAAATATTTATAAAATATAAACCTCTCATACTCATTTACTTGCTACTTTATTTGAGACAAGCTCCAGGTTGGCTGAAAACTCACAATTCTCTTGTCTTCGCCTCCTGAGTCCCAAGATAGTAAGAGTAAACCAACTCACTTTTCTTCTCTTCCTTGAGAAAAACCTTAATCACTTGCCATGGACTTGAGTAAAGGTCATGGGTACTCAGGGCCCTTTAAAACACACTGGAATTAACTTGTACTAAGTGTAGCATTTTTCCCTTGCCACATTAGGAATCAAACCCAAGGCTCACAGCATGCTACGCGCTCCCTTTGAGGTCTGACGTGTGCCTGCCTTCTCAGGCCCATACCACACTGCTGCATTTCCACCTTGAATTTCCTTCAGTTCTTACAGTGAGAACGAATCTGTCACCACAGGAGTCTTGCTTCTGGGCTACCTCTTCCTGAAATGAGCATCCTCCACCTACTTTCCCATCCTCCTTGGCTAACTGCTTCTCCACTGCGCTCCCAGTCCTTGCTTGATGTTCAGACAAGGTATTCTCCTTTCTCTCATGCACCCTTCAATCTTCTGTCACAGAACTAACCATACTATACTTCCATTGGTGGTTGTCCTCCCCTTTCTGGCTGCAGTGCAGAGAAGGCAGGGCATGGTGTGTGTTCTTACACTATTCTACACCAATTGCCAAGTTCATTGGGCTGGGAGCTGGAACTGTGTGCCTAATCCTAGCCAGAAATACACTGGTAAATAATGAGGGCTAGTGAATGAATGAATTTCATTTTTTATAAGTAAGGATAGAAAGATACTTAAGGGCTCTATGTTTCAACTCAAAGACTTTGAATGATCATGAAGTACATTTTATGTAACTATCTGAAAGTTCTATATCCCAAAGAAACCTTTTCTTAGTTCTTAAAAAGTCCAAGACCGTCAAGTTTCCTATGAGGTCCTTCTATAGATTTCTTCTCTGCAGCAACTCTTGACTCCTTCTATGAGAAGAAGCACTATGGTGCTATCCATGTTCCTCCCAAAACTTACCCAGTCCACCCGAAGTGAGACACTCGCACAACCACCTCTTCCCTTCACTTGTTGGAGACTTGCAGCCCACGCAAGGACCAATCTTCTTCCAGGAACCAGCGCCTCTGAGTGTCACAGACACCCAGTGCTGCTGAGGGTTTGAACCGTTCAGATAGAGAAAGAAGAACACTAACAGATAATTGTGGTGGGTTTAAAATACCACCCAATGTACAAAACAAAAACAAAACATGATACAATGTGGTCCAGCAGACTCCCAGCCAGATCAAATGAACCTGTTTGTTGACCATTCAAGGCAGTTTAAGGGAAAACTTAGCAACTTGTCCATCAGCACCAAAACTCCTTTATGGTTTCCAAGGCAACTCCATACATTGTTAAGACATTCCTGGTGGCATAATCTTTAAGGAGAGCAATTTGACATATAGCAACCTTGACATTTTCCTTTTTGTTATGAGCTCTATTTTTTAATTTTTTCTTTTTTGAAAATTTAACATGTAAGTATAATAAATTTATATGTTTTCATCCTTTATTTCCCACCTACTGCCTCCCATACCATTCACTTGTTCTGCTTTCTACCAATCTCCCTCCCGCTTCCACATCCCCTTGTATGTGTTACCTGTTGGGTTCCATCCAGGTCTCCTACGTTGGCAAGTGCCTGGGTATCAACTGGGTTAAACAGCCCACCGTCAGGTAAACATCGAGTAAAGAAGTGCTCCTCTCCTGTCTGGCGCCAGTCCCAAATAGTTTTCAGAAATGCTGATAGGTCAGTGTCATGGTTAGGTACAGGTGTCAACTTGATGGTTGAGGGTTTGAGCTCTGGGCGCATTTGTAGATAATTGGTAGATGGGTTAAGCCCAGAATGAACCTCCAGAAGATTGTCTAGTTGATGGAGCAGATCCAGGCCATGGTGTTGGCACTAGGCCCTGAACAGGTGAATGAACTATAGAGAGTTGGTTGAGAAGGATGCCAATCCTTACGTACTTGATCAGACATTCTGGTCTGGCAAGTAAGGATCACCCTTCTCTCAGCTGTTTGATGGTGATTTTATCAGCAACATTCAGATGAACTGTCACAGTCGGCTATTGTGGAGGACTAGTAGAGTAGACGCCGGTGCACTGTGCTAGCTCTATTCTTGTGCTTCATTGAGCCAGTCTAGCGGACGAGCTACATAATTTGCAGGGCTGGCGAAAATAAAAGCACGAGGCTGCTTTCACATTATTACACATTTCAAGGCAGTGGCAGGTTCTTCTGAAGGTGGGGCCTTGGGTGACGTGCAAGTAGAGTGGCATGGAACCAGGGCTGCTCCTGTAGGAAAAGTTCCTGCAAAGTCCCTGTAGATTTCTTTGTCGTTTTGCTTCTTGTTGCTTTCAGCCAATGGGAGGCACTGCTGGAGCAGAAGATGCCTAGAAGACAGGCAGGAAGAAGGCAGTCCATCGCTCTGATGCTGGAAAGCCTTCTATAAGAGCAGCTGATCTTTTGGAGGAAGCCCCACCTGCAGGCATGGAAGGATTTGGTTTCCAGCCTCCTCTGGGGATTCTAACAAGGTATTTATAACCTAACAAAAGGGACTAAAGAGCTATATTGAGTCGGTTCCATCATTGCATGAACATCATAAAATGTTCTTACACAAACTTAGATGGGATAGCCCACCAATATAACTAGACCAGGCCAAACATGTATATGGTATAGCCTGTTGTTCTTAAGGCCAAAGTGAATAAAAGCTAAAGATAAAAGTGAAGATGATATAATCAAGAGGCACTGGCAAAATAAGATGTACAAGACCATTTCTGCATGGTAGTGTGTTACAGTAAATGGTTTTTCTTTTGTTTTGGTTGAGGTGGTCTCACTGTGTAGCCTAGTATTGTAGAATGATACCATATGAGCATTACAGTAGTTACAAGCTAAATGAGAGCCATTATCTACCCTCTAGATTCTTGAGGTCAGGCTTATTCCTGTCCCCTACAATAGGACATTTGGGGAGGCTCATTAAGCCCTCACCCGAAGTTCCTGTTTCTCCCTCCAGAGTCCCCTCCCCAAAGTCTATATTTCTGCTCTAGCTTCAGTGGTCTCAATAGGGGCTAAAGTAGGAAGAGAGTAGAAGGCTAAGTGAAAGTGGGTGGTAGAATTCTTTCATGGATTCATTCCATGCTGGAATCGGACCTTTCCCAGATATGGACGCTTGGGAGTCACTCACGCTCTTTAGCGAGCCTGATAAATTCATTGTTTCATTAGGCAGGACTTGGATAGAATCATTTCTTTGGTCTGTCATTGGAGCCTATATGGAGTGAGCAGACATCTGATTTAAATAGACTATATAACTAATACTGGCATTGAACTCACAGTCCTCCTGCTTCTGCCTTTTCAGTGCTAGTAATACAGGCATACACCACTATGACCATCTGAAGTAAACGTATTTTGTAAGTGAAAGTTCACTCTAATGATTAAACTTATTATATAATAAATGCAGAAGCCATTAAAATTCATCCATTATCATAGTATACTGTGAAAGAAAATTCCTGGAAACAAGCCACACCTTACATGGAAACTTCTTCAAGGCCACTGAACTATGATTAGCACTTCAGTGATTGTGGGAAGGCTGGAATCTTGTCATTTATCTTGGGCTATCTTTAGTCCCATTAAGGGCCATTCCTTGCCCATCTGTGTCTGACCTAACATTCTTGTGACTACCATGGAAAACCTTTTGGAATGCATTAACTTAGCAGACCACTAGCTTCCACCAATCAAAAAACCAAGAATGTCCTCAGATAGCATCTAGGGCCTGTAACACATCTCCCTGGGGATTCTTTAGTATAACCTGCCTGCCTCATATTTTTACCAATGTATTTGGAAAGTGATTATCTTAAGACCTTCTGTTACTACAAAAACTCATTAAACTATTAGCATGATGAAACACGGAATTTGGGGTAACCTGCATCCAAATCTGTGTTTCCAAGCCATCTTACTCCAGAATAAACTTCCCCTTATCGCCTTTGAGGAAAAAGCTTGTGCTTCTTGTATTGATGAAAAATAGTGGTGCATGTCCAGTAGGTGTTTTTACACCTGCAGTGCCACAGAGGAATTCATTGTTTTATGACAGTGTTCTGGAGGCTATGAAATCACTAAACCTTAAGGTTTTCGACCTCATTATAATCTTTGGGACCTTGTCACGTGAGCAATCTATAATTGGCCAGAAGGTTCTTATGTGACCTTCATCATCTTCTACAGCAATCACCCTTGTTGGCAGTAGTGTTTTGCAAGACTACCTCCTCCCTATTCCTGTCATCCTGGGGATGGAAGCAGTTTCCTGAAGTTACCTCTCTAGGGCTTATTTTACCTTCTATTTTTGCTCCTCTTCCAATAGCAATCATTCCTCAAATTAAGTCCCTTCACCGAAACAATTAGTACAGCTTCTGTTTGCCTGTTGAGACACTAGAAGACAAAACAGATAAGTCCTTAAAATCATGTCTCCCCACTGACCAGCTATTCTACTTGGAAGGGTACATCCTAAGGATTTGCTGTCTCCTACAGCCTTGTCTGGAATAACAGACCACCTGGAGACCACCTGGTTCCTAAACTACCAGCCAGCAACATAGCTATTATGAGATCCGAAAAACAAATACCAATGGGACACAAAACCCAGAAAAGGGACTTTAAAGTGTAACTAAGGTATATTTTAAGCCAATATGCAGCAAAGACAAAAAAAAAAAAAAAAAAAAAAAAAAGAAAGAAAGAAAGAAAGAAAAAAGAAAAGAAAGAAAGAAAGAAAATGAAGGTCTGACCAAGTGTTTTAGTGGGCAAAGGCACTGCCAAGCCTGACAATGTGGGTTTATTCCCCATAGCTGACATGGTAGAAGAACAGAAGCAACTCCCACATGTTGTCCTCTGGCCCCCACGCATGCACTGCGTCATGTGTGTGCACCTCACCATACCCACAAGATAAATGCAATGAAAAATTCTTAAAAAGAAATTATAGACCAATATCTTTTCTGAACTAAATATTAAATTCCTTAACAAAGAACTGGCAAACAAAACCAAGAAATGCAAACAAACAATAGCAAATCACAACCAATTGGGCTTTCTATCCCAAAACATAAGGACATTAAATTGTCAAAAAGAAATCATATCTGGCCACAGTGGTGTATGCCTGTAACACCAGCACTCCAGAGGCCAAAGCAAGAGGCTCGTGAGTGAAAGACAAACTTGAGCTACATAGTAAGACCCTGTCTCTAAGCACCAAAAATATAAATAAATGTCTGAACTAACAGAATAAAGGTTAGGAAAATATATGATCTTTTTTAGAGATATGGGAACTTTTTAAAATCATGACAAGCACTGGGCTGGAGAAATGGCTTCAGGGATTAAGCTTCTGCCTCATAAGCAGGAGGTCCTGAGTTCAGATTCTGGATCCCACATAAAAATGCCAAGCAGAAATGGCCTTGGCCTATACTTCCTGCCCTGGAAAGCCGAGCTTGGGAAACTCTAGAGCAAATCAAAGCAGAGATAGGACAATCCAGGGAGATTCCTAAAGTCATCCTTAGCCCTTCACAGGCACACACTGTGCCCTCTGATAACACAGACACACACACAGAAATACATGCAAAAATAAAGTAAAATAGAATCATGACCAACACTCCCAGCAAAGCAGCAATAGAAGGATGCTCTCTCAATCTGATAAAAGGCATGAAGAAAAACCCTACAGCTAAAATCATGCTTACTATTTATGGTTTCCTAGGCAACTCATACTGCAGAATGGTTCACACTGGCAAACATCTTGAGGAGAGGAATGTGGCAATACATAGCCAGTCACATATCTGCTGGCTCTCAGGTAGGACAGAAAACAAGGCACAGTGCCCACTCCCCCTTCTTGACTTCAACATTTTCTAGAGCTCATAGCAAATTCCATGGGGAAAGAAAAGGAAATAAAAGATATAAAGTTTAGAAAAGAAGAGAAGCTATCCTTATCCAGAGAGGATATGAACATATGTGTGACAAGTAAAGTAAGTACAAAAGATTGGAACAACCAGGGATCATTTGGAGATACACTAGATGTTGTGATAGTCAGCCCTGACTGTTGACTTGACACAATCTAGAGTCTCCTGAGAGATGGACCTCTGGGCACGTGTGTGGGGAGATTATTTAATGACATTAATTAAAGTGAGAAAGCCATTTTTTACAATTTTATTTAGTGTGTGTGTGTGTGTGTGTGTGTGTGTGTGTGTGTGTGTGTGTATTCACATGCCATGGCACACATGTGGAGGTCACAGAACAACTTTTGGAAGTTAGTTCTTTCTTCCCACCAGATGGGCTCCAAGAATAGAACTCAGGTCGTCAGTCTTGGCGGCCAGCACCTTTGCTCACTGAGCCCGTGGGAAGACACATCTTTGTTGTGGGCAAGAACATTCCCAAGGCAGAAGCTCCGCAAACGGAAGAGCACTGAAGACTAGCAAACACTTATCATTAATTTGTTGCTTTCTGCTCTTGGCTGTGGATGTGATGTGACCAGTTCCTGCAAGCTCTTGCTGCTCTTATTTCCCTGCCCTGATGGGCTATGATCTGGAATTGCATGTCAGAGTATTTTCATCACAGAATGGGGAAAGAAACTAAGCTGGGGACATAACTCTCAGATGGCACCAAAGAACATATTTAATAGATCAGTGAAATCAAAGGCACTGAAAGAAATCATGAAGCAGCTCTAATCTGAATGTTGACATTTCTATAATAATAATAATAATAATAATAGATAAAACAGTAACAAAACCTTTCCATATGACTAGCACACAAAAACACTAGTAAAGGTAAAATAATTGGAAAAATATCTGTGATTTATATTAGATTCTGCAGAAAAAAACTGACAACTTAAGGAAAATGAGGAAAAGAAATGGATAAAAAAGGAAACAACAAAACTGTATTTTTAAATGTATTTTTCTCTACCTCACCCATAGGTTATTTGTCATAGTATATATTTTTTTGAAATTCCAAAAGATTCAGTGTAGCTTAAATGCTGGACAGGAGGGAATTCACTGAAAAAAATAATGTACATGTCTCTGGGAGCTCAATGGCAGCCCTTAAATCTGGGCAAATTATAAAATGAAGATCAATATCTGACCTTGTTGTAGTAACTTTCAAGATTTTAAAGCTAAGCAAGGTAAAATGCAGAACACTGTTATAATAATAGTAAATTTTTCTGTACAAATGTAGAAGAGACATTTGTATTGGCTTAAAGAATATTTTGACAAAGGTTAATGGGGATGGAGAGGTGATAAGAGGTTTTCAGGAAGGGATGAGGAAAGAAGGTGACAGAAGGATGTGACATGAAGGTGGGAAAGAATTGGCAAGGGCATGTGGGAGACATGGGAGGAGACTCAATAAACTCATTATTGTGTGTGTGTATTGTTTTTGAAAAGTGTAACTAAAAGAGGTAAGATTAAAAAGAACCTCCATTATATATTCATAGTATTCGTCTTTGAACCATGTGAATATTTACTTATCAAAATGATTGTTTATTTTTAAATATTAAAGTAAGAGAATAGAAAACATCTGAAGAACTTGGTTAGCTAAAAGAGATTGTTAAAAAAATACATACATATAGCCTGATCTCACTTAATTTTGTAAGAACAATCTGCATTTACATGCAAAGGGCAAAACTAATATGCACTAACATAGCATCTATGATTAACTCTCCAGCTTGAGGAGTACGATTGGTTTTTATTTATTTTCACTTTGCTTCTCTGTATTTTAAAACTTTTACAATATAAACATACTCATTTGTAACGGGAAATAAGAGTTATTAAGAAAGCCCCACAGATACAGTCTGTCTCTCAGGTGTACAGCCAGGCAGCCTTTGTATTCAATAACAGAGTCAGCCCTTGGTGTCCACCGACTGCACAGTCAACTAACTGTAGATCAACAATAATGGTGGCCGGAGTGGGGTGGGGGGTTAGGGAATGGTTCAGGGGTTAAAGCTTTGCCTTACAAGCAAAAGAACCTGAGTTCGGATCTCCAGATCCCTTATGAAAATGTTTGGTGGATTGGCAGTGGCCTGTAATTCTGGCCCTGGAAGGCAAAGCCTGGGACACCCCAGAGCAAAGCAATAAGAAAGTAGAGCAATCCAGGATAATTCCCAATGTTACCCTTGGGCCCCCACAGGGACACACACTCAAATGCCTTCTTGTATACAAACATGAGAATCCTTGGCAAAGGGAACAGAACTGAACCAGCTTTACCAACTGCCATTGAACCTGACAATTGTATTACAAGGGCATAGGCTATGTGATGTCACCTCTAGCCATGTCTATGGTCTCCCTGTTTTCAATTAATCACATCCTTATGCAGCCATGATCAAGAGAATGTAGCTACTGAAAACTAGAGTTAATGGATGAATAATAAAAGTATACATAGATATAAATAAACATGAATAATAAAAGTATATATATATTTGTCATAGTTAAGCACAGGTGTCAACTTGACTGTTGAGGGTTTTGAGCTCTGGACACATTTGTGGAGAATTAGTGATTGGGTGAAGCCCAGAGCAAGCCTGCAGGAGATTGTCTAGCTGATGGGGAAGACCCCAGTGGGTAGGACTAGGCCCTGAACAGAAGAATAAAATACTGAGAGCTGGTTGTGGCATCCTTGTGTATACTTGGCCAGACATGCTGGTCCGGCAAGTAATGGTTGTCCCTCTCTGAGCCATTACATAGAGATGGTGTGGCCAGTTCCTTTGGCTCTGATGTTGGTGTATGCTCTCCTGTCAAGCTGAACAGGCTGTAACCAGACTATCAGTAAGAAAATAAACCCCTTATTTCCTTAAGGCATTTGATGGTCATTTATCAGCAACCATGCAGGTTAGCTGCAACAATATTAAAAAATAAATGAATGGAGGAAATGCATATATCCTGAACTTGTGCACATATTTTTCTTTTTTGTCTTTTTGCATGCTGTTTTTCTTGGTTAACTCCTTAAGCAATATAGTTCATCGGCTACATAGCATTTACATGGCATTTTGTGCTATAAGTAATCTAGAGATGATTTAAACTTTTTAAAAGAATGCATAGAGGGTATATGCAAATGTTATGCCATTTCATATAAGAGGCTTGTGTATTTAAAGACTCTGGTATCAGCAAAAGTTTCTAGAACCAAGGAATGGCAAAGGGTGAGTATTCTTAATGGAATCAACTAACTCTGAACACGGTGAACCTGCTACATTCTGAGTACAGGTTGCAGTACTGTCAGGCAGTGCGCCCCAAACCCTGTCCCTATTCCTTCCCACTGTACACCAACAACCTATTCCGACTTCATGAGGAAAACAAATGTCACAAGGTGTGAAGTCCCAAGCTTTATCTCTATCTCTAAACTTCTCCAGATTTTCAAGTGCCCACTTTCTACTTTCTACCTCAAGAGAATACTTTCCCGAGTTTTTGAGGTTTTTATTTTTAATCAAAGATATTTGTATGCAAATGTGCATAATAATTTCTCCCATGACTTTTTTTCCTGTCTCGGCTAACCTGATCATTTGCCACATCCTAGGAGCCTGAGGTTTACCTTGCGTGCCCCTTGATACTTACACTCTTACTTGCCCCTCAGGATGCATTCCAGGCACCCCTCTGCCATCCCCTCATCTTCAGCCTCAATCCCCCCAACTCCAGCCCTTCCTCAGGTTCTTGTCACCCTTTATCCAGGGTCTCTATAATTGCCTTCCACTTTGCTTCTGGTCTCCTGGCCCTGTGTGCCTCAGTTTATCTTCCACTTGACTCCACCATGATCTTTCTGTAACTTGCATGCTAAAACTTACCCACCAATATGCGATCCTTTTAACAGAAGAACTTTAGGAAGTGGTTCAGTCAGAAGGCTGAGCCCTTGTAGAACAGGTAAGGGTGTTTGTAGATAGTGTGTGGAGACTTTTAAAAGTACATATTGGAATGAACAACTTAAATATCACATTATTAATTTGTTTTATATGATCAGGAACAAGTAAAATACCTTTTAAAATTCTGTTAGAGCTAAGCATAGTGGCACCTATAATCCCAATTTCTTGGGAGACTGAGGCAGGAGGATGGATCACTGTGAGTTTGAGAGGATACCTGGCAAGACTGTCTACCAAACTAAACCAAACCAAATAAACATTTTGTTATAAAATGCTGTAATTTCAAAAATTCACTAAATCTCATTCAAAAAGGGGGGCTATGGGACCGAATGGGTTCAGCATCTTTTCTGTAAATTGAATTGCACAAAGCCACATCCACCTTCGTTGCACGGCTCTAGGGCTCAGAACTTGGGTTGTCACGTCTGTTCACCAAACACTTTAACTGCTGAGCCATCTTCACAGTCCTGCCATTTCCAGCCACGTGAGGATACCGTAGCCAAGGGGTCATGTTGGAAACAGAGATGGGGGTCCTCACTAGACAGTGGACCTACCCACTGACTACTGGTCAGTCCCAAGAACATGAGAGATAAATAGTCTGTTGTTTATGAATGACCTCATCTGTGACATCCTGGTGTAGCAGCACAAATGCACTATGACGAGGCCCTTTGTGGCAGGTTCACAGTCACTGCCCCTCCCTCTTGGTGCCCCATCCCAGTCTAGTGTGTTGCCCGGCTGTTGGTCTTTGAAGATGCCCTTTCCTCATCTTTTACCACCCTTCACTGCCCAGCTCAAGTATAATTTCTGTGCTTTTTCACAAGGAGAGTCCTTCCTTGATCCTTCCAATTCTAAACTATCTGTACAACCCTGAGTTCCCACAGCTACTGCACTGTGTCGTCATTACTGCCGCATCTTTAAGAAGATATACTATGTCTTCTCATATGTCATTTGCTTGCTATACATCAAATATGTCTACTCACATTTAATATTATACTACTCAAGAAATATTGGGAAACTATATATAAATCTACCTACTTCTATCATTTGCCTAAAATTGCTATACATTGTAATTATATTATTATAAACCCTATAAGGCAATTCTATAATTTCAGTCTTAAAAAACTTATTATGTACTCTAAACAAGAAAAAAACTTTTGGGGCTGGAGAAGTGGCTCAGCGGTTAAGCCTCTGCCTTGCAGGCGGAAGGTCCTGAGTTCGGATCCTAGACCCCACGTATAGACGCCGGGCGGAAGCAGGGGCAGCCTGTGTTTCTGGTCCTGGTAGGGCGGAGCCTGTGAATCCCGGGGCAGAGTAAACAAGGAGGAGGTGGAGGCGTCCATGGTGGTTCCCGAATTCGTCCGTGATTCTACACACAGATACATATATACACACACATACACACACGCGCACACACGCACAATTGAATAAATAATTTTTAAAAATTAAAAAAAAACTTTTGTATTCACCCAGATAGTGTCACATCTGACACTCTGTTCTGCTTCCTAAAGACACTCTTCTCCCCAGGAGCATGGCTCATGCCTGAAATCCCAAACCTCAGGAAGTGCTAACCTGAGCTACACAGTACATTCCAGCCCAGTTTGGGCTATAGAGTTAAACCCTGCTTCTAAATAAATAAAAAGTATAAACAAAAGCAAAAAAAAAAAAATCCAACACATCAAATAAAACATTCTCCATCAGACTTCACTTTCTTTCATCCTGGAAAAATTTCTGTAGTTGTGCTGGTGGCAGAGTCTCTTCTTTTCCTCTAATAGGAATTATTTTATTTTTGCCTTCATCCCTGGGGGTGTTTTCAGAAGATGTGGACATCCAGTTGAGGGGAGGCTTTTCTTTCTGTGCTGTAAGATGCCACAGCATCTGGCAGGAAGGCCGCATGGTTTAGATCATCGCTCCTCAGAGCACTGCTTGACTATCCTGCTGGCAGCTTTTAAATTTTCCCTTTATCTTTGCATCTCTGGAGTTTGACTGTGATATGCCTAGGTACAATTTTCTTTATACTAATCTTGCTTAAGTTTCACTGAGCTTTTTTGCTTCTGTCAACATATATGGCTTACTATAACCATTCTCTGCTTATCTGCAAGGGATGTGTGCCGGTACCCTGGTAGATGCCTAAAAGTATAGGTAGAAGACTGAGTCTCTCATGTATATATATATATACACACCTATGATAAGGCTTAATTTATATATATCATGTCTATATATCTGTATACCTATGATAAGGCTTAATTTATAAATTAGATACCGTAATTAAAGAGATTAAAAACAATTACTAAAGGCTGAGGGTGTAACTAAGCATCAGAGTGCTTACCTAGCAACACTAACAATAAAATAGAATAGTCATGTGGCTATAGATGTAGTTTAATGGCAGAGAGTTGTCTAGCATGCACTACTCCATGAGTTTGGCCCTCAAGACCTCAAAAAATTATAACCATACACTGTAATACAAGTTACAAAATCTTTTACTATCTCTTCCTCTGTCTCTGTACCAGATGTAGATATGGGTGTCAACTTGAACTGAAGGCTAAGTTTGGACATATTGACGGTTAAGACAAGGACTGAGCAAGCCTGTGGGAGATTGTCTAATTGATGCCCATGGTGGGTGGGAACCATTCATTCCCTGGACAGATTGATAAGATGGAGAGAAATGCTTAGTAGTTTGTCATCTTGGGCATACTTGGGCAGATTCACAGACTAGCAAGTGAGAAGGTTTGCTCCTCTATAAGAAATTCCTGTGGATATGGTCTTACCAGTTCCCTTGGCTGGTAAGAACTCTCCTACGGAGTTGGACATTTGTTTTTATTGTCCACCTTTGTTCCCCTAAATTTTTGTTAATGTATTTATAAATAACATGAAGACAAACTAAAAATTTAACTACCAGAAGAGTTGGGTGCTGCTGAGTTACAGAATTTGTTACCAGGGGCTGAAGAGATGGCTCAGGGGTTAAGACTCTGCCTCATAAGCAGAAGGTCCTGAGTTTGGATTCCAGGTCCCACCTACAAATATCAGGTGGAAATGACTGTGGCCTGAACTTCCAGCTCTGGTGGGTAGAGCCTGGGAAATTCTCAGGGCAAAGTAAGAAGAAGGTAGAAGCAATCCAGGATGATTCCCGAAGTCACCCTTGGTCCTCCACAGGGACATACAGTACTCTCTCTTTCTCTCTCAGTAAATAAATATATTTTTTAAAAATACAGAATTTGTTACCAGAAAATTAGAGTATTACTGATAATTTGATTATGTGGTCTTCATGGATTGCGGAAAGTTTTGTTAGAGAAATGTGGAAGTGTTTGAGGATTTTTGAGATTGTGAGCAACAAAAGCCACTGTGCAGAGCTTAGTGGATCATTTGGAAAATATTAATGCTGAGAGAGATGAATTGTTTAAGCCAAGCGCATGTCTCCAAAGGGAGCAAGAACTTTGGTGAAGTTTAATTAATAAAGATGGTAGATGGACTATTTTGCTTGGTAAAGGAGAGCTATGTTGGCAACCTTAAAATTTCAGATGAGAAAAGAACAAGACAGCAGATCAGCTGTCAAAATTAGCACAGCTGAAGAAAAATCCTAGTACTCTGCAGTGGGATAGTATGAGAGAGTAACATTTCATAGAGACTTCAAGTTGTGAAAATCTGGACTCATTCAGAGGGAGAAAGCATTTTCTATTCTTCTGATGTGACTGTCCAGAAAAGGGCTTTTTCAGGGTCATCACATGGAAGTTGATTCAGCTGTAGTTGGAGTGGGCCAGGCTGTCTCTCAGTCTTGCTTCAGAAGTTGGCAGCATCATCCAAGTGACACTGGTGTTGATAAAAGATTGAGAGGGTACGGAGACTTGGCACTGTATGAACAAGTCCTTGAAAAGGAAAATGAAGCTTATACTTGGAGTAAAAGACCAAGGATGTTGATGATTCCAAGAGCATTGGACATATGTTGAGGAAAGCTACAAGTGTAGATAAAAGCATGCCAGAAGAAAAATTGCCTGTGCAACTGTAAACTGCAAAGTAATAATGGAATTGCTGAACATTTTTTGAACTGATATGACTACGAGACAACTGTCATAGTTAGATACAGGTGTCAAATTGATAGTTAAAGGTTTGGGGTTGTGGTTTATATTTGTACCGAATTGGTAGCTGAGCTAAGTCTCCAAGCAAGCCTTTGGGAGATTGTCTGATTGATGAGGAGCCCAGCCTATGGTGGGTAGGGCTAGTTTCTGGGCAGGTGAAAAAGATGGAGGGAGCTAGTTAAGGAAGTTGACATCCTTCTGTATACTTTAACCAGACATGCTAGTCTGGAAAATAAGGACTGTCCCTCTCAGTAGCCTGTGGATTTGGTGTAGCTAGTTCTCTTGGCCCTTAGTATTAGTGTGGACTCTCTGCTAAGCTGGACAAGGAACTCTACCTGGATAGTCATAAACCAAAATAAACCCCCTTGTTTCCTTTGATTGTGAATTTATCAGCAACAATGCAGGCAAACAGTAAAAACAGAAAACAGAGGATGTACACTGAACTACGAGATATGGTATTTATCTCGTCTTTGATCTTAATTTTGATTTGTTGTATTCTTGTTGTTGTGTTTTTAATGTTTGTTCTGTACTGCTATGTGTTGAAAGTATTTGACTTTTTTTTAACTTACAGGAGCTTTCAGCTAAAAGATTTTGAACTTTTAAAAAGAGACTTTGGACTTCCAAAAATATAGGAGCTGAATTATTAATGACTGTGAATGTTTTAATATTAGATTAAGAAGTTTTAATCTTGAGCTATAAGAACTTTTAAAATTGGACTGAATGTATTTTATATCATACAACGACTGTAACAATGTAACATGGTTTAAAAGTTGTGGTTTGATGAGATATAGAGAGCTGGTTCAGCAGTTCATCATACTTGGACATATTTGGGCAGACTCACAGCCTGGCAAATGAAAAGATTTGCCCCTCTATCAGCAATTCCTATCGATATGTTGTGACCAGTTCTCTTGGCTCTTGGTTTTGGTATGAACCTTCCTCAACTATGAACCGTGAGCAGAACTATAAACTGAAATTAACGTAGTTCCCTAAGTTGTTTGGTCATACATTTACCAGCAACATGAAGAGAAACTGGAACACTCCCTTTCCAAAATGCCTTGTAGCAAACCAGGTGTGGTGTTGCACATCTGTAATCTAAGCTAAAACAGGAGGTTCATGAGTCTGTGGCCAACCTGGGCTACACAGTGAGAGTCTGTCACAAAACAAACACATGAGAAAACAAAATCCTGTTGTATTATGTTGACCTTTTTCTACAGCTGACAGTGGGTAACAAGGTCATAGAGAATAAAGCAGGGTATAAGATATGGGGCTGGAGAGGTGGCTCAGGGGTTAAGCCTCTGCCTTGCAGGCGGAAGGTCCTGAGTTCGGATCCTAGACCCCATGTAAAGATGCTGGGCGTAAGCCGGGGCGGCCTAGGGCGGAGTCTGTGAATCCCGGGCAGAGTAAACAAGGAGGAGGTGGAGGCGGTCCATGGTGGTTCCCAAATTCGTCCGTGGTTCTACATGTACACATACATACACACACGCACGCACACGCATACATGCACAATTGAATGAATTGAATAAATAATAATAAAAATAAAAAAAATTTTAATTAAAAATATATATGATCACTGAATGTGTTCAAATACATCATCTGCCCTCTACCTCCACCTTCTGACTGTCCAGTTGCACACAGGTTAAATTTTCTACCACTATTTTTTGTTTCTTTTATTGGACAATTTCTATTGTATCATCAACTTAACTGATTATTTTGTCATCCCATCTTCCCTTAAATCTATACAATGAAAACTGTTTCAACTTTCCTTTCCTTTTTCCTTCTTTTCTTTTCTTTCTTTGATGTGTGTGGCGTTGGGGACCAAACTGAGTCTTGAACCTGTTCTGCGTGTGTTCTACCACTAAGTGACATTTCCAGCTCCTTCAGATAATGTTTTCAAATTTAGAACTTCCATTTAGGTTTTTAAACAAATAAATACTTTTTCTTGCTAAAAACAGTTATTTATTTTTTTCTTACCACATTCGAGTGTAATTGTAATGGCTGTTTTAAAATCCATAACTGCAATACTAATACCAGTCATCCAGAGGTTGATCTATTGACTGCTTTTTTCTGATGACAATGGATCATAATTTTCTATTTCTTCCTATATTTAATAGGAATAATGCATCCATCATAGTTGCTCCTTCTAGTTCTCTTTTCTGGATTTCTTCCTTTAACTTTCATCTGCCACGGGTGCCCTGAACCTTGCCCTCTGACTCTGCAAGACAATAAGACCAAGTATGATGTCTCCAGGCTTGTAATCCAAGCTGAGGCAGGAGAATTCTTGTTAGTTCAAAGTCAGCCTGGGCTACAGAGTAAAACCCTGTCTCAAAAAGACAAAACAAAACAAAAAGACAAGTAACAAGATTGCATGTGAGCATACACACATTTTTCTAGCACTTTAGCCAAGTTAAATTGCAAAAATTCGGGCTGGAGAGATGACTCAGGAGTTAAATATTTTGCCTCACAAACAAAAGAACCTGAATTAAGATCCAAAATCCCACATAAAAATATCAGGCTGAAATGGAAGTAGCCCGCATTTCTGACCTTGGAAGGCAGAGCCTGGGAAGGCAGAGCAAAGCAATATGAAGGCGGAGCAATCCAGGATGATTTCCAAAATCACCCTTGGGCCATCACAGGTACACACAGTGACCTCTTCTACACACACCCACTTACATGTACACACCCACACTTATACACGATTGCAATCTACCCTCACTCTCAAAAGCTGTGGTAAAAATTTTAAATCTCATTCATTTTCTGTCTATTAGAGATCAAAACTAGAGACCCTTATACTAAGTAAATGCTACTACTGAGCTACACCCTAACTCCCAAATTTCTCAAATATTTGATAAGATCATGTATGAGTCTGTGTGTGTGTGTGTGTGTGTGTGTGTGTGTGGTATAATGATTACTATAGTCAAATGAATGAGCACATGAACCCATGCCATGCCCTAGATACCTGAAACCCATTTTGACTTGTAAGCAAAGGCAGGTTCCCTTTGACCCACACACCCCTTTTCTGTTCCTCAGGAGAAACTTTCTCATTGCTACCTGCTTCTTCCAAACGCCAAACCCCTGCTCTGTTTATCCTCCAGGAATCTCAGATGCATTTTTATTTCATCTGCAGCTTTGTTTTATCTAGAAATAGAGACTGTTTAGTTTTGTTTCACTATGAAGTTCAGGCTGTTTTCAAACTGGTAGTCCTCCTGCCTCAGCCTCCCCAGTGCTGGGATTATAGGCAGATGCTATATGCCCAGCTTGATTTTTATATTTTAGCCAGAGTTTATGGTTTGGATTGCTTATATATAGATTTCCTATATATACCAGGAGCTTACTCAGCTATACCAGAGGTAGATCTAACACGTATTTCTAGCTGTTTGCCTTCTGGACAAGAGGATGAATCGTGCTTTCTATTCCCCTGAAGGCTGGGATGGAAACATGCGATGCAAGTAGAGGTTCTGCCTCAGATGTCTCTCTGGTGGCTGTTCTGTCATCAGGACCCTGAACTGAGAGTGACATCAACCAGTCCCTGTTTTAAATGTGTTCGTAGCAATCAAATACACCTTTCATTAAATAACTGAGATTTGGGGGTCAAATATATATTAGTGTAGACTAACCTATCCTCACTGGTTCACACTTCATTTTATTCACATTTGTGCTCCTTCTTGTGAAACTGTACAACTCTGATGGGTTAAAAATCAGCACAAATCCATCACCTTCTGGATCCGACAGTCAGAAGTCTAAAATATGTCTGTTTTTCCTTCAAAAGCTTTGAGGGAGCATATCCTCTTGGATTTTCAGGCTTCTAAACAGAGCTGACATTGTTCTGTCCTCATTCCAGCCTCTTGTCCCCCTCTCTAAGATCCTTAGGCCCGCTCTGAGAAGCTCAAGACAATTGTCCCTATCTCAAGGCCCTCACTTTTTCCACATCTGGAACCTTCCTTTAACTGTGCAAAGTAAGAGATTCAAAGATAGGGAATTTGGATGTGGACATTTTGGGAAGACTACTATTACAAAGGTTGCTGCAAACATTTTCACAAGTGTCTAACACAGTAAATCAGATCCAGGAGGTTCCTGGTGAGTATGCATCAATTAAATAAAATCTTTGCTATTAGTATTAGAATCATATGGGAGTTTGTGGAAATGTAGAACTTGGGGGGCTGGAGAGATGGCTCAGGGGCTAAGACTCTGCCTTGAAAGCAGAAGGATCTGACTTCAGATCCGGGATCCCATGTAAAAACACCAGATGGAAACAGCAGTACCTTGCACTTCTGACTCTGAAAGGCGGAGCCTGGAAAACTGCAGAGCAAAACAAATAGGAGGTAGAAGCAATCCAGGATGATTTCCAAAGTCACACTTGGGCCTCCACAAGCACACATAGTGCCCTCTGATACACACACACACACACACACACACACACACACACACACACACACACAGAAATAGAATGTAAACTCTGACCCACCCCAGGCCTTCTGAATCAAAATCTGCATTTTAACAAGTTTCTCAGGTGATTCTTGTGGACAATAAAGTATGAGAAGTATTGAGTTATGTAATCCAATATTATAAACAATAGTTAATATGTGCTGAGCCCGATGCTTCACATGCCTCTATCCCATTCTATCTCCCTGACCCACCTCTAACCTCAGCTGCACTTGACATTTCTGTGGAGTGCAAATTTCAGGCTGATTCTTCTACTGCATACTTTCAGCCCTATGGCCTTCTTCAAAGTCGGGGAGCCAGAAGTCCAGGGTTTGCTCTTCTGGGCATAATCCTTCACCAGTGAGAATCTAGTGCTGGAGGTAAGTCCCTCTGCCTTCCATTCTTAGGATGGACAATTCTAAGAAGCCTTCCTATCAAAGGGCTCTCAATCGTGGTCCCTTCTTTTGTTCTTTTCCTAAGTTCACCTCCCAGGTAAACTACTTCTTTCCAAATCTTGTCCCCATGGTGATTTCTGCAGAAGCATGTTGAATGCCAGGCCCTCTACTGTTGTCCTCCATAGCACTTCTTCAGGGCTTTGAAGGCTGGGACAGGAGCACTGCTAACCCAGCCTGGGTTACATAGTGAGACTCTGTGTTCAGGCAAAACAAAAACCATGTGAGTGGCCCCTACCTGTAATCCCAGCACTCAGGAAGGTGAGGCAAAAAGATCAGAAGTTCAAGGTCAGCATGAACTCCCTCAGACCTTGTCTGAAAAGAAAGAAGGGATGTAGGGAAAGAGAGCAGGAGGGAGGGGAGAGGAGAAAGTAATGAAAAAAAATAAGAAATTCTACCTATATAAAGTTCCTAATTTCAAAGAAATAATGAGTTGGCATGACCAAATATTGGGCCAATCAGCTTGACATCAGAGTCTGTGTACTTGCTCAATGTATTTCTCTGGCAAGAATACACAATGGCTCCGTCTGTATAGAATTTCCTACATTAAAACTGAAAGAGAGAGAGAGAACTTTAACAGTGTTAAGGGATTTCTGTCCAGGTTCTTATGTTCTGGAGCCAAAGATTGAAACCTCATGTGTAGAGGATTAAGGCAGAATCTATTAGGGGAGAGAAGGGAACTCCTGGAAATAGAGTCCATGAGGGGCAAGGGAAGTGTCAGATGGCTGACAGTGTCACGGTTATTTGTGGGGTTAGACAGGACTGGAAAAAGTACCTAACAGAACTATTCTCTCTCTCAACTGTCTTCAGAAGGCCCAGGCAGAGCTATCACAAGGTAAAGGTCACCATAGTTTGAGCTACATAGCAAAACCCTGCCTCAAAATAAATGAATAAATAAAATGTAGCAGCTTTTCTGCATGTTGCTGATAAATTCACAATCAAACAGCTTAAGGAAACAAGAAGTTTATTTTGGCTTACGTACAGTTCCTTGTCCAGCTGATCATGAGAACTCATTCTGTTACCAGGTCTGAGCTCCTGGCTGTGATCGATAAATGATATGGGGGTCCCTCTTCTGGAGTCTTTATATGTCCAGATTCTTGTATTTGGGAGTGAAAAACTGAAACCAGAACATGCATAGAGGACTAAGGCAGAGTTTAAAAGAGAAAAGAAAGAATGGAACTCAGGGATGTTAATCCACGAGGGGCAGGAGAGCCCTGGAGAACTCATGGACTCTGGGCATGGAACCTGTGAGGGGCCAGAAACTGGAAAAGAGCTCAGGGTCTCCAGATAGTGAAGAATGGTAAGGGCTCCAAAGATGGCAGCCAGGGTCAGGTACATTTACACACTTAGGCAAGCCCAGAAAAATGGCCTTTCCTCATTGGTTAGCTCCAGTTTCTGCAAACCTGATTGGGGCTTTTAGTTTTCTACATTTCATTGGTCTGTTCATATTGGGGCCAGTTGATCTTGTGCCCATCTCCTGGAAGGGCTTATTGTACTGGACAACTAATCTCCATATGCTTTTATGGACAGAGATGGGGACAGGGTATGTTCCTTCAGAGTAATCCCAGCCCTGGGATGACCTTCAAAGACCTTCAGAGACCTTCCCAGCATGGCTGCTGGGAACTGGCCACACATATCTACATACACAGAGGGACAATCCTCACTTGCCAGACCAACAGTATAGCAAGGCCAAGTATAGCAAATAATGCTATGTCCTTAACTAGCTCCTTTCGTGTTATCCACCTGCCCAGGGACTAGTCCCACCTACCCTGGGCTGGTCTTCCTCATCAATCACGCAATCTCCTGCAGGTTTGTTCGGGGCTCAATTCAATTATTAATTCTTCACAACTGTATCCACACCTCAAGCCTTCAATTGTCAAGTTGATAAAGACATATAACTGTGACAAAAAATAAATTTAAAATGGAAAAGGAGGGCTAGAAAAATGACTCAGAAGTTAAGATTCTGCCTCATAAGCAAAACATCCTGAGTTTGAATCCCAGGTCTCACATAAAAAGACACCAGAAAGAAACTGGGCCTCCTGCACTTCAGGACCTGGTGGGTGGAGCCCAGGAAATACCAAGAAGTAGAAGCAATCTAGATGATGCTAGAAGTCACCCTTGGTGTGCACACACAGTGCTCTCTGATACACACACACGCACGCACGCACGCACGCACGCGCACAAAGTTTAAAAAAAAAAGAAAATGGAAAAGGAGTGAGGCCAGTAATACTAGCTACTTAGAAGGCAGAGGCATGGGAATTGGAGCATTAGGGCTCTATTCACAGGCCTTCTCAAAAGTGCTTTGTTGGTGATTTGGTGAGCATAGCTCCTCATCCTGCAATCCCCATTCAAGGAATGGCCTGTCACATGTTGTTATGATGACAAAACCCTTTCCCCACTTTCTTCAAACACCTCCAAGGAGAAGTACTGAATCTCTAGAACTCCAACCCAATTATTGCCAAGTATCCCTTTGTTTCTGTTACTGATCCATAGATGTAACTTAAGTTAATGCAACAGGGCCAAGCAAAGACTTACATGGTTGTACACACAATACCACTATCTCTAGCCGGCATCTTCCACAGAGCAAGGAGGCCAGCCCTAACATGAATTCAAACATTGGGAATTCCAACAGTGGAAAGATAGAGCATGTATGAAGTGGATCATGAGAAGAGAAGGTTGGGAAAATTAAAAAGAAGAGCATCCTGCTTCTTCTACACAAACCACACTGCCTCTTCTATACAAATGTGCTCAGCATCTTCAGGAGGAGCCCAAACACCCCATCCAAGGCAGACAGACAGCTGTGTCCTCGTTCTGCACCTTCACTCTGCAGCATTTATGTCTGGGATACACATGGCCCATCCTTCTCCCACACAGGCACTGGGAAGGCCATGGGTGCTTCTTGGGGACCGACTACAGTCACAGCAGGAAGAACTTGTTTTAATTCTCAGCTTATTGAGAGGAGCAGGCTAATGGCATGTTCAGAAGCATGTGTTCCGAGTGCAGGGTTCTGAGATCAAATCCCACCTTTGCCATTGTGTGACCTTGAGTAGGTCACTGACTTTCTCGTTACCTCAGTTTTCTCAGCAATAAATGAGTGCCCAAAATCGCAGTGTGTATTTTAGAGGTGCTTGGCAAATTGTAAAAGCAAACAAATAAAACAAAGCAATACAATACATTATCCTCTGTATATTTGGCATTTGGCAAAAATTGTTGTGACCTTATTATCTTTTAGGCATTATGGCAGTGATTAAAGAATACATCAGAAAACCAAATAGCTTGTATTCCAGCAAGGGTCAGACCAAGAGCAAATAGCAAACACAAAAGGAGAAAATAAATGAGAAATAAGCAAGTCAGCGAACATAATTAATAAGTAAACGATGGTAAGTGCTGTGGAAAAAGAAAACAGAAGGGAAAATGGGAAGCTCAGAAGTTTGCAAGGGTAAACAAAATGTCCCGAGCAGCCTTCTGCTCAAAGGGATATTTGAGCAGAGACTGGAAGGTGGAACAAAACCAGCTGTGGTACTGAGCACCTGCAATCCCAGCATTTGAAAGGTGGAGGAAGTAGAATTGAGAGGCTACGTGAGTTTGAGGCCAATGTAGGATACATGAGACTCTCCTCAAACAAAAAACAAATAAATACAAAAAATAAATAATAGCAAAGACAAAAGGATAAATAAGCAGTTAAATTTTGTCCCAACCCACTAGAAGCACAGCAATGGTCCAAGGAAGTGGAAGGGGGCAGAGAGATAGCCTAGCAGGTAAGTAGTCTGCTCTCAAACCTGGAGACCCTGGCCAGAGAGATGGTTCAGGGGTTAAGCCTCTGCCTCCCAAGCAGAAGGTCTTGAGTTAGAATCCTGGATGCCAGGCTGCAATGGTGATAGCCTGACCTTCTGATCCTGGAAGGCAGAGCCTGGGAAACTCCAGAGCAAAGCAGATAGGAGGTAGAAGCAATCCAGGATAATTTCTCAAGTCATCTTGGGCCTCCACAGATATACACAGTACCCTCTGATATACACAGACACACAGAGTGTGGAACAAAACAAACAAAAACAACTTGGAGACCTGAGTTTGATCTCCAGAAGCCAATATGGTAGAAAGAGAGCATTGACTTCTGAAAGGTGTACTCTGACCTCCAGGGGAGCTGTGGATGGAACCGGTGGGGGAGAGGATGAAGTTTGGTTTTAACATAGTAAATATGAGACCCCCATTGTATTGCTTCTTGACTAAGATCAAGTGGAGATTTATTTTACATATTCAGATAGAAATGGTTTATAGATGTTCCAGTAGTCAAACGTGGAGTGCAAATTCAAGAAAATAAGATTTGGGAAGCCATTTGCACATAGAAAGTGTTGAAGCGAGAAAGACAGGACAGAACTACAGAGTCACAGCGTTTAAGAGAGTTTGAAGAACTGAAGCCAGTGGAGGGGACAGCAAAGGAATCTGCCTGTCCCTCACTCGTCTAAGATACCAGAGCCTGTTCTTTTTCTGTGATCTCACTGCCTCCTCCTTAGTTTTCTTTGCTGTGGGAGGAAGCAGTGAAGAAAAAAATACTTTATGGATTTGACATAGTAGAAGTCATTTCTAAATCTGACCAGAGTAGTTCTTGTCTAGGCATTTGAATCTGACTGTTGCGAGATGGACAGAGGAGAGCAGATGTGACTGCGCGCTGGATCCTGTGCAGTCCAGAAGAGACAGCCAGGGGGAGCGAGATGGCAGAGAAAGCAGGGTCTGGGGAACACACCCATGCACACTAGATACACGCATACATACAAAGAGTGTCTGCATTTTGTGCTGAAGTGAAATCAATTTGGTGGTGAACAGGGATGAGGCTGATTTCAAGAAGTTATTAATTTTTTTCTGTCTATTTTTCATTGCTATAAAGAAATAAATAAGGCTACTTCGCAAAGAAGGAACATTTTGGCTCACAGTTCCAGAGGCTTTTGGGATAATGGACTTCTTGCAAGTCCCGAAGTGGCACAGAACATCACCTGGCAAGAGGCAGGATAAACATGTCTGTGCCCCTCTTCTGTTTATCAGCCACTAAGAATCTATGGTGTAAGCTCCTCTGGAGTCAGAGTTCCTACTCTTTGAATACCTCACTCCAGGGAACTTCTCAACACATGAAACCTTGGGACCACTGGAATAACATTCTAACCACGGTAGGAGCCAGGAGGGGAGATACCTGGTGCTGTATGGAAGCAGGGATGGCAAATCCATGGCACACAAGGATGGGTACCTCCTGCACACACAGACACAGGTGTATATGGCGGCGGGGTAAAGTCACTTTTGTCCAATTACTCTTCTATTCTTCGTGAAACGAGCAACAAGATTCTTAACACAGAGTGTGCATGTGGAGGGTATTTGAGGGCAGAAGGTAAAATTGAGTTATTTCAGAATGTGGGAAGGTGAAGCCACTAGGGACATCGAAAGGACAGTGTAATGGAGATTCACAGTCACAGATTTACAATGGTAATAGTCAGCCTTGTTATTTGTAAGTTGGGCAGAAACAGTTTTGTTAGGAAGTCCCAGGAATCAGCAAGTGAGGGTCACACGCTTACCGAGACAGACTGTGATGACTTTGCTGGGTAGGAAGGATGTGAGTCAAAGAATGGAAGGATCGTGAAAGAGTAGAGTAGAGGTCAAAGCAGGGTTGAAGAATTGTTCACTTGTGGTTACTGGAGCAAACAAGCTAAAAACAGAAAGAAGGGTGCTGGGTGTGGAGAGTTCAGAAGTGTTGGTGTTGTTTGGTGATGCAAAGTCTGGGGGCAACACACAGAATGGAATACAGAAAAAACGGCTGTAGTTCAGGGACCAGAGCTTTGAAAGGGCCCATCAGTGCTAAACATCAAATTCCTCAACAGTGTTAGCATTGGTGACTGGAGCTGAGAACTATGAGTTAGGATTTGGAATCCACCGTCAATGAGAACAAGGGCCTGGGGGTGACAGCCACAGGGGAGCAGGTGGTATAATCTAAGGGATGCGGCTTAAAGCGGCTGGGTCCGGGGAAGTGGGGAGAAGCAGTCTTAATTTGAGGAATGATGCTTCTGCCCAGGGCTGGCTTGAATTTCACTCTGGGGTCTCAATAAGCTTCCCCCTCATGGGGGGAGGGGAATGAGAGGACATGGGGTAAAGGATTTCTTTCAGTCTGTGGGAGCAGAAGGAAACGGGAATGGTCAGACCTTTTATTCCCTCTTCTATCACCTCAAATACCAATGCAGGTTCTGGCTATTTATTTACAAGGACTTCTAAATGGCCCTCGTTTGTTTTTGCAACTTGAGTGCTGTTCAGAACAGGGCACTGGAAACCATGGCAGTAAGCACAGGGCAGCGAGGAGGCCGTTTTTAAATGGAAGCGAACCTCAGGCAGGCAGCATCTAGGGCTGGAACCTCTGGGTCTCCTTGGGGTCCTTTGTTCATTCAGCCTACTTGGGAGGAGAAGCAGAATTCTTCTCTGCTGAGAAGCAAGCTTTGAAAGGGAAGGGCGTGTCCCTGGGAGGCCTGGGGGACCAGCAGGGAAGCTGGGGACACCCTGGCGTGAACAGAACAATCTGTGGTGGCAAAGAAGCCAACTTGGTTGGTCCTGGATGTAGAGGTCTTACAAGCTGTCAACTGTCTCCCCACCTCTCACTGGACAGGTGGCCGCTCATGGAGGTGGCCTAGAATCCCAGCCAAAAAGCCAGTCAGGCAGCAGACAGGCTGGCTGCGGAGAGGTACCTGGGAGGGTTGAGGAGCCCGGGCGGGGGGCAGGGGCGTGGGGGTGGGACGCAGAGGGAACTGTTAGGGCTGGATGAGAAGCTACCCATGGAACTTTCCTTTCCAGGACAGAGGTGTGCCCTGGGTGACCGCAGGGCCGGGCCGGCCAGACAGGGCAGACCCAGGGTCCGGCCAGGGAGGTCCCATGACTGCAGCGTTGCGCTGCAGGTTTCCCAGCTGCTCAGGGCGGGCGGGAGGAGGAGGAGGAGGAGGAGGGAAGTAAACAGGAGACCACAGAGAGAGCCAGTTCCCGGTGTTCAGAGAACACCAGCCGCCTCCGGTCCCCGGTGGGGAGCTGTATGCGTGGAAATGAAGCCGCGAGTGGGAGGCAGAGAGGGAAGAGCAAGCACACACTTTTTGCCTGTCATCCACTCCCCTCGCCTTCCCCGATCACCAACCTCGATCCCCGCTGGGGTAGGGGAGAGGCGGGAGGTGAGGACACGGATGGGTCGCCAGGCGCCCACCCGAGTACCAGTAACTAGTCAGTCGTCGGTGAATCAGAAGGGCCTCGGCCGCTGAACACGGGCCTCGCCAGGGAGGAGCACGCCGGGGCAGCTTTGGCCGTGGGAGGGGGTCGGACCCTGGCCCGGCGTGGGGTGTCGCCGGCAGCCAGGATTAAAGGAGTGTCCGCTTCCCGACTTACGGAGGACACCGGGGAGCGGGGGCGGGACGGGACCTGGGAGCCGCCGAAGGGAGAACTGGCAGCGGGCGGGGGGCGTGGAGGGCTGGGCGGGTGGGCGCGGGGTCCTGGGTGGGAAGCGCGGGGTGCGGCGCCCGGGCCGGGGGCCGCCTGCCGCCCGCGCGCGGGGTTATGCGAGGTAACCGAGCAGGGCGGAGGAGGAGGGAGGCGGCGGGGGCCGCGGGCCGGGGTGTCTGGCGCTCGTTGGACAAAGAGATGATGAAACGTGAGCGCTATATTTACCAAGGGGGTGGAGACGGGGTGGGAGGGGGGTAAAAAGGACAAACTGTTCCACAACAACCCCGGGAAACACGGCCCTTCTGACTCACCCGGAGGGCTGCGCTGACCCCCGCGCAGGCCTGGCCCCGAGGCAGGCGCGAGGCCGCAGAGCGCGGGCACCAGACCACGCGTGGGTGCCCTGGCCGAGGTGGGCTGGCTGCTAAATAAAAGGCACATTGGTACTAAAGGTTGTGTGCGTGCGGCTTTTGTGGGGCAGGGGAGAGCGCGCAACGGCAAGACTGTTTCCTACCCGCGTGGCCTGGCCATCGCGGGGAGATTTGTCTGCAGACGCGTGGTTCGTGCTAAGTCATGTCCACCCGCACAGCCCCGCGGGCCCCTTCGCCCCGCCCGGGGACCGCAGCACCCGCCAACCCTTCCTCCTTTCCCTTCCCACCCCCGCGTCCTGCTCGCGGTGCTCGGAGTTGGGGTGCGGTGTGTGGACTATGTTTAGAAGCTGATGTCATTTCGACACCCTACTCTGCAGTGTTCCCAGGGGGGCCGCAGGACAGGTTTTCCTGATCTTAGAGGGTGTGGGGGATGGAAGGTGGCCTGTCTGCTCCGCAGCATATCTCGCACCCGTGATACCCGGGAGACCAAAAAAAAAAAAAAAAAAAAAAAAAAATCAAGCACGCCAGAGTTATGAAACAGGGCAGCAGGACGGCACACGCACGCGGAGGGTGCAAGCTCACTGACTAACGCCGCGTGGGGCCCGCCAGCGCCCGCTCCACCGCCCGCCCAGGTGCGGGGGCTAATTTCAAGGTTAGCTCACGTGGGCGCGGGCGCCCGGAGCTTCTCGCACGAGTTTGGGGCGGGTTCCATGTCCCCCAATCTAGGGCAGTTTGTTCAACTGCAGTAAAGGGAGCTTGATGTTCCAGCAGGGAAGGGATTTCTGAGAACTGGGACTGTCCTCAGATGAACCTGCCTGCTTCTGCTGCTGCGGCGGCGGCGGCGGCGGTGGCCGCCTGCGGAAGACTTTTTAAAAGGGCGATGCCAGGCCCCGCACACGGCGCGCTAGTGGCTGCACATCCCGCCACTCTGCGGCCGGAGCCGAGCGCCCGCCCCCGGACGCGGGTGATTCACCGCGCGCCACGCTGGGCTGCTCCGAGCGCGGGGGTCTGCGGGCTAAACTTATCCTCCGGCATATGCATGAACCGGTGGCCTTTCTGCTCCGCAAAGGAGAGGTCTGGAGTTTTGCGGAAGCTAAGTGGAGCGAGAGTTGAAGTAGGGCGTCGTGCAAGTTTTGGCGCCTGCCAGGGTTCCCCTCCCCCTCCAGCCACTGGGTGTTAGCTCAGCAAGGCCACAGGCTTTTCACCAGATCGTCCTTTATCGGATTGTGTTTCAAATCCAAGGGACTTCTCCTTTGTGGGAAGCCGATCACTTCGACCTCGTCTTTTCCCCTCCCCAAGCCGACCACTTCCCTGCTTCCACTAAAAGAGCAATGCTTCCCCCACCCCCCAACCGCCCGTGGCGTCTAGATGGAATGTTGAACCTGCCCAGCCCCTGAAAGAGAAAGGTCTGGATCCAGCCCAGAGTGAGGTCTGACACGTGATCCCCTACCCCCAGCGGGCCATCTGTTCTCCTTCCTTGCCGCCTGGAGGCTGGCAACTCTGCCCAGCACGGTCCACGCCTCCCAGTAGGAAGGAGTGAGAAAAGCCAGAATGGGTAGAATCTGCGTGCATCGTTAACTGGAATTTTTCTGAGTCTTTAGCCAGGGTTGCTAGTGGGCTTTCCAGTATTTTAAATGAAGTGCCTAGTGACCTGTTCTACCCGGTAAGATGGGAAAACCCTGCATTGGAACAACATTGCCCAGGAAATACCTTACTCAACACCTTTTTTACAAAATCAAAGACGGTCTTGGTTTTGTTTTGCAAATATGTGTTTGTGCCTTTTTATTAAATACCAAATTAAGGTTTCTCTGACCTCGCCTAAAGAGCAGTGAGTGGATGCACAAGCCGAAGAGGTAGCTAGGAGCCTAAAACCTAATCAAGTTCCCCCCCCCCAATATTTTTTGTTGCTTGCTTAAAACAGTTAGTTTCTCACGTAGTCTAGGTCTGCAGGGAACACTTTAAGTAGCCCAAGAGAATCTTTTTGCCTTTACCTCCCAGGGTGGGTTATAGGCCAGTCATTCCATGGTCCACTTTGGAAGAGGTTTTGCAGATGCATTCATCTAATGCTATCAATCTACAGATAAGGAAATAGTCCTGAGTAGTTGGCTGGGGTCACAGATCTCACCTTAGGACCTACAGGGCACTTTCTTAATGTGCTTGGCCTGCCTGGGAGGTGATAATGATAATTACTTTAAGATGTACTGTAAACAAGGCTTATCATTCTGGCTATTGGCCTGTAAACTATTGTTATGAGAACTTGTGTAATAAAACATGGGTTTAGGGAGAATGTGGAGAGGAAAACCATAAACTAGACCAGTTAGTCTTTGAATGCACTTGTTCCTCCTGGAGTTTAGATGTATGAATACAGACCTCTTGTATTTATATAGCATAATATATACCAGTGGTAAGTTATTCATTTCAATTAGGAATGATTCCTGTTAAATTCAGACAACACAGTCTAGCATAATCTGATTTTAATCGTAGAACAATTGTAATTACATTCCAACATAACAAGGCAAATATCCTGTGGGAATTATTCTTTGTGATATTTGCCAATGACTATGCACACACACATATGTCTTTAGTATGTAACTTTCTACCAGGGTAGACTCAGTATTGCCTCATGCCTAGCTTATTGCTAAGAAAATAAATGTCTGCAGAAAGATTAAGGAAAAAGGGAGTGGCGTGCAATCCTAGAACTACTGAATTTACACACTCTCGAAAAGAAGTCAAGAAACAATTATGTTTGCAAATCTGTATGAGAACTCTACATGGATGAACTAATTTCATTAGTTACCTTATTTTGTAACTATGAAATGTGTGTGTGTCAAAGTCTAGTCCAAGTAAAGTGAAATTAAAGGAAATTAGAAGCAAGAATTAAAGGAAGTTAAAGTTTAACTTTAGTTTATTTATTATTGTATTGTATGAACTTTTTTTCTTAAATGACACTGTTGTTAACCTTAAGGTTATCTACAGCTACCCGGATCTAGATCTGAGGAGACATTTCCATAAGCCACTTAAAATACAATTCTGTGAGATTGCAGGCCATGATCACAGGACTCTTGGAGATCCAACTGGTACTTGTGCTGGGCCCTAAAATGTTCAGCGAGAGATGCAACATCTAAGTGATCACGAATCCTAAAATTTCAGACATTTTTGTCCTAGAAAAAAAATCCTAAAGTTGGCAAATTTCGGCTTCATCAGATTCATCTCTCCCTCAGTCCCTCCCTTTTTTTTTTTTAACAACAAAATCTCACTCTTGGATAATAAACATTTTATAAAAAATCTCATTCTTGAATAAAAAAATAAAACCCTATTCTCCTCAAACTTTCTATCCTCCTGGCTCAGTGTCCTATGTGCTGGGATCACAGATGTGCACCAACCAGCATGCACAGTTGTTCCAGTCGACCCATTCCTGTGATAGGTTTTGGTGACATAGCTGTTGAGGTGCACACAGGGTGCTTGGTCCTGGACCCAACCCAGAGCAAGTTCTCCATGATTCTCTGGAGTGGGATACTGCTGTGCTGGTGATGTTCTTATGGGCCAGCATTACCATTACACTATACGACGCTTTCCTCCACGTAGTTACCTTCTGCAATATCTTTCCTGTACTATCTTAAAATCAACATAGGGGCTAAAAGCCTTTGTCCTGAAAGCAAAAGAATCTGAATTCAGATCCCCAGATCCTACTTAAAAAAAATGCCCCAAAGAAGTGACAGTGATCTATAATTCCAGCCCTGGAAGGCAAAGTTTGGGAAACCCCAGAACAAAGCAATAACTAGAAGAGTGTCACAGTTAGGCACAGGTGTCAACTTGACAGTTGAGGGTTTGAGCTCTGGGCACATTTGTAGAGAATTAGTGGTTGAGTTAGGCCCAGAGCAAACCTACAGGAGATTTTTTAGCTGATGGGGAAGGTCCAGCCCATGGTGGTGGGACTAGGTCCTGGAATAAAATAGAGACATCTGGTTGACAGAGTTGGCATCCTTCTGTACTCTTGGCCAGACATGCTGGCCTGGCAAGTAAGGATCGTCCCTCTCTCAGCCATTATGTAGAGATGGTGTGGCCAGTTCCCTTGGCCTTGGTGTTGGTGTGAGCTCTCCTGTCAAGCTGGACTGAGAACTGTAACCAGGAATCATAAGAGAGAATAAACCCCTTGTTCTCTCTTAAGCTGTTTGATGGTCATTTATCAGCAACCATGCAGGTGAACTGCAACATAAAATATACTCACCTTTTTATTAACTGTGCTAACAGTATGCATCCTGCAAGAGGCACTGACCCTAGATTCTTTTTTTAGCAAGACAGAAAAGAACTCCAGCATTCATCAGAAGAAGTAGTTAATCAGACCTCCAATCCCACACTAATAGTTGATCAAGTAAGGCACAGAATCCAATGCTAAACCACCTCCAGCTGATTCCGGTTCTAAAGAATCTGTTTAACACAGTTAATATTTCACAAGGGTTTCTTGTAAAGCACAGAACTGAGAAATCAGAACTATGGTTTGTATTGAATTCCCTCATTATCTTCCTGACAAGGCAGATAAGACTTATTCTCTACACTTGTAAAGTGACAAGAAACAGCCTGCAGAATGTGGGATGGGTAGGGTGTTGTAAATAAGTTGATTTTTTTAAATTACACAAACGTGAGTTTTTTCTTCATGTGCTTGCTAGAGTTAAAATAGCTTGAAAACAATGTCAAAATAACTTAGAACGTATTAAAGCAGATACGTAGAAACAGTCAAGAGGTATGGAAAATGCAAAGGTAGGACGTTTCCATGTAAGAGCCACTGAAGAAACACTGTCTTTAAAAACAGTTGTGAATTTTCTCAGATGATTTGCTCATAGTAAATGCGTTGTCTGGAAAAATTTTTAGACATCTACTGCAAAGTATGCTGCATCCAAAACAAAACAAAACCTTATTGATGCTCTCTCATGCGAGTTTATTCTTAGATAACTTGTCCTGACACACTGAAGAACTTGCTAAAAATGATAGATTCGCATTACAAATATTCATCATCCTGTCCTCCCGTCTTGTATCTCGGTTTTATTACCAACAACACAAAATACAAAGATGTGTCCAGTTTCACCACAGCTCCTTGCGTTTGCAAGTGTCGAGCGCTGGCTTTTCGGAACGCCCTTCTGATTGGCTGAGCCCATGCCAGTGACATCAACCAACTTACTTTTGATTGGAAGGCTGGTTGCTGGGACTGTAGCGTTTGCAGGAAGTCACTTAACTATTTGCGGGCTGGAAACCCGAAGCTGAAGTTACGTGTTGTGGCAGGGACCCGTGCAACTGACTGGGGGTGACGCGTTCCCCAGCTGCGCCAGCTGGGACGTGAGCCCGCGAGGCCGGGGCGGGCGCGCCGACGGGGCGGCCCCCGCGGAGAGGCGCGAACCCCGCGCAGAGGCGGCCGCTCCTCGCCGGCCTCCGGCTGTTACCCTTTTAAATGTCAGCGCGGGGGGCCGGAGGGGTAGCACGAGGCGGCCGAACGGAACCGTCGATTGGCCGCACGCTCCGTTCTGGACGCACCTCTCCTCCGAAGGGCCCTTCTGACTGGCAGGGGGAGAAAGTAAACAGAGTTGAATCACCCTCCCCGCCGGCCAATTGGAGGGGGGCTGGATTGTGACGTGATGGGATTCTGCGAAATTGTTACTGAGCAAGAGAATGCCGGAGCCGCGCGCAGCGGCAGGAGCCCGGGCGCAGCAGCCCGCCGCCGACCGGGCGAGAAGTGTCTCGTAGATCCAGCGTCCCGCCCGGCCCCGGCCACCCTCGCCGGGGTGGTCGGCTGATGTCCCGGGGCATCCGCTCGCCCGCGAGGCGGTTGAGGGCGTGTTCGTCTCCTGCAGTTTCCTCTCCCGGCAACTCGGGGGCGTTTGCGGTGGAATAAACTTGCGACCGCCACGTGTGGCATCTTTCCAAAGGGAGCCGGCTCCGGAGCCCGCGCGTCCGTCGGGGGATCGCGCCCGGCGCGGGGCAGGGCGGCGGCGCGAGCGGCGGCGCGGCGGAGCCGGCCGCGGAGGCTGCGTGCGGAGGCGCTGCCGGTTACGTAAAGATGAGGGGCTGAGGTCGCCTCGGCGCCCTGCGAGTCGGAAGCGCCCGCGCCCCCGCCCCCTCGGCCGCGCCGCGCCGCGCCGCGCTCGTCGTCCGCGGCCAGGCCAGCGCGAGCCGGAGCTCCGCAGCCTCCGCCAAGTTTGGCCGCCGTCGCCCGCACCATGTCCGCGGCCGCCTACATGGACTTCGTGGCCGCCCAGTGTCTGGTCTCCATCTCGAACCGCGCCGCGGTGCCGGAGCACGGGGGCGCCGCGGACGCCGAGCGGCTGCGGCTGCCTGAGCGCGAGGTGACCAAGGAGCACGGCGACCCGGGGGACACCTGGAAGGATTACTGCACGCTGGTCACCATCGCCAAGAGCTTGCTGGACCTGAACAAGTACCGGCCCATCCAGACCCCCTCGGTGTGCAGCGACAGTCTGGAGAGCCCCGACGAGGATCTGGGATCCGACAGCGACGTGACCACCGAATCTGGGTCGAGTCCTTCCCACAGCCCGGAGGAGAGACGGGACTCTGGCAGCGCGCCCAGCCCGCTCGCCCTGCTCCACCCCGGCGTGGCCGCCAAGGGGAAACACGCCTCCGAAAAGCGGCACAAGTGCCCGTACAGCGGCTGCGGGAAGGTCTACGGCAAGTCCTCGCACCTCAAAGCCCACTACCGGGTGCACACAGGTCAGCGCCCGCTCCCCGCGCCGGGCCGCCGAACGCGCGGGCGGGCGGCAGCCCCGGGCGCCCCGGGACTCCTCGCCCGGCCCAGTTGGGGTGCCAACGTTCAGGAAAACATGCTGCTTAACTCTTTTGCCCTGTTCTACTCGCCCCAGCCTCGAGGAGCCGCCCGGAGAACCCCAACCGGACGGGCCGAGCTAGTGCGGTGCCCGGCTGGTCGGGGAGGTGCCCGGCTGGTTGGGGAGCGGCCCGCCCCGCCCTGGCCGCCCCGCCCCCGGCCGCCCCGCCCCCGGCCTCCGCACCCCGCCGCTGCGGGGCCGCCTCCCGCCTGGGGGACTTGGTGGCGGGTCTTTCATTCTGTCCCCCCGTGGGGTTGTAGTGCAGGGTCGAGGCGAGCAGGGAGAGGCACGTCGCGTGGCGCCCTGCAGGGATGACTAAGGGCTCGTCCAGCTAGATGGCGGCACTTTCCAGGGCTTGCCAGGGCGGTTGTAAATGTGCCCGTGCGTCCCCCGGGAGGTTTAAAATAACCCCGCTCCGGGCCGCGGGGGCGTCTGTGCCAGAGCGGCTGGTGGGCGGGTGGGTTAACTCCGTGACTAGTCGGCGGTCCTGAAGAGCGAGAGTTCGGAGCTGATTTGCTTCCGTGACTTAGGTCGCCCGCCTCCCCCAGGGAGCGGTGGACGTGGAGGTGTGGTGGTCCTCGTTGAGGTCAAGACCCGGTCTGAATGTGGGGCGCTTCTGCCCTCCGTGGGGTCGAATGCCACTCGGGGTGGCCAGGCAGCACCCTTGAGTGCGGCTAGAAAAGACATGTGCCGTGGCAAATGGGCTTTGGGAACTTACAGGGACCCTGGGTCAACCAGGTCTGGTGGGTTTTGTTGACATGCACAGAAGTTGGGAAGCGTTCGCGTGGGGTCGTGCTGGCTGACCATCCTTGGAAAGATTCCTTTGTGACTGCTGTTCTGACCAGGTGCCAGGGGTCTTTTCCCTCTCTCCTGTGACACTGCTTGAGAGGATGATGGAGTTAACTTGGAAAGGGGGTAGGGGCTTGGAGGTAAGGGTGTGATTTAGACCCTGAACCTTTGGTTCAAAAACTGGTAATGGATTAGGAATTTTCGGTTTGGTTTTGCTTTGCGTGGTTTTTTTTTTTTTTTTTTAAAGAAAGGCCTCTCCTTTTTATTTCCTTTGGAAAATGATTCCTGCGGAGGTGGCAGCTGGCACGAGAATAAATCTGAATTTCCTCCGTGGTTAATGCTAAACCAGGTGTTGTTTGGGGTCAGCATTTAAGTTGCCATATGAAACAACATGCATGAAAGTTTGTATCTGTAAGGCATAAGTAGTTCTGTACCCATGGTGGAGGGGTGTGACCTCTAGAGGGACTCTGGGGGTGAAGTGGGGGTATATTAGCTCAGCGTGTTACTCAGCACAGCTGTTGGGCGGGCCTGGCCATGTCATGTTCCCAGAGTTCAGTTGCTCAGTTGGACACCCACGGCCACCTTGAGCAAAGGCCTTTTTCTCCTTCAGGGAGCTTCCCCGTGGCGCAGTCCGGGAGGCCTGCAGTGCCTCTGACTGACTCAGTAGATTTGCCCAACATCCTGGACCAACCATCTGAATGCTTTTCTCCGGCATTTATAGAAATGGCTGCTCACGGGTGCGTGCAGGCGTGCTGCTCTTTAATTCTCCGTAAAGCACGCCTGGCTCAGCTGTTTGGAAGAAAACCTTTCACACAGTCCAGAGTGGGAAAGGAAGTGAACTGTGCATCCGTGCTAAATGCTACAGCCATTCTTTTGACCCTGGTGACGTGGTGTTGGCAGGTGACTTATTTATGTTTAATGGGCTTTTCTTCCTTGGGGGGGGGTGTCATGCTAGGAGAAAAACCCCAACCATTGCAGGCACTGTCTGCAGCATACTCCTCCCCCAGTATGAGAGAAGGCATGTGTTAAGTTAGATTAAGGGCATGTGAATTTTCAGACCACAGCTCAAGTTAGATCCAGTACTGGGTGGGGCAAGGAGCTTCCTGATTTTCTTTCTTCCGGTGCTTAAATCCAGAAGGTGGCTGGAGACAGCATTTGAAATGTCTTCCTTCTGTAAAGCTCTAAGAGCTGAGATCCCTGGCACACCCCCGTGCTCTGCACTGCTCCACACATCCTTGGAGGAAGTCTCCTGCCTGCTCACTTCCTCCTAGAGCTTCATACCACTTCAAACACCACTTCCAAACGCCAGCAGCCTTACAAGTTATATCAGCACAATTTTTTCATTTTTTTTTTTAAATTTTACTCAGGGCAGCTTTTTCCAGTGTGGTGTGTGGAAAGACACAGTGGACAGCCGGGCTAGACTCTGATTTGCAGGTTTCTGCAATTTGGAGTTCGCAAACTACAGGCCTGCTATAGAATTTGCTTTGCAGATTTGTTTGGCGTGGTCAACATGGAGTTTATAAAAATTTCATGAGTTACCCACATCTAAAAATCAGGATTTGGGCACAAGTCCAGAGATCTGACTTCTGGAAAAATCAAAAGATCTGTTAACGGTGGGCCTGATCCCTGCCTAGCAACAACTGCTTGCTCTGTGTGCTCATTCTTCTCAAGGGGTACCGGTACTTCTTACCTTTTCATATCTGTATTTTGGGGTTTTGGAGACTGGGTCTTGATAGGTAGCTCAGCTGGTCTCAAATTTGAGATGCCCCCTCCCCCACCCCAGAGTCCCAAGTGTCGGAAATACAGGCATATTACCACTACACCCACATTTTCCTGGGCTGCTCAGACTGTCTGGCAGAAGGCATTGGCAAACCTCCGCAGTAGAAGCTGTCCTCCAGTTCTGGAAATAGATGCTTTGGTTTTTCTAGGGTTGTCCATACTGGTCGACTTTAACTCAGATGGAAAGGCTGCTTGTCCAGGTGGCTATGTGTTCGTTCACACACCCGTGGCTCTAGCTTTGGAGTCAGCTGTGTGGTAAAGGAGAGTCTAGGGGCTCCAGGTGCTTGTTGACAGAGTTTTCTCAGCATGCCCAGGCCTAGGTTTCATCCTCAACACCTAAGCGAAAGCCCAGGGAGGCAGGGCTTCCGGGCCAGAGTTCTGACTTGGCCTCATGCTCTGGACTGAGAGGCTTTTACTCCCAAAGGGTTGTTACATAGATCTTGCCTCTTTTTCCTTTTTTTTAAGAGCACAAAGAAGCCCCATGTCCTGGTTCTTAAGGAGAGCACTCTCTCTCCTATTCTTTCCAGGTGATGTGGGATGGTACGTCACATTCTGCATGCTTCCTCAAGGTGTATTACAACTAAGCCTGAGGAGGGGGGTTGGCCTAGGTGCCTTTTTATCATTTTCTCATTGTCTCCCCTGAGGAGACTTGAGATTATATCTTTTCCTTAAAAGCCTATCCTATTTCTCATGGCATTTTATACCCTGGATGCAATAAAGATTTATTTATAGACTGTACCCTTGGGGGCCATGGCACCCCACTTATCCCGGTAAGAATGTCAAGATCTTCTCTTGCATGTCCTGTGACAGGAAAGTACAGGAACAGTAGAGAGGCCAGCACAAGGCTACGTGTGACTGCTTCTCCACTTAGAAAGTGGGTTCTTGAACTTCTCCTGATTCCCGTGGATTTACTTCTGAGACACTCCTGACTTCGCATCTAGGTATCTCCCCCTCCCCACAGTTCTGCAACACAGCTGAACTCTCTGCTGGGTAGTTGCTGTTCTCCCCTCATTTCTCGCTTGTCTCCATGTCTGTCCTAGAGCAGAGGTCTAGAAGCTTCTTTCAGCCTGGCACAGCATCTGCCTTCCAGGTTAATAACATGCCAGTGGAATGTAGTCCCAGAGCACACAGCTGTTTTTCCTTGATTATCTTTCCAGATCCTCCGTGGGAGATGGGAAGGGAAAGGAGGGGGTGTGAGTGGTGGTCCCCTGGAAGAGGGGGGGACCAGAATAGAAGAGCACTCTCTTACTACCTTCAGGGACAGAGACATAACCCAAGGAAACTGGCCTCTTGGACTCCCCAGCCAGGGATCCACTTATATTTCTGCCTCAACTGTTGATGTCTATCCCAAGAACCAGTCTTTGTGCTACATCTGTGGGAAATTCCCAAAGTGAACTTCCCAGGCATAAGCTTCCCATGACGCATTGGGAAAGTGGCTGAGAGTGGTCTTCCCTAATAAGCTCACTGAGAGGAAAGTGGGCGGATCATTTCCCAGGGCTCCACAGGGCTTGCTCTTCCTTCCAGCCCATCAGCTTGATGTCTGAATGCCTTCTGATTATTAATATGGTTGATGTCACAAAACAACACCCAGCCTTGTGTTTCTTGACTTCCAAATCTTCTCTATCTCCTCTGGTCTGTTCTGGCTGGGGGAAGCTTTCAGCATGCCATGCCTCCTCTGCTAGAGCCCTCCCCCACCCACCTCCCACTCTTCCCTAGTGTTTCTCCAGCAAGCCCTGCGCCCACGGAGGAGCGTAAATTAATGCCTCGTAATTGGTACAAAGGCACTTTCTGTTTCTATGCAACACACGCAAAAAGGAGAGGCAAAAAGGAGGTGGAAACAACCCCACTGGTGGCTAAAAAGGGAAAGTGACATCCCTCAGCAGTGGTCTCTGAAACTCTGGCTCTCAGCACCCCTTCTTTCAACCCCCCCTCCACTTCTGCAGGAAGTCAATCGTAGGCTTGGGCCCACCTTACAGAAGGTGGTGGCAATTGTTGGAATCAAAAGAATAGAATGGAGAGTGTGGACGTGACCTTGAGAGGTCATCTCATCCATCATTTTGTCTGTAAAAAGCATGCACCCATACTTTCAGAGAGCTAGGGATTGTTCTTTTGAAGCTTTTTTTTTTTTTTTTTTGTGGGGGGGGGAGAGACTTGAGAGGTTTGGAAGAGGGCTGCCAAAACGTAAAGTCTGTTTGCCTGCATTACTGTGTGACTCTGGGTGATCCTGGAATCTTCTAGCACCTGCAGCTCTCCCAGCAGAAAATGCTAAAGCCTGTGACATCCAGCTTTGTCGTGTGAGTTCTCGGGCGCTCCCTTTTCTGTGAACGACTCCATGTTCTCCTGAAGAAAATTGCTCAGTACAGAGCTGTTTAGGGGACGTAAGGAAGTGAGAGGGCCAGGCAGAGCAGGAGGGGCCTGTGGCCTCTGGCCTTCTATGACCAGCCAGCAGCACCCCTGAAATGGCTCCAGGCAGAGCCCTGGGAGGATTCCTGTTTCTCCCTTCCTGGAATCTTTCAGAAACTTTAATACTTTTTTTTTTTGTGCTTTAAGACCAAGAGTAAATATTTATCTTGTCCTGGCTCCAAGCAGCCCTCTTGTGGCAAGGGATAGGGCTAATGTCCTATTGACGAGGTTGGAATCCCCACTAATGGAGAGAGAAGCATTTTTTCAATATATGAGGGTCTTCCTGGCATTCATTTTCATTTGTACCCAACTCCTGTGTTGGTGATGTGTGGCCCCAGGCTCCCCTTTTTACTTGTTACTCCCCATCTTCATCAGGTGCACTGAAGGCTGAGGGAAGAGGTAAGGGAGTTCCCTGCTTACATCATCGTCCAAGTCATGACTGCTGGGTCTTTGAATGAACAAATGAGTGGTGTGCGTGTGCGTGTGTGTGTGTGTACATCATCTGTGTACAAGAAGGCACTTGATGGAGGCCCAAGGGCGGCTTCAGGAATTATCCTGGATTGTTGGACCTCCTTATTGCTTTGCTCTAGGGAATCCCCAGGGCAGGAATTGCAGACTGCCTGCTATATCCACCCAGCATTTTTACCTGGAATCTGATGATCTGAACTCAGGTCCTTTCGCTTTTGCTTGCAAAGCAAAGGGTTTAAACCCTGAGCCATCTCCCCAGCCTGTGAATTGATTTTTTTTTTAAATGAAATTGAGAATGATCACAAATATGAACAGGGGAATGGAATTCATCCCTGACTGACCAGATTGAGCCTTTTGAAAAAGTGAGAATGTTATTTAAATAGATTAAAATAAAACCATGGGAGCTTAAACCATACAAAATTAATGACCAGGTTTTGAAATGCAGACAGCAGACAGCAGTAGTGTTTTGTGTTCAGTGAAGTTTGCATTTTTTTTTTTTTTTTTCTGGAATTCTTCCCCTTCGTAGAGGTGAACACGTACTTCGGAAATATCTGGACTTGAGCCACTTGAGAACCGTGGCAGGCAGATGGAGAGAGATGGCCCAAAGGCCTGCCTGGGGATGCGGGACTCAAAGTAATGCCTGGAGGGTGGGAGGTACTTGAAGGGCGCCAGCTCTGCTAAGACTTCATTCAGCATCAAGGAGGGCCTGACCCTCTTGTAACTGACCCAGGAGATCAGTTCTTGTAAGGAAGGGTAGCGGGTTTGCAGGGGTCCTCTGCCGTCAGCATAAGGCAGGGATGGAGAGATGAGTGCGGGCATCCAGCAATCTCTGGGTTGGGTCTGGCCTCTCTCCCAGGGTCACAAGAACTCAGGCAAAGGCTTGACCTCTGCGAGCCTCAGCTGGCTCATCTGTAAAGTGGGAGTTCAATGATTACATATTCAGGAAGTTATGAGGCTGAATTCAGATGAGGTTTTTAAAATTTTTAACATCCTAGTCTGATGCTGTGTATTATTAAATTAAATATGCACAATTTACATAGAAGTCGTTGGGAAGCTTAGAATTTTTGTTGAAATTCTAGATGGAGCTAACAACATTTTGCTCACTTAAATAATATTGATGGTCTGTTACAAGTGAAAGCTGTGCTCTGTGCTAATAGCCACAGTAATTTTTGTGAATGTGATCACGTTAACATGTAGCACACATAAGTTTGTGTTAAATGGTTTATGTAAGTGTCATGTTTAAGTAGCAGTGCTATGTGATAGAAATGTTCTATTCCCGTTTCACAGGGGGAGTCAGGCTAGTTAGTTAACCTAGCCCACAGTTATGCTGTGATTTTCTTAGTATGTTTTCAGTTGTTTGGAGGTGTGCAGGAGGGGCTATTGACCGGGGCCCACTCTTTGGTTTCTGTGGGTGAGACTGTTTTTCATGGTTCTCTTGGGTTTACCCCAACACTGCTGTCTTCAGCTCTCCACTCATGATCTTTTTCCGATTCGAGACCTATGCTGTGATCATTCATTAGGATGGTCAGCAGAAGTACTGGACTCTGGCCAAAGCTACCCTGTGTTTTCCACAGTGTTTATTTGCTTTTTGTTTTGTTGTGTTTTCAAGATAAGAGCTGGCAGTATCTCTTAAGGTAGCTTTAAACTAGTTCTGATCTTTCTGCTTCAGCCTTCTGGGTAGCTAGGATTACAGGGCCACGCCACCAAGCCTGACAGGGTTTTAGATATTATAACTATACATATTGTTGCATGCGACAAAGTTGAGACTTGAACTGGCGTAATACAAATTGGCGCCCTAAGCAGAGTGTGGTGTCTCAGGACTTGATAGGTTGAGACAGGGAGACTACTCTGTGTTTGAAGCCAGCCTTGCCTACATACAAAACTCCAAAAAATAAAAAATAGAGTTCCAAATTCAGGTGTTGCTGGATACAGGCACTGAGTACTCAGTCCTTGGCTCTAGCTTCATTAAGGAGCAGGCTCTCTGTGAATGGTGCTAAGATGGCTGCCAACCACACCAGACTACTTCCAACTTACCTGAGCCCATAGGAAGACCATTTCCTGTTGTTAAGAATCTAGCAAACGACCTAGGTTTTAAACACTGTGGATGAGCTCCAATAGTCACTGCAGTGGAACCCGGTCACATTCAACCTTTTGAGCTGGAGTTATGTGGTCACATCCTGGAGTTACATGGACCCAATGGGGAAGGCATGGTTAAGGAAGGAAACCAGGCGTGCTATTTCGTAGCCCAAAGGGAAAATACAAGGCCAGACAAGACTAATCAAACACCTATGCCTAGTTAGACCTTAGAACAGGATATTTTGAAGAGCAGTCTGATGACAGTATGGCAGGGTTTCTTTTTTCCATTCCCTGGAGCTGAGCATAAGCGGTCATCAGGGGGTGGGCAGAAGAAGGGACTTTGAGGAAACAGATGACTTCAGATGCATCCTGAGTGCTCACTGAGTGCTCAGCTGAAGGCCCTTCTGAGGAGGATGATCCAGAAGCCTCACATAGAATGAGTGTGACAGCAATAGTGTGATCTTAAGAGACCGCCATGTGATCTTAGCTCTAGACCATCCATGCTGATGCTCAGAGGAATGAGTTATGTTTACATGAGCATTTATTACCCAAGATGCTAATAGATAAAGTCATAGTCTGTTCAAAAATGAGCTATTTATGTAATGGTTCCCACTGAGATGCCAAAATCCATTCAGTGGGCATAGTGCTCAAAAAACCAAACAAAATAAATACGCACACCCATAAATAAGAAACGAACAAACCAATGGCAAAACTTAAAAACTGCTTAGAAAAGGGCTAGGGAGGTATCTCAGTGGTTAAAGCCTTTGCCTTACAATCAGAGAGTTCAGGTCCCATGTAAAAAATGACAAGTGGATATGGTGGTGATTAGTAATTCTGGTTTGGAAGGCGGAGCCTGGGGAACCTCAGAGCAAAGCAATAAGTAGGTCAAACAAACAGGATGATTCCTAAGTCACCCTTAAGCTGGTATAGACAGGCACACTCAAGGTGCCCTCCTGTCACATGCCCACACACACATGTACACCCACCCATCCACATGCCAAACACATGTACATGCCATACATGCATATATAACATGAAGGGAAATTAAAAACTTACAAAAGCACTTCCAAGTGACTGCCATAATTGGCAGTCATTGGACTGTCATAATTCTGCCGTCATTTTGTGACATTGCAGTTCTGATGGCAATAAGCAGAATGAAGCAGGGCGTGTGGCCGGCACCTCTGATCCTAGTGCTATGCAGAGGGCAAAGCAGGGGTGGGAAGTTCTGGGTTACACATAGGGAAAGGTGGGCCTGGGCTGCTTAGCCAGGTTCTGTCGTGAATGGGGGGTTAAGGCTGCTTTGTATTTGCACAGCTCATACCTGGGCTTTTTCAAGGTCCTTGGTGAGGACTACTGAGCCATCCTGTTCCAGGAATGTTTCATGGGGTCTTAAGGAGTAGGCCTGTGATCACTGCAGTTATCCCTGTTATCACAGTATGCGGACCACAGAGGGAAAGCTGCAGACGTGCTGGAGGGGCCCCAGCAGCTACGCTGACATCATCTGTCACAGTCTAGCTGACTGGTAAAGCGGGACATCTGTCATTGGGCCTCAATCTTCCCATTTCTGATACTGGAGGAGACGTGATCTTGGCAATTTAAGGACTATATTCACCTCTGTATTTTCGGAGGGGGTGTTGGCTTTTTGAGACAGAGCATCACTTCGTAGCCCAGACTGGTTTATTCTATAGCCCAGACAGCCTCACACTCAAGGAGATTCTCCTGCCTCAGCTTCCCACATCCTGAGATTACAGGCAGGAACAACCACAATCAATATTTTATTTGTTTATTAAATCTCAGCAGAAATCTGGTTCAGATTCAGGGTCCTTCGCTTTTTTCCCCAAGCGCACGATGTCTCGTCTGGGGCAGAAGCTCACCTGCTACTCTGGTACCATGGAAGGGCATCCGTGTGTCAAGCCTTTCTGCAGCGTGGTGGGCCCCGCCGGCTGTCATGGGCCTTGTGTCCCATTCTCACATGTTGATATCACCTGCTGAAGAGGCTTCTCCACGGCTCTTGGAGACCTTTATGTCTGTACAGATGCTGTCCTGCCTCCCATCTGACAAGGTCCAGCGTTCATTATTTAGCCTTCCTACAAATGAGTAGGCAAAGAAGGACTGATGCTGGCCTGAGAACCAACTAGTCGGGGCTGGAGCTTGGTCTTCAGGGACTAGCGGTGTGGTTGTGGGGCCCTTGGGGGATGGCATGGGAAAGAGCTTGTCTAATACTTAATGCTAAGATTGACTGAAACCTTCTTTTATTGTTGAAAATTCTGTCTGGGGGTCCATATTTTACCTCTACACCACTTTCAGAGTTTCTGAGATAGGGCCTGAAGGCTGAGGCCAGGAGAACCAGTTCTGGACTGAGCAGCAAATGGCTTGAGGATCTCGCATCTTTTCTTGGAGGTCCAGTAGACCTGTGAGCGTCCTCAGATGAACTGGGCTCACACAGCCAGTAGCACGCAGGGCTGCTGCACAGACATCTCAAAGTGCAACCTGCGAACAGATGCTACACACATCGCCTGCCTTTGCAACAGCTACAGTGAGCCACAAGCTGCCGCCCTTCCTGCAGATACCCACAGGGACCAGACAGTGAGCCTCACTTCCAAGCAACAAAGCAAACATTAAAGAGCATAAACCACAAGGGTCCCCAGAGAGGTCTGGAGCAAATGGCACCCAGATGGGCAGTCCCTGCGGCAGGATTCTTCCTGTCAGGCATCTCTCCTCCCACATAGTATCTTCAGGTGCAGCGGGGGCTCGGGGAGCTTAACTTTTTCGTGGAAATTATGTATGCAGGAGAATGTGGGACTCTGCTCTGGATGGTTACATGCATTCCGTCTCATGTTGGTGGTGTACACATGAGGACACTGGAGAATGGCAGGGGACAGCCAGGGCTATGGCAGGGTGCCTGTCACACCCCACCCCAGCCACATGCCCCAGGCAGCATCCTCAGGCCAGTACTGACCTGTCGTCCCTGATGGTGTTCAGCAGGGACAGCTGCAGCTGACCAGCCCTGCAAGGTGCACTGCAGAACACCACCAGGAGGACGGGCGATGCTCCCTGTTCATCTCGAGGGCCAATTCTCATTTACACGAGGAAGGGAAGGAGGAGACCAGGTGTGGGGGCATTGAACAGACAGTGATAGGTCCAGAAAGGTTCTCACTATTGATGTGAGTGGGGAGAAGGAGGGCTTCTCTTTCTTGGATCTTAGCCACCTGGAGTACCCCTAGAGGTTTCTCCATGGAAAGTAACGTCTCTGTCCTCACAGAATACATACATACATACATACATACATATATACTACATACATACATATATATACATACATATGTGTGTGTGTCTGTGTATGTGTGTGTTTTCCTGAGGCAGGGTCTTCTATATAGCCCAGGTTGGCCTGCAACTCTGTGATCCTCCCAAGTGCTGGAATTAAAAGCATCCATTTCTGCACTTGATCTTGGTAAACCTATTTGTGGAGCCGCTTAAGCTTAGTTATATCATCGTTTTCAGAAAGCTCACATATGTAGAAAACATTATTATTATTATGGAATGGGTCATACTTTTATGTAGTATTTCTCTTTTTCCTCTCTCCTTAATCCCCATATACTATTTTTTGAAACAAAGTCTTCATATAACTGAGTTTGGCCTTGAACTTACTGTGTAGACCAGGCTAGCTCTGGCTTGTGATCCTACTACTTCTGTCTCCCAGGTGCAGGGATTACAGGCATGTACCACCATGCCTGGTTTATGATGTACTGGGGATTATAAGAAAGTACTTTACTAGCTAACCCACATCACCAGCTGCCTTTCTTCTATCTTCTTCCCTTTGCTTCTATATTCTTCCCTCTTTTTTCTCTCCCTCCCTCCCTCTTCCCTCTCTCCTTCCATCTGCCCCTTCCTCTAAAACCTCACTGTATAGTTCAAGTAGGTGTCAAGCTCCTAACAATCCTTCTGCCTCTGTCTCCTCAGTGCTGGTGCAGCGGGGTGAGCTACCACACCTAGCTTGTTGGCGTCTTAATCAACAGGCTTTGGTGGCTGCACGAGACTGAAGAGATACTTCTTTTCTGTGTGCTTTTGTCAATCTATATAACCCAAACAGGTCTTGAACTTCTGGCTGTCCTCCTGGCTCAGCCTCCTGAGTGTTACAATAGCTGGGGCATACCACCATAGCTAGTTATATATTTAGTTATTGATCGTTAGTGCCTCATAGTTTGCAGATTGCTTTATATCTTTGCCCTTTTTAATTACATTAGCCTGTTCTTTTCTTCATGTGCTTGTACATGGGTACGTACAGGTGCTTGTGCACGCATGTGCATGTAGAGGCCAGAGGTCAATGCTGGATCTGCCTCAGTTGTTCTCCACCTTATTTTTTGAGCAGAGTCTTGTTGAGCCTGTAGCTCTCTAGATGAGCTAGACTGGCTGTGGAGAGAGCTATAGATTTTTAGATTTACTATATACTAAATCCCTATAGATGCTTAGGTTTACCATTTACTAAATCATGTACTGAATTCCTGTAGATTTTTTGGTTTAGCATGTGCTGCATCATACCATAAATCCCTGTACATTCTTAGGTTTATTTTCAGCTCTACTCTGTTCCACTAATTTGTCTTTTCCGGAGCTGCTATCTCACTATCTTAACTATTATAGCTTTAATAATACATTTTAATAACTAGTCTTGCAAGTAAGTATTCACTTATTAACCTGTTCTTCTGCAAAATTTTCTTGGCAAGCTGGGCATGTTTATTCTTCCAAAGGAGCTTCAGAAATAATTTTGCCAAGTTCAAGGAAGAATTCTTAGGGTATGTGTGAATGCCACGCGTGAACTTGTACAGAATTGCAGGATTCGCACCATAGGTCTCACCATGAGAGCGCGTGGGAGCCGGTCCACACTGTCCTTTCCTTCGACAGGAAGTCTGTGTGGTTTGCTTTTGGAAGGCCTGAGCGTTCAGTTTCAGACCCGTGCTGACCAGTTTTACGGCACTGCTCTTGTGCTTTTCCTTTCCACAAAATTCCTCTTCTGTATTTTGAATTTCCAAACAGAAAGTCGTGTCAAGCTCAGATGATTCCTTGCTTCATATGCTTTTGCCAGGCACTCACTTCCTTACCTTCTTACACACACTCTAATTTCCTGAACGATGTTGGATCGTAACAAGGGATGGAGTACCAGAGTGCCTCTGTCTTAAGAGGAATGCTGCCTTTATTTTGCCGTCAACCTTGCTGAGGAAAGCCTTTTGGAGTTGTAATTTTTAGCTCTGTTAAAGAATTATTCTATTTTCCTAAAACTTATTAGGGATGGATCTTAAATTTTATCATTGCTGTTTTGCGTCTGTTCCTAAGCATGTGTATGTGTGCTAACCTCTTAAAAATAGCACCAGAAGGCCCTGGAAAGATGGCTCAGGGGTTAAGCCTTTGCCTCACAAGCAAAAGAACCCAAGTTCAGATCCGAGATTCCACGTAAAAAAAGCCAGGTAGAAATGGCAGAGGCCTTCACTTCCGGCCCTGGAAGGAGGAGCCTGGGAAACCCCAGAGCAAAGCAAGGAGGAGATAGAACAATCCAGGATAATTCCCAAAGTCATCCTTGGGCATCTATCGGCACACACTCAAGTGCCCTCTACACACACACACATACACACACACACACACACACACACACACACACACACACACGAACCTACACACAAAAAAATAAATTAAAAAAACAGTGAAAACATTAACACCAAGATAATATCCTAATTCCAAATTATCCTTTTATCCTTGAAGTCTTGTTTCATTTTTGGTATTAAAAAAAACACTTTCTCATTAAGAAGAAGTCTTGACTTTGTGCATCTGCAGGAAGTTCTGATTCTTAATTGACATTGCTAGAGATCTGTAGAGAAGGCTTCGTTCCCTTGGATTTGTTCTTTATCAGATTGGTTTAATTTGGCTGGAAGCAGTTGAAAACATTTGATTTTGCATTGGTAACCTTCCACTGTGATTCAGGTTAGACTTTCCTATACTCCCTTCCCCCAGGGAAGAGAGGCAGTACTAGAGGGAGACCACAGGCTAGGACTCTGCGGGAGCCTTTCTGCACTCAGGGGAGCTTGCATGGGGTTGAGTGAGTTTCATGCCAGTAGCTTTGCATCCTACAATCACCTTGTACCTTTCTCCTATATGAATGATACTCAGTTCTGTTCCTCTGTGGGTTTTTCCATGAAGAATGGGCTTTGCTTAGCATCAGCTGTGTCAGTCAGTGTTCTGTCACTGTGACAAACTACATGAGTTAATAAGTTAAGAAAGATTTGTCAGGATCCAGTCCATTGTTGCTTGGCCAGGTTTCTTTGGGCCTGTGGGGGCAGGTGAGGGGTCAGCAGAGGCTGCTCATCTCACCATGCCGGGGAATAAGGAGAAGGGAGGGGCCAGGGTCCCAACGTACCTTTTAAGAACATACTTTGCTGACCAGGCCCCACTTCCAGAAAGACCCACCACCTGCTCACAGCACCATCAGCTGGGACCATGAATCTTAGAGCAGCCCATAGCATCAGCCGGTCTCTGCTAAAGATGAAGCCCCATCTCAGAGGCAATGCAACTTTGTGCCACTTGGGTGAACGAATACATGGCCAGCAAGCCCAGCTTAGCCTGTCTCCCGACGCCATGGGCATTCTAGAGACCCGATTGTCTGCACAGAGAAAGTCTGTTGCTTGCGTGTGCCAAGTTCAGTAGCTTTTTTGATCACGTTTATTTTATACTCTCCACAGAGTCTGTCAAGGCGAGTTGCTTGTGCTGAGAGGGGCGGGGAGTGCTAGCAGATAATGAGAACTCTGAGGCTGAGCTGTTAGCAACTCTGCTCCAGGAAGGCTGAGTTTATCGTGTCATTGCCACTGGGTGTGTTTTCCTGTGAAGGCCAGAAATAAAGCTCTGGTATAGGCAGTCTGATTTTTCCCCCAGGACGATGGCAACTCCCATTAATACCACAGACAGGCTCAACGATCCTCTGACTGATGGCGGCTTTGCCATGCGTGCTGGGCATCGAGGAGGCTGGCTATTGCTGTCTGGACCTCAGTACAGAGCTGAGCAAGCCGGCCTGACTTGATTTCCCCTGGGGGTGGGATGGGTGGCCCATCTCTCCCTCTCCGTAGCACATCTCTGCTCCCTTTCAGCCCTCGAGTGGGCTTCCTGCTCTCCCTCCCGCACCCCACCCCCCATGTTTATATGTGATGCTTGATTTTCTTTGAGACCCATAAAGCCCAGGCTGGCCTGGAACCTAAGACCGTCCTCCTCCCTCTGCCTCCTGGGTGTTAGCATTATAGCGTGCTGACATGCCTGCCTTCCATCTTTTGGTACAAACCTTTTTCTGAAGTTACATCTTTTGCCCACCATTAATGTATCCTATGATAAGTACTGTGTACAGTCTCCATTGTGATTAAAAAAAAGTTAGAAAGGAGCAATTCGTAGGTTCCCATGCACAATCTGGTCTGTGCACATACAGCTGGACATTTTTAGGTTGAATTTGCATAGCTCTTAGTGTGGAGAGCTCTTCAGATTAATGGTCTCTCCTCCATAGCCGGGATCTAAGACACTTGGCACTATAGTCGAGCAACATGTGTGACTTCCAAGATGTTCCATCTTACATACTCGGGCATACACCAGGTAGAAGCTCAAATCTTCTGGTTGCATGACACACTCAGCTAACTTCCTGGGAGGGTCAGAGAATACTTCCAGATTATGGGCCACTCAGTCCTGTTATGGGAGAGCCGGCGCAACCATGAAAAGCCGTGGAAGCAGGAGCCAGACTAAAGTCAGGGACACTTGACATGTGGACATAAAGACTAACTTCATATCTATCTCTTTCCATGAGATGCTCTTCCATGGAACCATTTGGCCTGTGGGCTGTGGTTGCTAAGCCCTGCTTAAAAACATAAGAGATCCAACTTGTCTGATGCTTTTCCAAAGACTCTAAGAATCAAAACTGGTGTTTGTACCAGCAACTCACTTTGTTAATTTCTTTGAAACTGTCAGTGTGAGTATATAAGCTTAATGAGTCCTTCAAAGGCTCTGGTTTCCGCCGGGCCCCTAGGGTGACCCTCTGTTCTGAAATACCTTGGGATGAGGCAGCTGCACCAGCGATAGCATTTGGACGAAGAGCAAAGCAGACAATCCTGAATGGTGACTAACTACAGACTAGATACAAAATGAATCCCATGGGAACAAACCCTGATCACCCTTGACATCCTCTATGCACCTGGTAAGCCTGCCAACTTGACATCTCTGGTCCCCCCAGCTGATCAGTCTTCCAATCACTGCCGCTTTTGTGAGGTCACCTTCCAGACACAGAGAGTGGCTTTTTTCCTTTTCAGACCTGCCCAACAGAGAGGGGCCTTCTGGTCTACTTGTCTCATAGCATAGCCCTAGGTTACTCCTCCCTCTTGTGACTCACTGACACACAGAATTACACATTCCAGTGAGCAAACTAAACCGCACACTATGCTGCCCAGAAAAGCGCTCTCTCTGCGAGTCCCGCGGAGACACTGACTTTGCCTTGTCACAGTTCTTCTTGCACATCATAAAGCAGAAGGGGTTCCAAGGAGAACTTAGCACCGTGTAGCTCTAGCTAACCATGGACTTGTAATCCTCCTGCCTCAGCTTTCTGAAGGTTGGGATTCAAGGATGGATGATGACCACATCTACTCCATGATACTTTTAACACAGCGTGCTCGGGAGAACATTACAGATACTGCTTTGGAGGTTAGAAGGAACTTTGATGCAGTTTAATTGTGGAATAGCCCAGAAATCTTCTCCAGTGTCCTATAACTTCTGAGACAGTTTAGTCAATATTAGTGACCTAGAGACTGGCAAGATGGCTCAGAGCATAAGGGCATCTGCAGTCAAAGCTGCTGAGACTTTTATCCCCAGAGCCCACATGATAGAAGGAGAGAACTGACTTCAGATGTTGTTTTCTGATCTCTGTGCACATTATGACATGCATACACCTGTGTTCTCAATATCACTCTCTCTCTCAAAAATTAATGATCTGGAAATGAACAGATCACACACACGCGCACACACACACACATCACTTGGCTCTGGGCTCTGTAGTTCATATAAGCAGATCCTATCAAACAAGTAAAAAATTTTTTTGAGAAAAAGTGCTTATACTAAGTATGTATGGACTTTTTCTCTTGTCCTTGGACCAAATTTAATATAGTATTAACAGTCGTCGAGGTAGTATTTACCTTATTTTGAGGTAAATAGTCTAGGGGTTATTTAAAGTGTATGAGAAGAGGTACTTCCATATACTCACAGAAAGGCACGGGGACAGAAGGGAGGCAGATGGGGAAGAAGGAGGTTCATACTGGGAAAAATGGGAGTTGGAACTTGGGTAATAAGGGATGAAAAGGACACAGACACACGTAAAGCCCTAAAAATATACATTAATATGTATCTACGTACTCATTGATTTACATGTAAAAGAAGGTATGTGTAGCCTACATGACAAAATAAAATACAGTTTATATAAAGATCTGAGCACCTTCAGACCTTGCTACCATGAGAAGGGAATCTCAGAGCCTGTCCCCCACCAGGACCCAGGGATGCCTGTCTACATACAAACCCCAGCCCTGGGGCTAACTGTCAGCACCAGCGAGGCAAAAATCAGGTGAGATGTTTCCTCACCACGGGAAGCTCATCCCACAGGGCCATGACTCAGGGTTTTAGCATTCATTGAGAGGTTTGATGAAAGGGCGAAAATGCTGTTTACCCAGCACACATTGCAAAGGGACAGGGTTCGGCCTGTGTCTCAGTTAAACTTTTCAGTGAAAGCTTTTTGGTGGTTTCTTTTCAGCTCCCTCAGAAGTTCACGCACCATCCCCTCAGCTCTCATCCGCCTTGAGTTGGGCCCAGCATTTTCGCTTTGCTCCAAGAGGATTTGTACTTAAGCCTGCATGTGAATTTGTTTTGCCCCTCTGAGTTTCCCACAAGAAGGAAAAGGTTGCGCAGCGCCGGGCCTGTGCTCTGCCTGCAGAACAGCCAACGCAGCGGGCAGAGGGGACAGGGACCAGGAGCTGTGTGGTTTGGTTCGCTTTTGTTACCTTGCATCTTATCAGCAGGAGGAGGAGAATGTTTTTTCCGATGGCTCAGATGTCCTCGCTGGACAGCTCCCAACCTCTGCAGATCCCTGGCTTCCAGGAAGCCTGCCGTTAGAGTGAGAAAATACTCCTCACACCTACCAAAGGTGTCTGGAGAGATCTGTGGAAACAGGAGCCTGGGTGTCCTGTGTGTGCGAAGCGGCTGTTTTGGGCTGGGCTTGGAATGGTATGAAGAGCAGGTGACGCGTTGGCAAGAGAATCGAATCAAGGGTCTAGTCTTCACCAGTTCAGTCTGCTTTTGTGCTGATTTGTGTCCTTCCCAGGTGGGGATAGAGGGTGTTCCCCTTGCCTGCATGTTGGTGAGGGTAGGATGAAGTGCTTAATGCTACCCTGAGCCTATTTCCAGGAGGGTTTAGCTGCATGCTAGGTGAGATGTGGACACAACAGGATTCCAAGGAAGCAAGAAAAACCAGGACATGGGAAGTTCAAATCCTCATGACCCACAAGAGGAGGGTGATAGCTAAGCATTAAGCAGATAGGGTGAGCTTATAATGCACAGCTAATATAACCTTCTACGTCTGCTTTTCTCATCTGCGCAATGGCCACCCATGGGGGAGTCTGGGGAGATGGTGCACGGGAAGCTTCGTGCCTGTACTTCCTTCATCATTTTTATACCAATGGGAGGCATGTGGAGAAATCGGGGTTGCTTAGCCTCAAGAAGAGTTGGTCAGTGCTGCGGCACTGCCTTAGAAGATGGCCCTGCATTGCAGTCTGTGCATCTGTCACGGGAGCCCTCAGCCAAGCACAGCAGCCTGCCTGGCCTTTGCCTCGCCCTGTCCAGTGACAGGTCTGTCCATCACTAGACTCTTGCTGATAGATGCAGAGTGACCACAGCCCCAGGGAGCTCCTGGGGACATGTCTGCTGCAGGAGGGAGGCGAGCTGGACTACAGCCTCACTTCTCATCCATCTCCACAGCCCCAGGAGACTTGGCAAAGGGCTCAGCTTCTGGCCTCCTGGGAATCTCATGAAACTAGGAGGAAACTGATCCCTTCTGAGCAATGCACTGGGTGCAAAATACCAATTTTGCTTAGAAATGATCAGCAGTTTCCCCACTGCATTAGTTTGCCCAGGGGTGCCATCACAAAGAACCCAGAGGCATGTGACTTAACCCACAGAAATCTAGGGCATCAGAGGGTAGAGTTGGGGTCCTTCAGCTCCATTGGTTGAAGTTCCATCCGATGACCTCATTTAACCTTCATTGCCTATTTTTTAAATGTCGAACGCTTTACATATTGGTGTATCTTCTTGCACAGGGGCCATGCTAAATCTTTTCACCTTTAGTATATGCACTGCTGAAGTGAGCACCCTTCGTTTACCTCTTTAAGGACTCAGTCTGAAGAGCTCCACCCTCATGCCAGATCTTTTGCACACAACAACATATTGGAATCACCGCTACATTAAGGCTAGGCATACTGTGTGGGGGTAGATCATGATTACAGTAAGTCAATGAATAGTCAGCTTTGCCTTCCAAATACTTTCCATCCATAATTGCTTGAATCCACAGATGCAGACTCCATAGACTAGAGGCCAAACATACAGCCTCATTCTGAGATCTGGAGGAACTGGGAAGGGGAATATAATACAGCCAGTAAGACTCATGGCAAGTCATCAAAGAATGCCACCAGTGATGTCTTCATTAAAAAAAAAAAAAACACATTCTTTAATCAGTGTTCTTTCTGTCTTGATTTCCTTCTCTTAGGTGAACGGCCCTTCCCCTGCACATGGCCAGACTGCCTTAAAAAGTTCTCTCGATCAGATGAGTTGACACGCCACTACCGGACCCACACTGGGGAAAAGCAGTTCCGGTGTCCACTGTGTGAAAAGCGCTTCATGAGGAGCGACCACCTCACCAAGCACGCCCGGCGCCACACCGAGTTCCACCCCAGCATGATCAAGCGATCAAAAAAGGCGCCGGCCAGCCCTTTGTGAGGTGCCCCCGCCCGCCGGCCAGGCAGAGATGGTCCCCAGAAGGACAGAACTACTCCCAGGAACTGGACGGACATGTGCGCCCCAGCCCCAGCAAGGCACGCTGGCCACAGGAGGCCGCTGCTCTTTGTCACGGTTCTGATCTTCCCCTCCCAAATCGTTTCCAAAAAGCACATGGCAGCCTAAGATCAAAGTCAACACTTGTCCCCTTACAGAGGCTGCTCTGAACCGTCCCTGACTGCTGAAGGGAAGACAGATGCTTTTGGTATTTTTCTCCTTTGTTTCTGGGGGGGGGTGGTGGTTAGGGAAGGGGGCACAGCCAAGACTGGGGTTGAATTTTGATGATTCACATTGGTGTACATATGTCTGACTGGGTGAATTGCACTGTGGATCCCACAGCGATTCTGGGCCCTTTTTTTGCTTGCTGACTCTCAGTTGTTTTCCTACCTTTCAGTGTAATGACGAGTGTGCTTCAGTTTGTTTAGCAAAACCACTCTCTTGAATCATGTTAACTTTTGAAATTAAAAAAAAAAGAACTCCATAGCACAGCTGTCTTTATGCAAGCAAGAGCACACCTACTCCAGCATGACCCATCATCTAAAGACTCGAAAACAACAAAAAAGTTACTTATAGTCAATGGATAAGCAGAGTCTGAATTTTATACTAACCAAGACAAACCTTCGGTAGGTTACACTAAGTCGGGAACTTTCAAACCTTTGCTTTGTATGAATTGTACTTTGAACATAAGCTGCACTTTTCTTTTTTAATCCAGAGGGTGAATCAGTTAGATACAGGCTTTGAGGATAGAAGCAGGCGTTGTGTTGTGGCATCACGTTATAATCTGCTTATTTTTCAGTATCCACATTTCCCTGAGAACGCATGGCAGAGCTGTGAGGGCAGAATACACACCACACATGCTGAGGAGGAGGAGGGTAGTCTTCAAACGCAGAAGTGAGTGAGCCACATTCTAACTATGAACACATTCAGATTCCCTGTCCTTGCAGTCAACCTTGTCTTAATAAACCCGTCACACCTCCAAGGATGGAGCTATCCGCTCTGGCCGGCGTTAACTGATAAATGGGTGCATAACCATCACCAGGTCTGGAAATGCCTATTTCGGGTTTTTTTTTTCAAATCTCTTTCCCACGTTCCTATGAAACTATCAGGTGCAAGGAGTATATCATATCAAAGGAAAGGGAACTAAAATATGAAAAATAAAGTACACCCCTATAGGTAGTAAGTTTCAAGGGAAATAACCACGATGTTTTCAAAGGAGACTCTGCCAAACAGTCCCTTTTGGTGAACTTAGGTCAATGAGCTATGCGCCAGTGAGATCACATCACATACCTTCTACACCAGTCTACCACTAGTAGCTTATGTCTAGGTGTCTACAATGGCCTGAACCACTTTGTCCATTTTATGCCATTTATTGAAAAACTTCATGTTGGCTGTTCATGGCCAGAAAAAAAGAAATGAACTGAGTTTTCATAGTTAAAAACGAAAACCTCAAGCGAGGGGAGTCAGCAGTGATCCTGGGGAAATGTTTACATTTTTTTTCCTTCAGAAATACCACTTTCTGATGATTTTATCTGATATTGAAAACAAGGAGCTATGGTGCACTCTAGTTTATCCATGTGCTACAAAACACGGCGTGTAAACACGGGGTGCCCGCCTGCAAGTGAGCCCTCAGCTCCACCTGGCACATGCTCGATTTCATCTCAGCAGCCGGCGCGCACCTGCAGCGGGCACTGGTCACCGCTGACTCTGACTTCCAATACAACAGCCATTTCTAGCACGGTGTTTTCTGTTTAACCAATGTAGTCATATCAGGAGTTCTATCAGAACTGCTTTTAACATTAGGGACTGGGAGCAGTCCATGGGCTAAAAAGGAAAGTGTTTTCTCACGAGAAAACATGTCAGGAAAAATAAAGAACACTTTCTACCTCTGTTTCAGATTTTTGAAACGCTTATTTTAAACCAAATTTTAATTTTCTGTGTCCAAAATAAGTTTCAAGGACATCTGTTCTTCCATTCGAAATAGGTTAGGCTGCCTATTTCCTACCGAGCTCATGGGAAGGCTCTGAATAGGATACTCTGCCCGCCGTCTTTTAGTGAGTGAGGAGTTTGGGGTTGCCTAGCAACTTGCTAACTTGTGAAAAACTCAGCTTTCCCTCACAGAAAGAAAGGAAGGAAAACAAAGTCAAGTCCGTGAAAGACAATCGTTGTTGTTTCAGGAGCAAATCAGCTCGCAGCTCTTGTCGAGAGCTTAGTTGGATGTAAATGCAGCAACTTGTTTAAAAAAAATGCACAATTTACTTCCCAAGAAAAGTTGCTACTTGCCTTTCAAGTCGTCGACAGACACACATTTGATATTCTCTTCTATGTTCTAGTAACGTAACGTATAAACTCAAGGCTTTTTATTCTTTGTGATAAATCCTGTTTTGCCATGTCATGAAACAGGAACCAGCATTCTAATTAGATTTACTATATCGAGATTATGGTTCAAATAGGACTACTAGAGTTCGTTGAACACTAAAACTATGAAACAATTACTTTTTATATTAAAAAGACCATGGATTTAACTGATGAAAATCCAAATGCAGGATAGTAATTTTTGTTTACTTTTTTAACCAAACTGAATTTTTGAAAGACTATTGCAGGTGTTTAAAAAGAGAGAAAAGCTGTTTTATCTAATACTGTAAGTAGTTGTCATTCATGGAAAATATAGTTTTAGAGTTAAGATATCTCCTCTCCTTGGTTAGGGAAGAAGAAGCCCTTGACCATGGTGAAATGATTCCCTGGCTTTAAGCTCCATATCACGCTTCTTTTGAGAATTACATTTGGTAGTTATAATTACTGAAACCAATTAGTTTGCAGATAGATTTAGCACAGTCCCGATCACTTGGGTGGATTGAGTTCTTTCACAGCGGATGAATGATCTGTAACACTGTAAGATACTGATCTTTACAACCGTTTAGTCAGTTTTATTTTTGTACAGTATTAGTGACCTAAGTTATTTTGCTGTCCCGTTTTTGTAAATCAAATGAAATTATAAAAGAGGATTCTGACAGGAGGTATTTTGTACATATGTATATATGTTGTCCAAATAAAAAAATAAATGATAAAGACTCAACCGTGCCAGTCCTTACGTCCTGCCAGAAGGGCCCATCTCCCCCAAAGGGACATTGCTTTGTTAACCTGTGCTCACAGAATTTCCTGACAAGTACAAAAGTGCTTTCAACACAAGGCACTAAACTTGTTTTTACTCTTCATGGACCTTTGTGGGATAGTTGGAACAGAAGACCCTTAGCCACCACATTGTGCTAGAGGAAACTTTTATATTTTGAGATAAATCACATACTAGGAATGAATCAATGTTAAAGACATTTATCATGTTATCAATATGATGTGCATAAAAGCACAGAAATTGAGGTTTCCAAAGCAGGACAGATGCCACCCAAACCAAGATGCACAGCAAAGTGTGTATGTGACTTACACTGGATTTATGTAAATGAGCCAGCTTTTATTAAGGTCTTACTTGCATCAGTCATGGTGCCAAGTGCTGGGTTTTCTCATTTCATCCTTGCAGCAGCTCTAGGGTTCTATGGCTGTGTATCTGTTTCACAGGAGGAAACAGCACTGGACAATTTGCAGAGAGGTAAACAGCAAGCTGGAGCCGCAACTCTTACGGCAGGAGGCCGGCCAAGCATGCGGAGGCTCGAGGCTCAGTCCCCACTACCACCAGGAAAATGAAACAATGGCCACAGCATCAACAGACTGTTCTTTATGAAACAAGGGCCACAGTATCGACAGACTGTTCCTTATGAAACAAGGGCCACAGCATCGACAGACTGTTCCTTCTCACAGTGCCTTGGACCAGGGTCTTTTGGATTTTGGAGATAGTCCTAAACTGAAACATAATCATGCACATCTCTTTCTTTTTTTGCCCTGATGGGGATTGAACCCAGAGCCTTGTGCATGCTAGATAAGTATTCTTATGACAACTATAGCCCCAGACAGCTTTTAGTTTTCTTTTTTTTCTTCTTTTTTTTTCTTTTTTTGAGACAAGTTCTTACTAAGTTGCCCAGATTGGCTTTGAACTTGAATCTTCCTATCTTGGCTTCCTGACCTGCACCACCAAGCTCATTTAATTTCATTTTCTCTATCTCTGTCTTTCTGTCTTTCTCTCCAGGGTTTCACTTGGTAGCTTGGGTCACTTTGGAACTTACTAACTTACTATACAGCCCAGTCTGGTCTAGAATTCTTGGTCCTTCAGCCTCCGCATCTAATCCAACTCAAAATCCATGTCTATTTCATGTATGAAGGCATGTGTTTTGACTGCTGTCCATACTGTAGTCAGGTGGAATTTTCCATCTGTGACATCATGTTGGCATTCAAAATTTTAGATTTTGGAGAATGCTGAATTTAAAGATAATGAACGCTCAGGTTGCACTGTAATGTAGAGTGCTGAGTCCAGCCCTTCCTCTTTCTAGGCCTCTGTCAGGGCAGCAGGGATTCCCCGGAGGACTTCACAGACTCATTACTCATCTGTCGGTGCCACACATCATCACTGTGGACAAAAGGCGAAGACACAGACCAGCTCCCCGTGGTCAGGCGTAAATGCGAGTGGAAGGGAAACACAGCACTGGGGCCTCGGGTGGTGATGAGGACAATGGGGAAAAGATGCTGTGACAGAGTTGGGGTGAGGGAGGCTCCTTAACGGTGTTCATGGACGGTCTCCCCAAGGACATGATCATTTAAGCTGGGATGCAACCATTGGGGAGCCACTGTGCACAGGAGAGATGATGTCACAGCACGGAGTTGGGGGAACATGGAACATGGATCGGGATCCAATGAGGGGGGACCTGGTAGGAGGCTGGTAGCTGCATATAAAAGAGGATGAAGGCTCAACGGGCAAAGCACTTGCCATGCCAGTCAATGACTCAGATTCCTAGATTCCACATTAAGCCAGATGTGGTGGCATAAACATCTGTAAGCCTAGTGTGTGCACAGGAAATGCAATATGGGCATCCAAGATGTCCTAAGTGCCCATGAGCCACTAGTCTGGTTTATGTAGCAGCAGTGAAGAGATCTGGTCTCATGTAAGTTAGAAAGATGAGGTACAACACCTGGAGGCTGTCCTCTGGCCTCCATACATAGGCCCTCTCACACACAAGTGCACATACCCATTACACACTCACACACACACACACACACACACACACACACACAATGTTAAGAAAGAGAAAGTTGGGGGAGGCTTGGCTCCGATCAAAAGTGCTTGTGGAAAAGGGAGGGGGCTCTGTGGAAGGTTTAAAGTCAAAGTATGCTGTGACGGTGCTGTTTACCCCAGCAAACCCTTTCTGGGACTCTAGAAAGAAGAATGGAAGCTGGGCGATCAATGAAGGGAACTGCCCATTGTGCCAGGTAGTTATAGTGGTAGAAAGAGGCGACTAGTTCCAAGAAACACACTGCAGACAAGTATTTGGACTTGACATGAGGATATGAGGGGAAGAGCAGGAAAGACCAGGTTTCTAGCCCAAGAAACAGGTAGGTATTAAGTTCATTTGAGGAGATGGAGGAAGGGACGAAGGGGGTGGGGATAGGCAGGAGGGAAAGGCTGTGGATTCCCTTCAGATATGCTGCGGCTGCACAAGAACATGCCTACGAGGTCTGGGCTGGAAATCCGGCAGTCGCAGCCCTAAGTGACAGCCACTGAAGCAAAGATGTAGAGAAGAACCCCTAGGGTATGAGCCAGAGCAGAAGGTAGAGTCAGGAGCTGATGATGACAGGGGTGGGAGACAAAACAAGGAAAGCAAAGCTCAGAGAATTCCACGAAGGCAGAGTGAGGGGCACAGTGGGAAGCCATCTGTGTGGAAGGGGTTGAGCATGCAGTAAGACTAGGTCGAGAGCTCTCACTGCGCTTGGGGATTTGAGCTCTTTGGGAAGCTGTGAGAGTCATTTAAGGAGAACACGTGGGAACACATCTGGTTGGGCATGGAGAGTAATAATTAAAAGGTGAAAATCCACAAATAAACAACCAATTCTCACACAGAAAAGAGAAGTGGAACAGACTGATCAATACAGACTTGATCGATATGTAGCAAAAGACAGGAAATGGTAAAAAATACACTGGAAGGAAAAAGGAATCCAGGTATCATGTAAGGCTCCATATTCAAGCTAGGCTCTCTACTTGGATACAAACCAAAACTGCATTACACCACATGCGTGCATGGTGTGTGCGGATGCCTGTGAGCACATGAGAGTGCCTGTCTCTTTAGTTACCTACAATGCACTGGCAAGGGCTGCAACGCTGGAAAGGCCAAGGTCAGTGGCCACCATTCAGGCACCATTAGTACAGAACAGACGGCAGAACTTAACAAAAAATAGCAGCATCCTAAATGAGATTATAATATAAAACAATGTAATCTTGACATATACGTGTGAAAGAAAGCATAGCAGTGTCTAATAACTTCTATAAAACAAAATGCAAAAACTTGAAGAAATAAGTGTCAAAAACATTAATGAACCCAAGACAGAGAGAGGGGATTTTCACATGCATTTGCATATACTTTCTTTCTTTCGAGACAGGGTTTCACAAAATAAACTCTTCTGGCTGGGACTCGCTGTAGTCCAGGCTAGCCTCAAGCTCGCGGCAATCTCCACCCCAGCCTCCTGGATTCGGGGTTACAGGTGTGTGCTATCATTCCGCCACATACTCCTTTTAAATACCCATGAGATGCACATAAGCATAAAACGAGACAATAAACAACACACAATGCGTCCTCTGATTACTAAGCAATAAAGTTCATACTGAGTGAAGGTAGAAATGCTTTTTAATGCTAAAATACTTGCAAGGTTGAGGCAGTAGTGTTGCATGTTCTAGGCTAGCTTGAGTTAAACTGCAAGAAGAAGGAAATGGGCTGGAGAGATGGCTCAGGGGTTAACACACTGTCTCACAAGCAGTTCAGATCCCAGGTCCCATGTAAAAACACCAGGCAGAAACCACCGTTGCCTCTACTTCTGGACCTGGTGGGCAGAGCCTGGAAAATCCAGCGCAAAAGAAGGAGGTGGAAGCAATTCAGTATGATTTCCTAAATCACCCTTGGCCCTTCACAGGAAACCACAGTATCGTCTGATATACATATATAAACAAAATAAATAAAATATTTTTTAAAAGAAGACAGAAAGAGGAAGGAAGGAGGAAGGAAGGAAGAAGGAAGGGAGGGAGGAAGGAAGGAGAGAAATTAAGAATTAAGAAAGAAAGAAAGAGAGAGAGGGAGGGAAGGAGGGAGAGAGAGAGAGAAAGAAAGAAAAAGAAAGAAAGAAAGAAGGAAAGAAAGAAAGAAGGAAAGAGAAAGAAGGAAAGAGAGAGAAAAAGAGAAAGAAAGGAAAGAAAGAAAGAAAAAGAAAGAAAGAAAAAGAAAAAGAAAGAAAGAAAGGAAGGAAGAAAAAGAGAAAGGAAGGAAGGAAAGAGAAAGAAAGAAAGACAGGAAGAAAGAAAGAGAAAAAAGAGAGAGGAGAAAGAAAGAAAGAAAGAAAGAAAGAAAGAAAAAGAAAGAAAGAAAAGGAAGGAAGGAAAGAGAAAGAAAGAAAGAAAGAAAGAAAGAAAGAAAGAAAGAAAGAGAAAGAAAGAAAAGGAAGGAAGGAAAGAGAAAGAAAGAAAGAAAAAGAAAGAAAGAAAGAAAGAAAGAAAGAAAAAGAAAGAAAGAAAAAGAAAGACAAAGAACTTAAAAATTTAGGTCAAATAAAAATGCAAATTGCATTCATTTATACAGCCTAGTTGTTGGGGAGATGTCTCTGTAGTTGAAGTGCTTGCCACACAGATGCTCAGATCTCACATAAACCATGTAAAGTGCTAGGCAGGTATGTTGACCTACCTGTGATTCTAGCCCTAGAAGGTGGAATTTGAGATTCAACAGAGCAAGCTGGCTAGTCAGATTAGGCCTATTGACAAGCTCTGGGTTTAGAGACCCAGGTTCATAATATTGTGCAAGAGCAACCAATAATAACCCGTGATACAACTTGCACGCACCCTCAAGTGCACACCCATATATGTGTGTCCACCCATAAGCAAACATGCATACACATCCATACCCATATAAACATGAATATATACCCTAAGATACATATATATTAGGGTATACAAAGAAACATTCAGACCTATGAACTATATGTACTATGAATATGCAACATAGAAGTATGCAAGGAATTCAAGAATCTCTAAAATTAATAGAAGCCAGGAAAAACATGAGGATTACCACACAAATGCCAAAAGGGATATTTGAAGAAAATAAGAAAAGCAGAAGTGAATTACCTCTTCTGAGTATAGAGATATGTAGCTATTGTTAGAACATGAAAATAGTTTTGGACACTTTAATAAAATGATTCTAAAGCAACATGTTTTTAGGTCCCCTCCTGGCTACGGGGAGTTGTTCCTTCGGCTCTCAATGAATTTTTTCCCCTACACTTCTTGAAAAAAGAAAAATAGTAATGAATTGTGACAGTCAGAAGGCTCAGTGAGTAAAGGTGATTGCCGCCAACTCTGGTGATGTTAGTTCCATCCCCAGAACCCACATGGTGGAAGGAGAGAACCGACTCCTGGAAGTTGTGCTCTGACCTACACACACACACACACACACACACACACACACATGCATATGCATATACACGCATATATATATATATATGAAAAATAAGCAAAAAATTTTCAAAAAAATAAAATTATTGTTTTTTTTCTAGGAAGCATCTTTGTGGATAGAATAGTGAATAAACTTAAAAAAAAACCTATTTCTGAAACACTGAGAAATATCAAGGAAGCTTGACACCAGAAAATTTCACAGGAAAAATCTTTGAAATGTTTAAGGGACTAATATTTCCTTTAATCTAGAATATGTTAGAATGTGGAGAATCAGCATAGGGGAGAACATCTAGATTCTGTGTAGGAAGTTAAATTTAACTCTGACATGTAAGACATGTAAGAATAGCTAAGAATATGTATGCAGTAAAGGTAACGAGGGAACTTGCCCTACCAGGAAGCACAGCTGTCTTGAAGATACACAAATGGATAAGAATTTAATTGATGCCTAAGCATGGCAACCACAAATCAACTGCAAAACCCTCTGCCAGATACTTTCCTGTTGCTTTGATATAAGCTCTGATTCGAGCAGCTAAGGGAGAAAGGGTTTAATATTTTGACCTATATATAATTCTGAGGCATAGAGTTCAGCACGGTGGGAAATACATGAGGACAGGAGACCAGAAAGAGAGAGAGAGAGAGAGAGAGAGAGAGAGAGAGAGACCCTGGTTATCCAACCTCAAGATTCACTCCAGTGGTGTGCCCCTCCAACAAGGATCCCCCTTTTTAAAGGTTCCAGAACCTTCCCAGATAGTGCCACCAGCTGGAGACAATTGTTCAACACATGAGCCTGGGGGGGACTATTTTATATTCAAGCCATGACAGGCATAAATGATCTAATAAATTTTATTTAGCCAAAAGATTATCTAAGAAAACTCAAGTGATATCATACTACACACCAAAAGCCCATAGACATTCTTTCCTTTTCATCTTTTTTCTTCTTTGAAACAGGGTTTCATGTAGACCAGGCTGACCTTGAAGTCATGGTGATTCCCCTGCCTCAGCCTCTGAGTACCGAGATTGTAAGTATGAACCACCACGTTTGGCTCATATAAAATTTTTATATGATTTGTAGAATTATGATTTGTAGAATAACCTAGATGTGCAAAAGTAAAGGTAGAAACTAATAACAGAAATATTAATGGATTTATGTTTAATAAATAATAAGTAAGTAACAGCATTTTAAGGGTTTTAGTTAGCATACAAAATAATGGGGGTCAAAAAAGCATTTTATGTGTATATATCTCGTGCTCACTTGCATTTGACCCTTTCCTCCCTCCCTCTCAGATAGACCTCTTCATGTTTACAATGTGAAACCTTTACAAGTGGAAAACAAACCTAAGCAAAGTTTAAAAGTCTGACTGCAGAGCAAAAGGAAGGACCATCAAGAGGATTATACATTCATATGTGATTTAGAAGTCCCCTGGAACAACTAACGATGCTCTCCGTACTGTCAATCAAAGAATCGTAGCATGAAATAATGAAATGCTCTTTTCCTAGGTAATTGATGAAAACTTAAAACAATAAGGCACTTACATGCCCAAGAGCTGAGAGACACAGAGAGATGTTAGTGAGAATCCAATTGACCCAAAGTTCTAAGAGAAGCGGGCCATAAGAATTTTAAAAACTAGGACCAGGCGAGGTGGTTCAGCAGGTAAAGACAGGCGCAGGAACCTGGCTATCTCTTTGTGGTCTCCTGAGCCCACAGGTGGAAGGAGAGAAATGACCTCTGGAGTTGTCCTTTTGACTTCTAGATTTGTACCATGGCATGTATGGGATCTCTCTGTAATAAATGAACTATAAAGTGTTCAGATTCTTGACAAAGAAATTACATGACAATAGCATTATCATGGATGCTCTTGAAGATCTACTGCAAACATACACATTTTTTTATAATAGGAAAAATTAGAAAACAATCTCAATGATTAACTCTACAGCATAATTTAAAATAACTATGGAATATTATGCACCCGTTTTAAATGACGGAAAAGTTTGGTTTTTTACTTTTAATAAGGGTGACCCACACAACGTTCATCTTCCAAAAGTTGCATCGTATCCTGTATTGCATATATCCCGTGATTAAATAGGCTTGGAAAAGCCGATGTCACTCTGGCCAAATGCCTGACATCGACAGCCTAGAGGAGGAAAGACTTCTTGTGGTCTCAGAAGTATCCCACACCCCGACAAGCCAAGGTGGGGAGAACATGGCAGAGCATTGTGGAGGCCAGAGAGCAAAGGAAGGGGAATACAGTAAGACGTTGTCACCACGGACACCCCTGCACTCCTGAGCCAGTCACAGAAGCATCACAGACACCCGGAGGTGTGCGTCACAGATCTAATGTTTCTCAATCCAAGCCGGCAAAATGAATCAAGTTCCTTGCAGAATCTTTATTATTATCTGAAAATGCATCATTAACATGGGAAGGGCTGAGGCGGCAAGCAGGACAGCAAGCGCTGACTTGTTCATGGTAGTTCTGTCTTTTCTGTTGCTCATGTGTAGGGACATGTTGCTAATCAGACTTTGAGAAAGGACAAGCATTTCTCTAATTTTTCTCACTGCCATAACAGAAACGCCTAGCAAGAGCAGCGTCGGGAAGGAAAGATTTACCTTTGGCTTGCAGTTTGAAGGCCCGAGTCCCTCACAGCAGGGGGCAACGTGACTCTAGCTGGTCACACCAGGCCAAAAGTGGGAAGCAGAGAGACACGGATGTTGGCATTCGACCCCCCTTTATCCTTTTTATTCGGAGCAAAACCTCAGCCCAGGGGAGAGCAGCACCCACTATTGTGTGAATACTTCTCCAGATAGGAGTCCCACAATAGACCAAAGTAAGGATCCTGCCAAGGCCCAACTTGACGAACCAACAAGTTTATGGCGGTTACTCCCAGGTGTAGAGGTGGAGGTTACTTACAAGAACACAGGAGACTCTCAGCAGCTCACCACAGCCAAAGCTTCCCCAGGGCCGCAAGGATAGAATCCCTTCTCAACAAGTCTCCCTCAGCCTACATACCCTGGGGCCCCTCCCACACTGCATGTGTGCAGGCACGGGGGTGGGCATGTGCTGAGGCGTGCAGTCAGCCCCTCCCAGCCCCTCTGTTTCTGAGGGAACATTAGCAGTCGCCACGTGTGATCTTAACAGTCTCGAACAAGATGGCAGCGATTTATTCAGAGGAAAACACCACAGGACACCCGCATTCAGACTAGATCTTTTCTCCTCAGTTAAACCTCTCTGGAGACACCCTCCGTGATGCACTCGGAGGTAGGTTGCTTAGGTCACTCAAGTCGACGGTGAAGATGAACTTTCAGGCGTGTTCGCGATGTATTTAGTGTAAGAAGTTCTGTGTATAGTCTTGTCCCAGCTGAATATTATGTGCTCAGAAAATAAGGCTGCAAGGATATGGAGAGCACTTCACAAGAATGTTGCCTTGGTTATTTTCAAGTAAGAGTATGGAATTTTGGTTTTTAGACAGGGTTTTGTCGGTCTTGGTGCTTGCTCTGTAGCCCTGACTGACCTTGAATTTAGAGTAATCCTCCTGCCTCAGCCTCAAACGTACTGGAATCATGGGTGTGTACCACCATGCCCAGTTAGTATAGTATTAAATGTATGTGTGTTATCTATATTTTGGTCAGATTTGTTTTTCTTTGTCATTTGTTTGTTTTTGAAGCAGAGTCTTGTGTAGCCCAAGCTGGCCTTGAATTTAATATGTAGCAATAACATTGAATTTCACATTCTCCTGCCTCGCACGTGCTTGACAAGTACTGCAGCATTGAACTGTTAACATCCCCCCAAGTTCTCTGCTCAGTTTCTACAGAGCAAAGACTGTGTTTATAAGATGGGGAATAAGGGACATGTGTGACAAGAAGTCAAGCTAATGCCATCTCAAGACAGTAGGTGCCGCCCTAAGCCCCTGTGAAAGGACAAACTTGCTGTGTGGTCCGGCCTTAATTAACAGAGGCTTGTTACAGGCTGGCCTCGGAGGCGGCAGGATGGCCCAGGAGTGGTTCTCTAGTTCACATGGCCTCTGCTGACTTGGCGTTGAAACGTTGGCTACTTGCTTCTCTTTCCACTCAAGTGCAAGACTTGAGCCTGTCTTTTCTTCTCTCATCTGTACCATGAATTCGATTCTTCCTAGATCAAGACACCACATTCAAGGTTTACTGAAAAGATTATCATTACTTGTCTTCTGAAGTAGCCGAGTTTGGGCAGGCTACTTAATTTCTCTTAGGCTCCATTTCACGATCTAAGAAAAAGCCAAACACATCCTGCAATGTCCTTGTGACAAGTCAGTCGCATAAGCCTCTAGATAACACACAGTAGAGTGCGAGGTTTTCATCAACTTCTGCTCGCTCCCACAGCAAGCATGGCCCTTGATCAGTTGGAGTTACGACTGCTTTTTTCCTCCTGAGTCCTCTGTGCTCACACTAACTTTGTTTATGGAAATGAGCTGGAGGAGAGAAGGTTGCTGTCTGCCAAATTACGGCCCTTGGTTTTCGTGCAGCCGGCAAGCCAAGAACGTGCTTCATATCTTTAAATGGTCAAAGGCATAAAATAAAAGGAGCTGTATCCCAAGCATGTGGAGAGTAAATATGATTCAAATGTGTTAGGAATAAAAATTCAGCTGGAATGCAGCTATTCATATGCATTTATATATTATCCAAGGTGATGCCCACACCACAAGGGCAGGTGATTAGTTGTGACAGAGATGATAGAAGTTTCACAAAAACCTTTGTAGGAAAACTTCACCAGCTCGATCTCAGCTCCAGACTATTTTCTATGTATGGGGGCTGGTACTGGGAGTTAACAAGACCCTTATGCATAAGCCTAAGAGCCAAGCGCTCTACCATTGAGCTATATACCTCAGTCCTCTTTTTTTACTTTTTATTTTGAGACAAAGTCTTTCTGAGTTGGCCAGGCTGTTCTGTTGCTGAGAATGGCCTTGAATTTGCAACTCTCCTGCCTTAGCCTCCCAGATAGCTGTATTACAGGCTTGCACTTCTAGACCCAATAGTATGCATTTCTTCTTATGTTTTCATTACTGAGACAGGGTCCTCTGCAGCTTGAATTTGCTACGTAGTGCAGGATGGTCTTGAACTTCTGATCCTCCTGCCTCTACCTAGAGTGCTCTGCCTATCTCCAGAATGGGGAGATTCTACCACACCCAGTTTAGCACTCCACCTAATTGATCTCTATCTCCAGTCCTGTCCTCTGGCATTTCTTGAAGGCCAGTTTATAGGAAAGGTGTTGGGCTGTAGAAATGGACCAGGATTTAAGCCTTTACCTTGCAAATAAAAGGACCTGAGTTCAGGTCCAAGATCCTGAAAGGGAACACCTGGAAAAACCCAGAGAGAAGCAATAAGGAGATAGATAGGATGGTTCTTGAAGTCATCATTGGTTCTCTGAGCACACACATACACACACACACACACACACACACACACACACACGCACACACACAGCATTGCTCATAGAATTGTGCTTTAAAAAATTAAAAAATTGAATGTCTTTCGAAGACTTAGTTTTTAAACTTTCCACTCAGTCACTCAATCCCGCTGAAATCTGCAGTAGGTTTGCATTCACAGTGTGGACATCTAAGGTTGCAGATGTCTTTCTAGAGTCTCTGTTAGTTAGGAGTCGGTCTGTGAGTGATCAAATCTAATATTTAGGGTCAAGCCTCTCAGTTGAATATCTGCATTCAAAAACAATTACTTCGGATTTTCATATACATTCTAGCTGATACAAGCAATGGCTTAGGATGCATTTTTTTCTCACTAGTCTCTCTTCTTATTTAATAACAGAGAAACATCTGAAGATGCTGCATGAAGGAGCCCTGTGCACCTGTCATGGGGCTGGACTCCTCGGAAGCGTGGCCACTCTCACGGTCTCACTTCCTGCAAGCAGAGTGGTTTTCGGGGACTAACAGCCAGGACTCTGCTTGCTGCTGGGAAGGCAAGACCAGTACCAGGCGCGGAAGCCTCTTGGGTACAGCCTGTGCACACAGATTGTTGTCCCTCTTTTCTCTTCTGTTGAGGACTTTCAGCAGGCCAGCTGGCTTGGGCTGTGGAGATCGGGTTTGCTCTGAGCACGAATGGTTGATCAGAGGGCAAAGCAAGGCATACTAGCATTTCTCCTCTTCTTTTTCTTTCTTTCTTTATCTCTTTCCTTCCTTTCTTCCTTGTTTTCTTTCTTTCCTCATTTTTCTCCCTCCCTCCCTCCCTCCCTCCCTCCCTCCCTCCCTCCCTCCCTCCCTCCCTCCCTCCTTCCCTCCCTTCCTCCCTTCCTCCCTTCCTTCCTCCCTTTCTTCCTTTTTTCCATCTGACACAGGGTTTCTAGCCTCGAATTTCTTCTGTTTGAACTTCTGATCCTCCTACCTCCACTTCCAAAGTACTCGTACGGGTTGCTCTTTGTGTTGCTATGAGAGAACACCCAAAGTCAAGCAACTTAAGGGAAACGGAGATTTTTTCAGCTTACAGTTCTAGAGGGGAGATACAGTCTTTCAAGGTGGAAAAGGCATGACTGACGGCAGAAGCTGGAGGAGGGCTGAGTCCCGTGCTTCACAGAGGCGGAGAGCCGCAAGACTGCCCGCTGCAAGAGCAGACCTCTCCTGGAGTAGGGTGGGATTAATCTACCTCAAAGCCATATCCTGTGACTGCCTTCCTCCAGCAAGGCTGCGCCTCCTAAAGGTGCCACGACCTTCCCAAATACATGAGTCTATGAGAGACACATTTCAAACCATGACTGTACTGGAATTATAGTTGTGAACCAATTTATATGGTAGTGGGGATAAAACCCAGGGCCTCATGGCTACAAGACAGGCACTCCATTGTCCCCAGCCTTTCCACTTAACACAACTATTCTAAACAACGGGCTATAAAGGGCCACAGCCTAGAAGCATGAACAGTCGCTGGGGTCAGGCCATATCAAACTCCAGCTTGCTCACTCTTTTTTTTTTTTAACATTTTCAGAGCAACTATTATTTATTTTCCCTCTTCTTATACATACATAGTAGCTGTCCTAGGGTAGGTGAAGAGGAAAGATAGAGAGTCTACATTCATCTTAGCCTTTCTCCCCGCAACTATTACAAGTGGGTGCCGCATAACCTTCCTTCTTCCATTGTATTTATTATTATTTTTATTCAGTTGTGTGTGTGTGAGCTGTATGTGTATGTGTAGAACCACGGGTGAATTCAGGAACCACCATGGACGCCTCCATCTCCTCCTTATTTACTCTGCCCCGGGATTCATAGGCTCCGCCCTACCAGGACCAGAAACGTAGGCCGCCCCCCCCCTTCCGAACTCAGGACCTTCCGCCTGCAAGGCAGAGACTTAACCCCTGAGCCACCTCTCCAGCCCCCTTCTTCCGTTATAGAATCAGCTCTTTATGCCAAAGTCATCAACATCACTGAACATCTAAACTTTAATATAAAAATGCCTGGCCCAAAATATGGAGTAAGATATGTGTAGAAATTCTTACATAGAAAGGAGGAAAGCAAAATGCTGTCGGCAAGAGCTATTCATACATTGGACGTCGTGAGCGAATTTCCCTCGAGTTCCATTAAGACAGTCTGCTTTTCAAAAATCCCTGCCAATAATTGCTTTAGAGTTCGAAGTCAGGATGTCAGTTGCCCTCAGTGGGGAAATGGGTAGACAGTCAGCAAGTGGACTTGCTTCTCATTTGGGCAGTTGTTATACTGACTTGTCTCTTTTGGAACAATGCATTGAGCTTTCCACTTGTGACTTGTACAGTCTTCATGATAAATTACACATGTTTTGCTCCAGCTCGCTCGTTCTAAGAGATGTTCTCTGGCTGCCTCGGGCACAAAAAGCACAGAACCCTGGAGAGCAGTGTGTAGTTTCTCCTGAGCCTACCTCTCAGCAACCCTGCTTCCCGGCAGTAGGGCAAGCTTTCTTTCTGCTAATCTGGAGAAAAACCTTGGGGGTCTCACGTCTTCTTTGAATGTTCACTAGCTGTGAGCCTTGGGATGTTGCAGTTTGCCCATTTCCTAGGCCCAAAATTCCACTCTAACACTGGGTTTCTTTCCTAGAGGAGCCTTTATTCTGCTGGATTCCTAAATGCGTCCATGGCCTCTGCACCTTGCCTATGCTGGGTAGAGACCCTAATCTTTTGCATAATTAAATACACATCTGACAGATCCAGACATTTCTAAGACAGAGAGGAAGTGATGAATTGAGTACCTTTCTTCTACTCTTTTGATTTCCTAGGATCTATTTGATAATCTCATTGTGTCACATTTATACCACAAGACTCTGGCTACCCTTCCTATTTTTTCTTTTTTCTTTTATTTTTCCACATTTACAAGCATATTGAGTACTCATCCCTTCCTCCCATTCCTCCCTTCCCTTTATCAATCCCTCCCATCCCTCCCACTTTCTTACCTGTATGCCTCTATGGACTGCAGGGTTCCTTCTGGCTTGTCTACTGGCTCTGTGGCATACCAAGTTGCCTCTCTCCTATTTTTTTAATACATTTTTTATTATTTCCGCTCATATAAACTTAATAGGCAGACCAGTTCCCTCCCTCCCTCCTCCTCCCCCTGAACCCCTTGCTCCCCCTCCCTTCCCTCCCCATCCCCCAGTGCCTCCCCCCCAATTCCCAGAGAGTCCTTTAATGTGTGTGCCTAACTCTCCTCTGGGTCCTCCTCTCCGATGACGTACAAGGACCCAGTGGCATTTCCCTGAACCCTTTCTCGTATTCCCTTTAAGCATAGGAACACTACTGTGGCTGTCAATCCCTTGCCTCCAAGGATCTTGGTGCCTTTAGCTTATGCTAGACTTTGTGAGGTCATCAGTGTGTTGGACATTGCGCAGGGCATGCAAAGTCCTATTATGATTGCTTCGGCCCTAACTAGTGTGGAGAATCTTGCAAATCATTGCTCCTCCCATCCTTTTGCCCTTACAATCTTACTGCCCCCTCTTCTGCAAACGTCCCTGAGCTTCAGGATGGGGAGAGATTAGGCTGGCCTAGTTCTAGGTGGTTGATATAGAGTCTCTGAAGTTCTGGATTGTGGTTTGTTAATTTTCTTTTGCAGTTTTGCTGCTCCTGCAATGCCCTTCACTCCATCCTGATGGGCACTGTATGTCACCCCCTGGTCAGAGACAAAAAGCTCTGTGTGTGTGTGTGTGTGTGTGTGTGTGTGTGTGTGTGTGTGTGTACATCAGAGGGCACATGTGTCCCTGTGGAGGACCAAGGGTAACTTCAGGAATCATCCTGGATTGCTTCTACTATTTTTTTAAAATTTTATTTTATTTTATTTACTTACTCCTCTGTGTGCGTGTGTCTAGGTGTGTATGTCTGTGTGTCTGTGTGTCCCTGTGGAGGACCAAGGGTGACTTCGGGAATCATACTGGATTGCTTTCTACTCGTGTGTGTGTGTCCGTGTACATGGATACCAGAGGGCCACTTTCCATGTCTCTCGTCATTTCCTCAAAAGTAATCTGCTCTCTTCTTCTCCTCTTCCTCCTGCTCTTCCTTCTTCTCCTTTTCTTTCTCCTCACTGATACAGGTGCCTCACTGGGACGTGGACACTCACACGAGGCTGCCCTAGGTGACCAGTGAGTCCAGAGACCCACAGTCTCCTCCTCCGCAGTGCTGTGATTACCAGCATGTCCAGCTTTTTCACAGTGGGACCTGGAGGTCAAATTCAGGTCTTCACGTGTGAGCATCAAGCTCTTTAATGACTACACTAGCCCCCCAGACCTTCCATTTCTGCTTTTGTTTAAAGTTAGACTCCTGAAACTTCAACCAAGGATTCTGCCACAAATCTTTTTTGCTACCAAACTGGTGAGAAAATATTTGCAAAAGTGACAAAAGATTGCAAAGGTTATCTCAAATCTTTAATTTCATAATTTTTAGGCTGTAGAATCTAAGTTATTTATTATAGATCAAATGCTATCACAATATTTTACTACCAAAGTCATTTTTGACCATTTTCCCAGATTTCGATGTGCGAAGAAGACAGGTTGAGATTTTTATGGATTTCTCCTTCCAGGCTGTTTTGTTCCTCTTACAATATTTAAATTATTTTAAATTATTTATACTTGTCTGTGGCTTATGCAATATTTTTGTTGTTGAAAAGTTACTCTATCTTCAAGAAATTGCCTAAGAGCAAAGTTTTGTTTATTTGTTTGTAAATCAACATTAGGCTGCTAGACAGCTAAACAGGGAAGGGGCCTGCTTGCCATCTTTCTACCTGAGTTGTGCCCAGAAGTCTACATGGTGCAAGGAGGAAACTGACTTCTGAAAGTTGTCCTCTCACACCTACACACCACACATGCGAGCTCTGTCTTGCATACAATCTCTCTCAAATACATAATTTAAAAAGGTACTTTCATATAAAAACTTCTAAAATCAATGCTTTCTACAGTTAATTCACATGTTGATAACATTTGTTTATTCTAGAGAGATTTATATATATATAAATTTTTGGACAGTATGTCATGTAGCTCAGGATGGCCTTGAATTCACTATGTACTTGAGGACAACCTTGAAATTCTGCTCTTCCTGACTCTGCCTCTCAAATTCTAAGATCATAGGCACACCCCACTATTTCTGGCTTAATATTTTTATGTAGCTAATTTTTTCTCCGTGTTGTCTGACATTATTTTTCCAGACAGATGATGTTTCTCTATTTGCAATCCTTTCTAAGTTGTGTTGAATATTTTTCTTATGCTCAGACAGCTTTAATAAATTTTCCTCAAAAAGAAAAAAATCTCAAATTACTAATAAGATGATCAATTATAGCATTTATGTCGGGGCTTCTGTGCGCACATCAAGGTGTGAGGCCTTATGAGCACGCGTAGTAGGGCATCAAGTCTTCTGTGCAGACAGCAATGCGTCAGGCCTTCTGTGCACACGTAAGAGTGTGTGGGCAGCGCTCAGGTCGCTCATTCATTTGCTACAGAGACGACTGTAAACAGCTTGAATGTCTATCATAGGGGCTGAGCTAAAACTATGACCATTCTCAAAAGTGAAGTGAAATTTTCTATTGAAAAGAATGAGATAGGATATGTGTGATGAAGTAATGGCTAAGGTACATTTTGTTAACAGATTGTTTAATCAACAGCTATTTATTGAGCACATTCTGAATGCCAGCTACTGTCACAAACAAAAGGGAGACACAGATTAGGGCAGATAAAGCCTCTGAATCTCTGTATCTCAGGTCTATATTAGTATTAATTCTGAAGGTTTTTTCTTTTGGTGTGTGTTGTGTGCGTGCGTGCGTGTATGTGCGTGTGTATGTATCTGAAAGCAGTGTTTACACTGTGTACACATGTACAAACATGACTTCAGAAGTGATCCTGGATTGCTTCTACTGCCTTTTTGCTTCATTCTGGGATTTCGCAGGCTCCACCTTCCAGAGGTGGAAGTGCGTGCTGCTTCCATTTCCTTCTACACTTTCATGTGGAATCTGATATCTGAACTCTGGCGCTCTGCTTTTAAAGCAGAGTTTTAACCCCTGAGACATCTCTCCAGTCCTATTTCTGAAGTTTTTAAGGAAAATATACACAGGCATTATGTATTATATATAAAACATAGATGTTGTGGGTTCTTTTTTTTTTTTAGAACAGGGTCTCATGTATCCAAAGCTAGACTCATATATGCTATGTGGCTAAGGGTGACTATGAACATCTGATTCTTCTGTCTCCAATCTCCCAAGTGCTGGCTAAGAAAATAATATTTTTAAAAAGTTAAAATGTTCACACATGTGTATGTAAAAGTGTACTTTAAAATATGTCTATGGGTTTTAAATTATTCTACATACATACCCATTATGCCTGCTTTCCAATTTCTAGATAACTACCTTGTAAAGTGTTATGATTTTCTCTAAGATATAGGGGAGACATTAGCACTAAAAGAGAAAACTTCCCTATCTACCGTAGTATAATCTGAATATTTTGTTGACATACATGAATAATATTATTACCTTTTCAATTGAAAAAAAGCATCATATTCTTTTTCTTTTCATTTGTGGTTTTACTTTTTGGTTGTGTGTATGTGTCTAAAGTTGATGTTGAGCATCTTCTTTCCTAGCTCTCTCCTCTTTAGTTCTTGAGGCAGGGTCTCTCAGTTGAACCAAATTGGAGTAGTTAGCCAGAGTGTTATGGTTAGATTTGAGTGTCAACCTGACAGTTGCAGGCTGTTTGGGGCACAGCTGTAGAGAATCAATGATTGAAATGGCCCCTGAACAAAACCTGCAGGTACTTGCTTAATTGATGTGGAAACCCATCCCATAGTGGGTGGTGCTTTCCAGTGGTGGATGGGAAAATAGGAAGTGCAAGGAGGAGGAATTTGCTTTTCCCTTATCGAGTGTCGACTTGCTGTTGAGTCCACGCTTAGTGTCATTGCCTTCTCTGCTGCTGCTGCCTGTCTTTGGCTAACACAGAGCTCAGCCCTTTCCACCTTGCGGCTGTTCCCACCGCCTCTAAGCCTGGTCTCCTAGGCCTTGCTGCTGTTCGCTGTTCATCGCTGATGTCAGAGCCCAGCTGTTCTTCAATGATGTTGGCCTCCAACATCTTCAACCCTCCATGGAGATGGAAGGTTGAGACCTTCTCAGGATCTTTTGGCTTTGAGACATTCCAGTCAAGAACGAAGCAGCTATGGGTGGTTACTTTAAAAAAAAAAAAAAAAGAAAAAGAAACAAATGCTTTTTGACTTTATTTGTTTAGTGTGTGTGTGTGTGTGTGTGTGTGTATCAGAGGGCACTGTGTGTCCTTGTGGAGGACTAAGGGTGACTTTGAGAATCATCTTGGATTGTTTCTACCTCCTTTTTGCTTTGCTCTGGGATTTCTCAGGCTCCACCCACCAGGGCCCAAAGTGCAGGCCAAAGTGCAGGCTACTTTGAAGGATGCTACTTTTATTTTAAGTTGATTTAATAAATTGATATATATTCTATCAATTCTGTTCTTCCAGAGAACACTGACTCATCCAGCCAGCTTGCCCTGGGGATCCTCCATCTCTGTCTCCTAAATGCTGCGCTCACAGGCGGCCATGTTGCTTCCCAGACTGCATGAGTTCTAGGTGTAAGATATCTACCCCCAAAATACACTGCACCACAGACTAGATGGAAGTGCTGGGCCAATCGTGGGAAGAGGAAGAAGAGAGGGGAGAAGGGCTTGGGAGAGAGGATGAGCTGGTTTATACCCTCAGGTTTGGTAGGTGGGCTGAGGGGCCAAAATCTGGAGGTCCAGCCCAGGAAGTGTGACCTTGACTCTGTGCTAAGGGTCAGGCAAGCACATGCTTTTAAAAGCACCAACTATTGAGGCAGCAGCCATTAAGCAAAAGCTCTGCCTGAAAGTAGGGGGACAGAGGGGCAGGAATCCTACCACTGGGGAGCCAGTTCTCCTCCTTACACTTGTGCTGCAAGCACTTTATCCAGTGACATATCCTCTAGTCCCTTCCATTTTTGTGATAGGTTCTCCTATTCCAGGCTGGCCTGGAACTTGCTATTAGCTAGAAATGACCTTGATGATCCTCTCCCGACCCCTCCCCCACTGCTCCCATGCTGAGATTACAGTAGTGTGCCATCACGCCCGGCTTTATGTGAACCTGGACATCAGACCCCGGCTTCACTAATGACAGGAGATCACTCTAATAACTGAGCTACCCCCCCCCATTTCTTGAGGTAGGAGTTTGCTATATAGCCCTTGTTGGCTTGGTACTCAATAAATAGCCAGGCCATCCTTGAACTCATGGCAATCCTTCTGTTTTAGCTTCCTAAGTAGTGAAATTACAAGGGTGGGTATGTCACCACACATGACATAAACATTAAAATATAAAATCACATACAGTATTTATAACCTACCTTTAAGTAGATGAACATTGTCAGGACCAAAGAATCATTGCCTGCTGAAAACTTGCATAGTTATGATCAGAAATATTTATTTCTGCTCAACCTATCTGCTCTGTATACAGTTTCATTAAGCTTGCCGAACTGAATAAACAGTACATTGTAGGAACAGAAGAAACAGGAGCTACTACAACATTAATGCTCTTAAAGATGCACAAAGGATGAGGTGGTGACAATATTTTAGTCTGTACTAAGAAACCTAGAACATCAGGTAAAGTACTGAGCTTAGTTTAGAGGTCAGCATTAGCAAAGCGCCGGTGCAATTCAAGCAGATTCTGGTTCCTTATGTCACCTGAGGCAGAGCACAGGAGGAACATGGCTGGGATGGCTTTCAGAGCAGGCGAACACATACGTCATAGACCTCCTCCTAAAACTTGGCTCACAGTCCAGACAGACACTTTGTACATGCGACAGGCTGTGACAGACTGTGACTCACTTAATAAGTGAAGTCAAGAGACAGCAAGCTAGGTCTCCCCAGTTCGTTTGAAATGGCTTGAGAGAGTAAGGAAAGACCAACACACTTTTTAAGTGTGTACAGAGATGAGTTTGCTCGCCTTTACTTGCCCAGCCATCCTGCTGGTCCTCAACGTATGTTTTTAGTGTGGACAAGAGTTGACACAGGGTGAGGCTTCCTGGAGATGCTCAGGGGCTTGCCAAGGTTGAACCCTCTGCTGGAAGGAAAGAGGAAAATGGAGCTATCAAGGATAAAGATCAGGAACCTAGCACCCCAAAACACATTGGGGCAAGGAAGAGCTCCATGGTACAGATAGTGCCTAGAGTGCAAAAGGCCTTGGGCTTCGTGCCCAGATGCCAACCGCCTACCAAAAAGTAATGTGTATTACCAAAATCTGATCAATGCAAAATCATTGTCCATTGTTTAATTTCCATGTAAGACAGAAACCTGAGGGGAAAAATGGGATTTCCCCACCTTATACTTTAAGATTACTGGCCTCTTTTTTATGGAGTCCAGGGCCAAGGCATCTACCTTCGTCAAGATGGCTCCACTCCTCTCAGGGATGCCTAGAGGCTAATCTAATACCTCACTAGTGTGTCCAGATCATGGCCTCCTAGTGATTCCAGATCCTGACAAATTACTATCAACACTAATTATCACAACTGGTAAGAAGCAGTTATATCTTAATCTATTTTGTGTTGCTATAACAAATACCCAAGACTGGGAACTTTATCAAGAACAGAAATCCTTTCGTGGCAGTTCACCTCTTTAATCCCAGCACTGGAAGGCTGAGACAGAAGAATTGCCACAAACATGAGGCCAAGGGGAAGAAGGAAGAGGAAGGAGAAGAAAGGGAGGGAAAGAGAGAATCATTATTTCAATTATGAGAGTCAAAGGAGATATTGGAGCATTGGCTTCCAGTAAATGAGGGGGGAGAGAGAGAGAGAAGGAGAAAGAGAGAGAAAGAGAGAGAGGATGTAGACCAGGTTTACATAGAACAATTGGCTCTCAGGGGTATTAATCTACTTCTGAGACAACTAGATAAAGCCAAGGAATAGACATTAAATCTCTTCTGAGAGTCACATCTCATGCCACCAATGACATAGTCACCTCCCACTAGGCCACACCTATTAAAGGTGTACCACTTAAAAATTTGTGTGTGTGCGTGCGTGTGTGTGCGTGTGTGTGCGTGTGTGTGTGTATGTGCACATGCGTGTGTGCCTGTAGGATGGCTTCAGAAATCATCCTAAATGCTTTGCCTCCTCTTTTGTCTGGATTTCCCAGACTCCACTTTTCAGGGCCAGAATTGCAGGCCACTGTCATTTTCACCTGGAGTTTTTAGGTGGGATCTGAGCTCAGGTTCTTCTGCTTGGAAGGCAGAGTCTTAACCCCTGAACTATTGCTCCAGCCTTTTTATACCTTTTATATACCTTTTAATACCATGACAGTGGGCACTATACTTCTAGCTCATAACAAACCTCAGACAGCCCATGGAAAGCGTGAAAAATATGTAGGAAAGACGACAAAGAACCATTTTAAGTGCCAGGAAATCCCACAGAGACTCGTAACTGGTCAAAGTGCTGAGAACCAGTGCCAGCCGAGTGCTCAGTCCTAGATGGGATATCCACCCCCCTCCACCACACCCCTCAGGCTGGGAGAACATTCTGGCAGAAGAGGTAGAAAAAATACACGAACTGGAGGAAGAGGCGGGGTGCTGTGGAGGGCCATTTTCCAGACATGGCCGCTGCACTCCAATCAGCAGCAGTAGTGATTACCTGGCAAGACCGGTATGTGATTCGGCCATCAGTATTTCTTCTTGGTGGGGAGAGGTTGCTGGGGAAAAGACAGACATCTTCTTGGATATTTTACCCATTGGTAAAATGCTCCCATACAAACACAATCCCTGTATTAGTGTTGACCAAAGGAACAGAACCAGTAAGATGGAGATATATATCTTATTAGATTGTTTTACAAGATAAATTCTGGATAGTCTAGCAATAGAGGCCTGTAGCTGTTAATTCAGGAACTGAATAGCTCAGCGGTCCCAGTCTGGTGCTGAAAGCAGGAATATACCCAGAAAGTCCCTGAACCTCAGTCACGCTGGAGGGCCAAAGGGGTTGTATTCCAGCATTACTGAGAAACAGCAGCATCAAAGAACCAGCCCAGGGCAGGAGAAGGAGGGGCCTCCTCTTCCCTCTTCCTCATCTAATGCAGTATTGGAAGGTGGCGCCCGCTATGGACTGGGTCTTCTGCACCGACTGGACAGTCTCCTATATGCTTACTCAAAGGCTTGACAACGATCAATACTTCCCAGCTGTGGTCAAAGCTCAGCCTGCAACTGTCAAGTTGATACCTGTATCTAACTATCACAGCCCCTCACCCAGGCCCCCGACTCCTGTTAGTAAACCTGATTAAACTCAGTGAGTCACCAAGAAAGGATAGAGAGACACAGAAAGAAAGAAAGAGAGAAAGAGAGAGAGAGAGAGAGAGGGAGAGAAGGGGGCTAGTTGGGAAGAGGAGGGGGATCAAAGGGACTGTGAAAGCAGGAGTGAGTAATAGTAGTGAACTTTTTTTTAAAAGAGGCACTAGAGAGATGGCTCAGGGGTTAAGACTCTGCCTGGAGAGCAGAAGGGCCTGAGTTCAGATATCGGGTTTTATGTAAAAACATCCGGTGGAAGGAAATGGCAACCACCTGTACTTATGACTTTGGAAGGTGGAGCCTGGAAACCCCAGAATGAAACATAAAGGAGGTGGAAACAATCCACGATGATTCCCAACGTCACACCTTGGGCCTCCGCGGACACACACACACATACACACACACACACACACACACACACACACACACACAAGTTAAAAAATGCCAAGAAATCTCAAAGATGGATTCAGAAGGCAGCAGATCTACAAATGAGTGCCAGAAAGTGCTTATAGGCTTAAAAATGCTCAAAGAAAAGAACCCAGGGAAATGGTTTGCACATCAGGTTTTTAATACCAACATTAAATTTTTATTCATACCCATTTTGGTGGAAAATATTTGAAGTAATAAGATCAATATATCTTAAAAAGGACAAGATGATAAATGGGATCATCCAGGGGGAAGGATGTGGCAGTCATATGGAGAAACTCAGCAAGAAGGCAGACGGTCCTCTGGGCTCAGGCTCAGAAACACCGTCTGAAGTTCAAATAATGGATCTGCCACATACTCACTGAGCATCCCCAGGAAATGAGACTGCTTCTATATGCATGCTTACCTCTGTGTAAAAATGTGGCTAGCATCAAAACTCACAGTCATGTAATTAAAACACACACACACGCGCACACACACACATGCACATACACACACACAGCTGAAAATTGGATCTGGCAGTTAAAATAATGCTGGTATTAATCTATGAACTGAGATTACTTGAAATAAGCAAGAGGGGAGTTGCTGTCTTTTCAGAGCCCGCAGTATCTCAAGGCCTGAGATAAGTCTGAAAGGTGGGTATCATTATTATGCCATTTCACAGATGCTGGAGTAGAAACACAGAGTCTTGGCGGCCCTGAGCCTCACAGACTGCACTACACCAAGTACTCACTTTAACTTTTAAGAGAGTGAGTATTTTCTAGATTATTATTATTGATGCCGTTGATTATGTTTTACACCAATGATCATCTTATGACAATTCTCAGCACTGGCATCAATGAAGCATATTCTACCTTTGGGTAATTCCAAGTTCTTCCTTTAATTCCAAAGCAATAATGATGACTGAGCACTGTCCTTGTGGTGTGCAAACATTCCATCACACAGGACCCACGCGCAGAAGGACTGGGCTGGGTTTATTGCTCTGCTGTTACTGCCTTGCAATTATTAATAATTCTACACTGGTTCTGCAAATTATATAAATGGTCCCAATGGTCGTATTTGAGTTCAGACACTGACTTGCTTGTAGTTCAGTGATGCTGACTATTAGTTTCTCAGCAACTCCCTGGTCTTTCTTCTCTTACCTACTGTGTTACTTCGTCTTCCTGCGGCTGAATGAACACAGGACCCACACGATGTAGAGAAACAAGGAGTTTATTCCATTTTATGGTTCTTGGTTATGCTCATCCTCATGGTAGGAAAGTACAACCAACACCAGAAGCTAGGAACTGACCACACCATATCCACACAACACTGAAAGAAGGATTTACTTTCTTACCATTGTGTTGCCAAAATACTTAAGTGACTCTATTTCATCTACCAACTCAGTGTCTTCTCGGGTCATCCTCTGCCGTCTTGTGCAGGGTTTTCTTTAATTGCTAATTCTTCACAGATGTGCCCAGTCTTCAATTGTCAGGTTGGCATTTTCAACTAAATGCCACATTGACCAATGAAAGCCAGTGGGCTGTTGGAGTCAGAATGAAGAGATACTAACAAGCATTGCAAATCGGGTGGTGAACAATCATTGAAGACATGCACTACCATCTGTATTTGCATGAAGAGGGAACCAAGGCTCAGAAAGATTAGCTATTTGCACTTGCAACCGTGAAGGGCAACACTGCATGTGAATTGATTACAAATGTGCTTAAAATACAAATGTAGCCAGAGCAGGCAGCACAGGCCTGAGATCCCTGCTACTAAGAAGACTAGGGCAGGAAGATCACAAGTTCCAGGCCTGTCTGAGCTGACTTACTGTCTGAACAGTAAGTTCAAGGCCAACCTGGGGAACTTCGTGAGACCGTCTTGAAAAAAAAAAAAAAAAAGTCCAAAAAAGGGGTTTGAAGACTGTGGCTAGAGCTCAACTGATAATGTGCTTGATTAGAATACACAAAACCTAGAGTTCAATCCCTAGCAGTACGTAAACAGGTGTGGTGGTGTCTGTCTGCAGTTCTGGCCACTTGGCAGCTAGAAGCAGGAAGATCAGAAATCCAAAGTCATTTTCAGCCATATGGCAAGTTCAAGGCCAGCCTGGGGTAAATGAAACCTTGTCTCAACAAACAGACACACACGATAGGGTTTGAGAATTTAGTTTGGTAGTAAACCACTGCTTGGAATGTGGAAAACTGAATTTAATCCCCAGAATTAAAAGAGAAAAAAATAATAATGAAAATGGGCTGAAGAGCTGGATGAGGAGTTAAAGCCTTTGCCTCGCCAGCAATAGCACCTGAGTTCAGATTCCCAGATCTCACATAAAAATGTCAGCAGATTGGCTGCCGCCTGTAACTCCGGCCCTGGACGATGGAGCCTGGGAAACTGTCAAACAAAGCAATGAGGAGGTAAAGCAATCCAGGATGATTCCTGATGTCACCCTTGGACCACTACAGGTGCATGCGCGCGTGACACACACACACACACACACACACACACACACACACACACACACGAGAATAATTAAAATATATAAAGTATATTTGATATATAAGGGGCTTCCCGAAAGACAACTTTCTCTTATTTTCCCTGAAACCCATTAAAACAAAAAGGATACAAAACAGAAAATCCATAGACACCAAGAAGCAGTTATGACCTCGTGCAAATGTTGAAGAATGCCCCTGAGATGCACTAACCTTTAGACTGAACTTAAGACAAAACCTGGTCACACTCATTTCCTCTGACCAGATAAGGTGCAGAGTTCAAGCCATTACTGCAGGATTTACTAAAATGTCACAAAGACGAAGGGAATAGCTAGAGAAATGGAGGGAACGCACCAACAAACTTGAACTGAAAATGGCAGTTGGCCCTAACCCCTGGCAATCCCCACACCCTGAACACTGAGCTCGGCAGACACAGCATCGCAGGTCAGCCCAAGTCCCGGTATTGTTTACGAAATTCCTGAGTAAAGAGTCAAGAAGGATTCACAGCATGTGGGCCAAATCATAGCAAGCAGACGCTATCCCACTCTGTTCACATCTGAAGCACGTGCATAGGGAAACTACAGAGTCACAAGGCAATGAGAAAAAAAAAAAAAAGAACAAAATAGAGACTAAGCAAAGCAGAAAGGAAAGAAACCAAGTTTTCAGGAAGGAAAAATTATTTCAGAGATATTATTTCAGACACAAAATAGCTACAAAGCAAAAAATGGAATGTTAGACCAGAAGAGGTTATAAAATTGGGGAAAACAGGTAAAATACAGGCCAAGGAACAGGAGATTACAGAAACAAAACCCATATTAGAAACAGTGTAATAAAAGCCTGGCATTGCAGAATGATCTATGGCTTCATTCAGAAAGACCTAGTGTAATGGAAGGGCAAGTCTCATGTTCAATAGGAAAGGAAGAAAAACTACTAAAAACAAAACATTAACTAGAGAAGTCAGGAACCAACACATGCATTAACTAATGTTTCTAAAGAATAGCAGAATTAATAAAGAAAATGTAAACCAAAGATGTAATAGAAGATCCCACAGGGACACCAACTGCCTACCTTTTCTTGTCCAGTAGACAACTGAACAAGAGTGACATGGATAATTGCCATGAGAAAAACTCATGGAGAGTTTTGGGGCTCATGAGGCCAGACATCCCTCTCACTGTCCAGAGAGAGACACTACCACACTCTACAGCAACCTGGGCCTTCTTGAACCATGAAAAAACTCACTTTAAAATAAAAATGAGGGGCTGGAGAGGTGGCTCAGGGGTTAAACCTCTGCCTGGTAGGCAGAAGGTCCTGAGTTCAGATCCTAGACCCCACGTATAGATGCCGGGCGGAAGCGGGGGCGGCCTGCGTTTCTGGTCCTGGTAGGACGGAGCCTGTGAATCCCGGGGCAGAGTAAACAAGAAGGTGGAGGCGGTCCATGGTGGTTCCCGAATTCGCCCGTGGTTCTACACATACATGCGCACACACGCATACACGCACAATTGAATAAATAATAATAATAATAATAATAATAATAATAATAATAATAATAATAATAAAGATAAAATAAAAACTAGAGGGGCTTCAGAGATGGCTCAGGGGTTAAGACTCTGCCTTGCAAGCAGAAGGACGTGAGTTCAAATCCCAGATGCCACATAAAAATGCCAGGTGAAAATGGCAGCAGCCTGTATGTACTTCTGGTCCTGGAAGGCAGAGTCTATCAAGCATTTTCACCCAGAATTTTTACATGGGATCTGAATTCAAGTCCTTTTGCTTTCAAGGCCTAGAGCAAAGCAATAAGGATATAGAGTAATCCAGGAAGATTCCCTTGGGCCTCCACAGGCACACACACATAGTGCTCTCTGATATACAGACACATATATGCACACACATGCATGCATGCACACATGGACACACACACACCAAAAATAAATAAATGAAAAAAATGTTAAAGAAAGAAATTGAAGAAGAGCTTCAAAACCTAAAATCTAAAGGAACACCAAAAAAGAGAAGAAAGTAAAACGAAAACAACCACAACAAAACCCCACTAATTGCAGACAATTCTATCAGCAGGAGAGGAAACTGACTAGCAGGCCAGCCCTGCCAGGCAGTGTGGGGCAAGGCTGACCTCAACCCGCCAGAAAGAGCTCATGGGCACCATGGACCCTAAGGTTGAGAATCTCAGCACACGTCCCCCTCACCCCTGCTAGTGTTCCGTGCAGAAGAAGATCCCTGGAAGTTCAGGGTGCGTGAGGGCTCAGTGGAGAAGGGGTGGCAGGAGAAAACAGAAGCCAAGACACATGGATGGCAGAAGCGCAGTAAGGACATGCCAGAACATGTGTGATGGCCCTGGTGCAGTGTCCTGATTGGCACAGGTACAGTAAACCCAGGGTGGCTCTCCCTCAACCAGGAGGAACAACCAATGAGAACACCATGCCCATTACAGTCTATCAAGCAAAATATCTATTTCAGCATACCGCTCATTTGTGCTTATATACTTTGTATACACATACGAATTTAACATTTTTCTCTTAGTATGGACATATTGTATTGTTATTATTACTTTTTGTGTATGTGTTTTTGCCAGAGGGGATTGAAGTGTATATGGCTGTAAAGGCACAAGAGTGACTTCAGGAATCATCCTGGATAACTCTTCCCACCTTATTGCTTTGCTCTGGGGTTTCCTAGGTTTTTATCTTTTGCAGGTTGCTGCCATTTTCACCCAGACTTTTTACATGGGATCTGAGGATCTGAATTCAAGTCCTTTTGCTTTCAAGGCAGAGGTTTCAACCCCTGAGCCATTTCCCAGCCCTACGTTTTTGTATTGTAAGGATTGATTGATATGTTATAAATCATATCTGTCCTTTTCTCCAAGCTTAATGTACAGTGTTTTCTCTACTTATTTTCAAACCTCTAATTATTATTCTTTTCCTCCTCACCCCAAACCACCATTCCCAGTTCTCTCGCCACCTAGACATTTCCTCCAAATAGTACCCTGGTATTCCTATCTCCAAATCTTATTTGGGGGGGCACACATGTCAATAGTTTCTTCCTCTGCAGTTAACATTGAAACTTCTGTCAGACCATCATAGTTGTTACTACAGTTGACTTTACTCTGACACAAAGCCAAGCAAAGCAAACCCAAATAAAGAAGGTAGGAAAAAGGGGAAAAGCTACAAACCAGAAGATGCATGCAATCCCAACAGAGATGCACAAGAAACACAAGACAGGATCCTTGATGGCAATTCCACAAACTGACAGTTTCTCGAGTCCAGGAAATAGATGATGAGCAGGGATCATGAAACAGATTTCAGAGACATCCTTCTAGAAAGGACCACCAACCAGGCAGAGGACTCCAATAAACAAAGAGTTTAATCCAAGACTCAGAAAAAAATGCTTAACAAAATCAATTCAAGGCACAAATAAGAAATTTGCCAGTGAGTGAAAGAATCCATACCTTGGAGGAAAAATTCAACAAGGAAATAGACACCAAACAGAAGCTCTGGAAATAAAGTATCATCTATAGACATGTGCAAGCAGAAGAATGAATACCAAGGACAGAGGACAAGGTGAAGACAATAATACATACAAACATGTATAAAGAGTGAATCAACAAATATGATTAAAGCTTCTAAAAAGCCTGAGATACACTTAAGAGCAAATCTAACACTTCATGAGTTAGAAAGAGCTGAGCTGAGAGTTAATGACTTAGACAAGCTAGTCAATGAAATTATAGCACAGAATTTCCCAAACCAAGCTAAAGAAAGAGACATTCCAACACAGGAGGCATTTAGACATATAGACATGACCAAAGAATATCACTACTATGTCTTATTGTCAAGATGTTAAGAATAAAGAGCAATACCAGAAGTCTTAACAGAAAACATCAACTAACACACAGAGGAAGAAAAACCAAAATTACATGAGATCTCCTATTAAAAGCCCTAAAAGTTAGGAAGCATGGCATGATATGTTCCAACCTATAAAGTTAGTAATTGTCAACCAAAATTACTATAACTAGAAAAATAATCTATTAAAATAGATGGACTTATCCCTTTTCCCTCCCTTTTCCTCTCCCTCCCTCCCTCCTTTCTTCTTTCCTTCCTTCCTCTCTTCCTTGGAAGAAAAAAAAAGATAGATGGAAAATAATACTTCAAGATAAACACAAGTTACAGCAACTTATGACAATTAAATTGGGACTGCAGAGAATTCTTGGAGGAATACTATACACAGAGGAAGAAGACAGTTTCACACCCAAGAAAGAAGTCTATGAAAGCAGCAAATGAAAGAGAATGGGGAAGGTACCAATCATGTTCCGTACAGCAGATGAGCAAATACCCAACATCACCAGGAGGGGAAGTAAAGAGCTATCAACCACCTAGAACAAGCAGCAAAATCTTACAAGCCAACCCTTCTCAATTATAACTTAGAATGCAAATATCTGATAAAGTAGACTTCAACCCAAAACTTGTCAGAAGAGATAAAGAGGGTCACTGTGCATTGACAAAAGGAACAATTTGTTAAGAGGACACAACTATTTAAATACTTATTCCCAGAATCTTGGGGTCCCCAATTACACAGAAAACACTAAAAGGCTCTATCTATCTATCTATCTATCTATCTATCTATCTATCTATCTATCTATCTATCTATCTATCTATCTATCTATCTATCTATCTATCTATCTATCTATCTATCTATCTATCTATCTATCTAGTGTGTGTGTGTGTGTGTGTGTGTGTGTGTGTGTGTGTGTGTGTGTGTCGGAGGGCACTGTGTGTCTCTGTGAAGGATCAAGAGTGACTTTGGGATCTTCCTGGGTTGCTTCTATGTCCAATTTGCTTCACTCTGGGATTTCCCAGGCACCCCTTCCAGAGCTAGAAGTGCAGGCCACCACCATTTCTACCTGGCATTTTTACATGGGATCTGGGATACAAACTCATGTCCTTCTGCTTGTGAGGCAGAGTCTTAACTCCTGAGTCATCTCTACAGCCCTAAAAGACTTTTAAAAGATCACACAGATCTGGAGAGAGTAAGAAAGAGTGATTTTAATGCCCCATTCCTACATCTACATAGGTTTTCCAAATTAAAAGTTGGCAAAGAAATCTTAGAGGTAAATTATACCACAGAGCAGTTGGACAAAACAGTTATCAACAAAACAATACATCCAATAGATAGGGAATATACAATTTTCTCTAAAATTAAAGTCATTATAGGCCAAAAAGACAACTTAGTAAGAAAAAGAAAATGAAAATAATTCCCTGCATCCTATTAGACCACAGTGGAATGAAGGTGGAGATCAATAGCAACATTACGCCCAACCTGCTTGCTCAGAGTCAAGGCCCCAAGCTCCCCTTAATTTTGCTGCACCTTGTCCATATGTTAGCATCTCTACCCCCTTCCCACCCCTACCTAGTCACACACACAAAAATAAGTCCAGATAGAGGATCCCATATAACACCAAGCTACAAGAATAAAGAGGAAAAAGGCCTTTGGTCAATAACAGAGCATAATAGCGGCTTCAGTAAACTCATCTGAGGAACATTCACACCTACTACAAATGGAACGCTGAGCTCACGGCTTTTTGTCTCTAGTGAAGGCACAAATGTTTGGGAAGTAACACAAAGCACTGCATAGATGTTCTGAGCATCTTTTAAGTGCTGATGAAACCTCCCAGATAAAAGATAACCATCCCGCCAAAGAACCAATGTCTAGCGACTTCAGATAGAACTCCAATCAACATCTACCCATCCTAAAAGGATTATACACACATAGAAATACCAACTCAGGCAGCTGACACAAGCAAGCAAACTAACGATATAAATCAAAGAAAATAAGCAACAACACATTGGAAAAATAGAAAAAACAAACAAATATGAGAAGTTAAGAAAACATATAAACTCCCAAAAAAATCAACTCCCCCCAGAGTCTCCAAGGTGTCAGCTCCTGCAGAGGAGAGCCCCTTGGGTGGTACACAAGAAAGCAATAATCAGGACAATAAATTCCAAAGGTTGATTATAAATATGTTCAAACAGCTCCAAGAAAATATAAATATATGCCTAAACAAATTTGAAGAATAACACAATAAACTCAGGAAAGAAAACTAAGAAAACACAAACAAATAAGACAGAATTTTAATGAGAACAAAGAACCTAAAAACACATCTAGAAACACTGAAAAAAAAAAACCCAGAATGATCTGCAAACAAATGTGGAAACACTGAAAAAAGCCCAGACTGAAATAACACTGGGATTAAAAAATTCAAAGAGTGAATTAAGAAAGCAAATAGAGAATCTCAAAAATATAACTGATCATGTAGAAGACAGAATTTCAGAACTGGAAGACAAGATAGGAGAGGTTGATAAGTCAATTGGAGAAACTGATAAATTGAATAGAACTCTGGGACACTACGAAAAAAATGCAACATACGGATCATGGATGTCCCAGAAACAGACACTCAAGAGGGAACCATCATACATAATTAATAATAAAGGAAAACTTTCTTTATCTAAGAAAAGAGATACCCATCCTGACTCAGCAGGCATAAGGAACATCAAATACACAGAACAAAAAAAGAAATACTCCATGGCATATGATAGGCTGCATACCAAATATGCACATTGAAGATAAGATCTTAAGAGTTGCAAGACTGAAAGTCTAAGTCACATACAGAGGCAAACCCGTCAAAATAACAACCAACCTTTCAGTGTAAATAGTAAAAGCCAGAAGGATGTGGAGAGACATAATATAAGTTATGAAAGAACACAAATGTCAACCCAGACTGTTAAATCCATCAAAACTGTCAGTGATAATAGAAGATAAAAGAAAATTATTCCATGACAGAAATAAGCTAAAAGATTATACGGCCACTAAGCCAGGGCTACAGAGAATATACTGAAAGAGAAGGATAAGCACATCAAAGAGGCTAAAGGGAATAAATAATATTAGCACAAGAGCTGAACGAGGGACTAAAAATACCAACACCACAAGATCAACAAAATTTCAGGAACCATTAAGTACCTTTCAATAATAACCTTTAAATATCATTGGGCTCCACTCCCCAATCAAGAGACACAGTCTTACAGCCTGGACCGAACATCACCACCTATCAATTCTCTGTCTCAAACACACCTCACCATGAAAGATAGACATTTTCTCAGGGTGAAAGGATGGTCAAAGATACTCCAAGCAAATGGAAAGAAGAAATAAGCAGGATTTTCCATCTTAATAGCAGACAAAATGGACTTCAAACTAAAGTAAACCATAAGAGATACAAATGGATACTACCTCCTAATTGAGGGAATATTCCAGTGGGAAGATCTTAAGATCCTAAACATATATGCACCAAACACAAGAGCACACAAATTCATCAAACAAATACTATGGGGGGCGAAACAACTAATCAATCCAAATACAGTTGTTGCAGTCTGCCTGCATGGTTGCTGATAAATGACCATCAAACGGCTTAAGGGAACAAGGGTTTAATTCTTTTATGATTCCTGGTTACAGTTCTTAGTCCAGTTTGATGGGAGAGCATGCACCAACACCAGGACTGAGGGAATTGGCCACACCACCAGTGCATAACAGCTGAGAGATGGACAATCCTTACTTGCCAGACCAGCATGTCTGGCCAAGTATACAGAAGGATGCCAACTCTCTCAACCAGCTCTCTGTGATTTATCCAGGGCCTAATCCCACCCACCATGGGCTGGATCTTCCCCATCAGCTAGACAATATCTTTCAGGTTTGCTCTGGGCTTAACTCAACCATCAATTCTCTACAACCGTGCCCAGAGCTGTGACCCTCAACAGTCAAGTTGACACCTGTGCTTAACTATGACAACAGTGATAATAGGAGACTCCAATACCCCACTGACACCATTTGACAGGTCAACAGGTCAAAAACTAAGCAAAGACATATTGAAGTTAAATGAAGCTATAAATCAAATGAAGCTTACAAGATATCTGCAGAACATTTCACCCAAATAATAAAGAATACACATTCTTCTCAGCAGCCAATGGAACATTCTCAAAGAAAGATCATATGCTAGGACATAAACCAAGTCTCCAAAATTATATAGAAAGATTAAAATCATTCCCTGTATGTTATCTGACCACCATGGAATAAAGGTAGGCATCTGAAACAAAGGAAACAAGAGAAACAACACAAATCATGGAAGCTGTATAACACATTTTTGAATGAGAAATGGGTCAAGGAAGAAACAAAACAAGAAATTTAAAAATTCCATGAATCCAATGAAAATGAAGACACAACCTCTGAAAATCTGTGGAACACATTAAAATAGTGCTAAGATGAAAGCTTATAAGATTAAATGCCTGCATCAAAAAATGGGAAAGATCCCAAATAAGTGACTTAATGTTACACCTGAAAGCTTTAGAAAAACAGGAACAAATCAATCCTAAAAGTAGCACATGGAAAGAAATATGAAAATCCGGGTAGAAATCAATGAATTGAAACTAAAAAAGACAATACAAAGCTCAATGAAACCAGGAGCTGGTTCTTTGAAAAGATAAACAAGATTGACAAACACTTAGTCACATTAATGAAAAGAAGAAGAAAAGAGAATACTCAAATAAATAAAATAAGAAATGAAAAGAGACACTGGAGAAATCCAGAGAATCATAGGGACATATTTTAAAAATTTATACTCCTTCAAAGTGGATAATCTGAAGGAAATGGATGAATTCCTAGACATACGACTTACCAAAATTGGCTCAAGATGAAAAAGATACTTTAAAAAGACCAATAACAAGTGATGAAATTAAAACAAGTTTCCCAACTAAAAGAAAAGCTCAGTGGATTCAGTGCAGGTTTCTAGCAGACCTTCATAGAAGAATTAACACCACTACTCCTCAAATTGTTCCATAAAATAGAGAAACAAGGAGTACTCTTAAACTCTTTCTATGAAGCCAGTATTACTCTGATTTCAAACCAAAGACATAAAAGAAAGAGAATTATAGGCCAGTCTCACTAATGAGCATAGATGTAAAAATCCTCAATAAAATACATACAAACCAAATCCAGAAATATATCCAAAAGATCATACACCATAATCAAGTCAGGATCACTACAGGAATGCAAGGGTGGTTTAACATTTGTAAATCAATAAATAAACCCTATTAACAGATTCAGAAATAAAAATCATATGACCCTCTCAAAAGATGAAGAAAAGGCCTTTCATGAAATTTCAACATTCCTTTATGGTAAAAGGTTTGGAAAGAAAAGTAATGGAGGGGACATATCCCAACATAATATAATACGACATGTATCATGAGACTAAGATAAACATCATTCTAAACGTCTGAAACCTGAAGAATCCCCACTAAGATCAGGAATGAACAAGGCTATCAACCGTCACCACTTCTGCTCAATATTCTGCCTGAGTGTCATGGTTTGAAATGTGAGTTGTCCCCCATCGGCTCATTTGTTTGAATCTTTAGTTGTTTGAGAAAGTCATGGCACCTTAAGGAGGTGGAGCCTTGCTGGAAGAAGGCAGGTGATGGACCATGAGGTCAGTTAGCCCCACCTTGCTGAAGGAAGTGAGTCTGTTCTTGAGCTTACAAGTGGCAGCTCTGCCTGCATGATGGATGTAATTTAGACCTCCTCCAGCTTCTGCCACCAACCATGAAAGTCCTCCATGAAAGACTGTATCTTCTCTCTGGAAGCTGATAAATCTCCCTTTCTCCCTTAAGTTGTTTGAGTTTGACTGGTGTCTCACAGCAATAGAGCAGAGAAACCAGTACACAAGAGCAATGAGGGGAAAGAGGGAGCTAAAGGGATGCAAATAGGAAAGAGAAAGAAGTCATCAAAGTATCTGTATGAATTAATAAGCACTTTCAATAAAGTGGCAGATTAGGAAATCAACATGCAAAAATCAGTAGTTTTCTTACATACCAGAGACAAACACGTTGAGAAAGAAATAAGAGAATCAATCCCATTAGCCATAGCCTTGAAGAAAATAAAATACCTTAGAATAAACTTAACCAAAGAAGTAAAAGACCTATACAATGAAAACTATAAGACACTGCTAAAAGAAATTACAGAGGATACTAGAAGGTGGAAAGACCTATCATGCTCATGGATTGGCAGGATTAATATTGTGAAAATGACCATCCTACCAAAGGCAACACACGAATTAAATGTAATAAAAATTTCAATGACATTCTTCACAGAACTGTAAAAAAAATCTCAAAATTCATATGGAAGGACAAAAGACCCCAATTAGCCAAAACAATTTTGAGCAATAAAAACAGTGCTGGAGGTATCAGTATACCAGATTTAAAAACAGCTTGGTAATAGACAAGAACAGATATATGGACCAATGGATTTAGAAAAGAGAACCCAGATATAAGCTCCTACAAATTCTGCTACTTTATTTTTGACTAAGGTGCAAAACATACACACTGGAGGAAAAATAGCATCTTCCACTTGTGGTATAGGAGAAACTGGACATCTATATGTCGAAGAATGAAGATGACTGTTGCCCCTCACCTTACACAAAAATCAACTCCAAATGTATCATGATCTTGAAATTAAACCTGAAACTATTAGAAGACAGAGTAGGAGATACACTTGAATTGTTAGGCCTAGCTAAAGATTTTCTAAATAGAACCCCTACTGCCCAGAAACTAAAACCAATAACCAACAAGTGGAACTTCATGAAATGAGAAAGCTTCTATTTTGTGAAAGAAATTGTTATTTGTGCAAAAAAGAAAACTTACAGAATAGGAGAATAGGAGAAAATCTTTACTAGCTATGAATCTGACCAAGGATTAATCTCCAGAGTATACAAAGAAATAAAAAAAAAAAACGCTAAGAAAGTAAAGAGTCAAATTAAAAAATGGGCCCTGGAACTAAACAAGGACTTCTCACAAAAAGAAATTCAAATGTCAAACAAATATTTTAAAAGATGCTCAGCTTTCCCGATCATCAGAGAAATGCAAATTATAACTACACTGTGATAGCATCTTACCCCAGTCAGAATAAAATAAGATCCAGAATACAAATAATAGAGAATGTCGGTGAGCGTGTGGGGAAAAGGGGACACTTACTCATTGTCGGTGGGAGTAAAACTAGCTACACCCACTTTGAAAGTCAGTGTGGAAGTTTCTCAGAAAATTAAAAATGTAATAACCATATGATCCAACTACACAATTTCTAGGGATATTCCCAAAAGACTATATATACATCTTATTACAAAGACACTTGTTCATCAATGGTCATTGCAGCTATTTAACAGTAGCAAGAAAATGGAATCAGTTTGGTGAGGAGTGGGGGGGCAGGTTTTGAGATTGATTAACCCTACCCTGCTTTTTGGGAGAAGTCTAATCTTATAGTTTGCAGTGAGTAGTTCTCCAGCTCTTAGTCTCCTTGATGGGCGTGACTTAGGTCTCTCCAGCTTCTGCCAGTCAGTCTTGCCTATTCCACCATAAAGGATTGTGTGTATCTCCCATTTGTAACTGTAAGCTAGAATAAACCTTTCTTTCTTAAGTTGTTTGAGTTTCAGTGGTGTCTCACATCAACAGAGAAGAGTAACTGTTACAGATAAGGGCAGAAATTAATGAAATGGAAACTAAAAGACTAATACATAGAAATAGCCAGACAAACAGTTGGTTCTTTGAAAAGGTTAACAAGATTGAACAACTCCTATCCAAACTCATCAAAAATAAAGAGGAGATCTAAATTAATAATAGCAGAGGCAAAAGAGAATCATAATAACAAACTAATGAAATTCAGAAGATCATATGATAATACTTTGAAAATTATATTCCAACAAGCTGAAAAATATAGAATAAATGGATATGATCTATTTAAATTCAAGCCAAAAGAGAAAAATAACATAAAAAGACCTATAATAATTAATGAGATTGAAGCAGTAATTAAAAGTCTCTTCAAAGAAAAGGCTAGGACTGAATGGATTTACTGCTGAATTCTAACAATTTCCAAGGAAAATTTAATACCCAACACATCTCAAACTTTTCTAAAGAATATAAAGAGGAGGAACACTACCAAATCCATCCTACGAACCCATTATATTTTGTACATCAAAACTGGATAAAGACACGACTAAAAAGGAAAACTATAAACTGGTCTCTTTAATGAACAGAGACACAAAAAAATCCTCAACAAAATATCTGAAAACCAAATTGAAGATCACAATAAGAAGATCATCTATCATGACCAACTAGGTTTTATTCCCAGGAATGCAAAGTTGGTTCAACATACACATATCAACAGTTGTAAGGCACCATATCAATAGATTTCAAGAGAGATATCATGCAGTCATCTTGGCAGACGAAGAAAAGACTGGAAGTGTCAGCGTCAGGCCGTGGACCTTCTTCCCGCTAGTTCTTCATTGGAAAAGAGTGGGGGGACACTGGGGAGTGGAGGCGGCAGGGAGCTCTCTACCGCTCTCCTACAGGAGGTGCCTCCCAGCTTACAGTAAACATTGTGACTGTTCATATGCACAGATCCTATAGGCACCACTCTTCAGACAAATTCAGTGGAAATATATTATCACCTACTGCATTATTTTTGGCTATAAAAGTAGGGGAACGGGTATGGAAATTTGAATGCGTTATCAAATTGGCCCACTGTGCTGAGTGCCAGTGGAACTGGCCGTGGATGGCTTGTCGGGTTCTAGTGCTTCGAGGAAGCAGCTGAGCGTCGGCGATGCCTCCTGCAACCACCACTGCAAAATGAGCAAAAGCGCGAAGAGCTCGGGCGGACTATGGACATCTCAGCACCTTCGTTAAAACTGGACAAGAAACCAGTGGAGCCCTACGGTCCTGATGCCAGTTATGAGTTCGGTGCAAATGGCATAAGAACTGCAAAGACATGTTCGACATGCTGGACTCGCCGCTCAGCGCCCAAAGAACGAACGTGCAAAACTCTTAAGGGCAGCACCCAGCCTTCGTCTCCGATTGACAAGCGGGGAGCAAGGCTGCGCGCCCCGCGCAGCGGCGCGGGGCACCATTGCTGCGCCTGCTGCGGAATGCGTAAGTGCTTCATTCTGTTCTTCATTCTGGAAAGAAGAGACGTGGTGAAGCACAGCTTCACGCGTGACGGGGCTGCCATGCCGTGCCAGCACGGAGATGCAGGTGGGCGCCTCCTGGGCCGGCACCCCCAAGGACGCCGGGCTGAGTGCCGGCTGCCAGCGCCGTTCGATACTGTAGCTCTTCGGTTGTTGCTTGGCTTTGAATGAGTAGAAATTGTTTTCCTCCTGTTTATATTTGTCTGTATGATTTGCACGTTTCAATGATAAAAGGATAAAGTGTTTACAAGAAAGTGGAGAAAAACGTACCTATTCCATAAATACTCAGGACAGAAGCTGCTTGTGGGCGTGGCGTACAGATTGACTTCTGTGTTCTCTCATCAGAGGCCATCACCGACCTGAAACACAAGTGGCACTTTTTTTTATGTTAACCTTAAAAGCTAGGCCTTCCTGGAAGCCACCGAGGGACACTTCACCACCACAAGGGTGTTGGGCACCACAGGTAATCCTAGCCACTGGGAAGCTCTTGGCTTGCTTTTGGAGGTTCTGACACATTGGTTGCTGAAATAGCCCGCAATTTTCTGAAGGCTCCAAGAGGAGAAACTAAAGTTTACATTCTCAGTGTGACTTGCATTTGAGTACTGGCCGGTTTACTGAATGCACGAATGGCCACCAATGATGGAGAGCACTCGCCAGCCGGCCGCAGCGCTTAAGCTGCTGATGGTGGGTGTGGTGGCTGTGGATGGCGATTCACGGGCTCCCAGCTGGAAGAATGAGTCAATTTTTCCCTTCCAGAACTTTACACTACACATTTTAACAGTAAATAGGGATCGCGTTTCCCTTTGCATTCACAGTGACTCCATCCTAAATACACTTCTCTTTCCCCAAAGTGTGTTTGTGTGGGACGCTCTTTCTTTCTTCAGGTAAAAGCAGTCCTCCTATAAAAATGAAATTGAATCTATGCTCTCTTGATTTTTTTTTATATTCTGACAATCAATAAAAAAGAAAAGGTGGCAATCGTGTATTGTAGCTGTGTCTATAGTTGACAACTTCCGTCAAGAACTGGAAGGAAAGCAGACCAGCCCATCAGGTTTCACGTGTAGCCTAACGTCCTTGCTGAGGTAAGCTTGCCCCATCATCTGACTCCCAAAGGAGCAGCACCCTGATTTGTTTGGATTTGGGTTAAACTCAGTTGTTTGGATGGCTCTTGCTCGTCTGCTAATCATAAATTACCCCATGGTGAGTCTTGGAGCTGGGGAGCATCTTTTAGATGGGTTACTATTGGGTCACAGCTTCTTTGTATATGATTATTACCACCGCTCTGTGCACAACTGTAACTTATGTGTGTCATGCTGTAATTCTAGAGAACTGAGTGTTGTGTTCTGCTTTTAGTTAGCAGTTTCCTAACTTTAGTTGTTCTTACTTTTTTAAAAGATAATTATTATTTCATCATTGTTATTTGAACCTGGGATTCTAGGAGCCTCTTTGTATGGACTCTGCATGGCCTGCCTTCATGACCTTTCTTATTATGTAATCCTATTGCTTTGTGTGGCACGATGCTGTATCCACAAACACTACCAACCCGATGCTTCTCCGTAGGACCTACCCAATGTAGAATTAAGCACAACACAAGATTAGCTGGCAGACGATTTTGGCCCAAGATTTCAATGAGGAACCTCTGCAGAGCAATCACAAGCATCCTCACAGGCAATTGTGCTGCAGGGTCATTGGGATAATGCCCGAAATCTTAAGGCTTTGTAAAGATGTTCCAAGAAGTAATGGACTTGTCAGTGTGGCTTAGCAAACAATGTAAATATGTACGGCTATGACTGTAGCTGAACTCATCGGAGGTTTCTCAGGACTGTTGTGAGATGTAAGAATGAAGGAAATCCTGCACATTTTGTTGGTGCTAAAGGTGGGCAGATGAGCCCACAGCCAGGCCTACTGTAGTACATCCATACTTACGTGCAGAATTGACTTTGAAATGCTGTGTATTCCTTTCACTTTGTAAATGTGATTCTTTACAATGACTATTTATTAAAGGGAAGCCACATGTGGTTTCACATGGAGCTCGTAAAATTTCTAAACTCTTTAGCCTCTGAACAGAACACTAAACCACAAGGGGGGGGCCTTGGAAATCTCTGCTAAACTCCCTTCAAAGGCCCTCTTGGTTCATGTCGCCATCTGGCGTACATAAAATAATTCAGCTGCATGGTCCCATTAGACTCTCCCAAAGAAAAAGACTCAGGTGACGGGTGTTACTGTGAGTCTTATATGCAGCTATAAGTAACCACAATAGTGTTACATTGAGGGTACAATTCCACATGTGCAAAGTACTGTGAAGGGGACATGTTTTTTATGAGTTTTTTAATATTTGAAATATTAAAAAGCACTATCTTAAATAAAAGGCATTTGACAAAGCTCAACACAAACTCCTGATGAAAGTCCGAAGAAAATCAGGAACAAGCATCACATATTTCAACACATACATGATAACCTATAGCCAACATTATGCAAAATAAGGAAAAATTACATCACTTCCTGAAAAATCTAGAATGAGGTAAGAATGCCTACTGTGTCCATACTTACTCAACATCACTCAAAGTCTTAGCTAGGGCAGTAAGAGAAAGATACAAAAGTGATCAAAACTGGAAGTTAGATTATTGCTTGAAAGACCTGTGGACTTTACCAAAAAAAAAAAAACCTTCTGGATTTAGTAAATACTTTCAGCAAAGAAACATGAACATGGAATCAGGTGCTGTACAGGTCCCCATTTGTGAACTAGTGGCATGAATCTTATGATGGTAACCAGCTGTATTTTTAACTAGAGTTTAAGTCTGCTTCTCAGAAGGAACTCATGCCTGGTACTGTAAAACTGACTAAAAATGTGGATGGGAGGTCATAGCCCCTCAAGGAGAACAAACTACTATTGTTTGTTATATGGACATAGTATCAAATTCCCTTCTAAGTACTTATCTTTATTCCCACAGCTTAGTTGTAGCTTCGATTGAGAAACTTCCTTTTGTAATGAAAGACATTTACTATAAAGAATCACAGTGGCCAAAGTACACACAAGAAGAAGCTATGGAGTGTTTGGCTCTGTAGAATATCTATATCACCCATGACTGCCCATCACCAAGGCTTAGGGAACATCTCAGAAGGGGAGGCAGAAAGAATGTAAGAACCAGAAAGTGGGAAGGGATTCTGACAAATAGTGTTCTTTCTATAACAGGGCTATTAAATCCAAGAACTCATGATGGCTTTGTTTACCTGTACGAGAACTACATAAGATTAGGCTTATCAACATTCCACCATGGTAGGGCAAAGACTTTGTGAATTACCACCCGTCTCTGAGAGACTACTGACAGTTAATGCTGGCCGTGGGGAGGGAGTCACTTCAGTGGTATTAGCCACTGATATATTGCCCATGCTCTAGACCTGGCTAATGCAGGCGACCCTTATTAAACAAAGTGGGTCACACACAAACACGAAAGACATAGAAATAGGAGGGACACTGGTTGGGAAGAAGAAGTATTCAGTGGGAGAAGGGGAGACAGAATTGGGTAATATGGAGTGAAATGACTTAAATTCATTGTATTCATATATGAAAGTGTTGAAGGAAAAATATCTTAAAAATATCATGCTGGCAAAAATGAGGAAAAATATCCCATTTATAACAGCCTAAGAAATTTCTAGGAAAACCCCGGCCAAGGAGGTGAAAGACCTTTGGAAGGAAAATTTTAAGACTGAAAAAAAGAAATTGAAGACGCTACACAATGGAATGACGTTCCATGGTCTGAACCAACAGCATTAACATTATGAACATGACTACACTATGAAAAGCAATCTACAGGTCAAAGCAATATTTATCAAAATCCCAATGAAGCTCTTCACCTAACCAGAAAAACAATCCCCAAATTCTAATGAAAACACAGAAAGAACATAGCTGGAAGCATCACATTATTTGATATCAAAATATAATACAGAGCCATACTATGAAGACAGAATGCTTCTGGTACCAAATACAGACATGTAGACTAATGGAATATAATTTTAAAAATTGGAGAAAACCCACACACAGCTAATTTTTGACAAAGTTGTCAAAAATATGCAAGAGGAGTGGAAAGTAATTTCAATAAATAGCCTAAGCAAAACTAGATATTCATCTGCAGAAGAATGAAGTGAGATCAGTATATGTCATCCTGCTCAAAAGCAATACAAACTAGGTCAAATGTCATAATTTAAAGCTGGAAACATGAAAACCGCTAATGGAAAAATATTGAGAAAAACTCTTTAGGATAGATACAGACAAGAAGTTTCCAAATTGAACCTCGTAGAACAGGGAACAGTACCAAGTAATGATAAGTGTACTTACATAAAATGGAAAAAAAAAAACCCTTTGGCACAGCAAAAGAAATTATTAACAAAGCAAACAGACAACTTATAGAAAGGGAAAGAAAGTCTTTGTCAACTTCACTTCAGACAAAGGGTTAAAATCTAGAATACATAGGAACTGCAAAGATTAAGAGCAAAAATCCAAAACTGTCACTCAATATAAAAGTCAATGAACTGAACAGATACTTCTCAAAAGAAATACAAATGACCAATAAATATTTTCAAAAGTGCTTTAATATCAATATCTCTGTCCATCAGAGAAATGCAAATGAAAACCACTTAGAGATTCCATCTCACTCCAGTCAGAACGGCTACCATTATGATAACTGCTGAAGGATGTGGGGGAAGTGGAAACCAGTACAACCTCTATGGAAACCAGGGCAAAAGTTTCTTCTGTCTCAGAAACATAACAACACTTCTGTCTGTGATTTAATATTTTGGTTTCTAGAAATTCAATCCACATATGGCACACGGGTCATGCATGGATCAGGAGATGTAGGCACAGCCAAGTAAGGAAATGGTAAACTATGCTTATGTGTAATAGTAAAAACTTTATCATATGGAAGATTTAAAAAAAGATAACAGTAGAACTACCATGTAATCCAGCCACCCCTGGGCAGGTGTTCAATAGACCCCATATTTTACTAAAGAGATATCTGTATGTTAACCTATATTATTTCATAATAGTAAAGACATGGAATCAGTGTAGCTGCCCATCAGTGGTAAGTGGGTCATGAGAATGTGCTGCACATGCACAATGGAATTTTATTCAGCCATGTAGAAAAATCAAATTTGCAGGAGAAATGGATGGATCTTGAGAACATTAAGTGTGGGAACTCTGGCTCAGAAAGACGAAGGCTTCGCAGTCCTCTACTACGCAGATCTTCACTTTTGACTGCTACGTATATGTAGCTACATGGAAGTAAATGTGGGTAAAGACCAGGATAATAAAGGGGTCTGTGCTAATGGAAAAAGAGGCTTTAAGGGAGGGGGTGGGAGAAATAAATAGAAGAGGAAGTATTGGAGATGAAAAGTTACAGTGGGGGAAGGAAACAGGAAGACAGGAAGGAGAGTGATCTAAAATGAAACGTGTGAAAATACTCTATGGAAACCTGCTACTTTGTGAGTTAATAGAAAGCACAAAATAAAATATACAAAAGAGAGCGATAGAAGAAAATCATCTTGAAATTAAGAAAAGTATCTCTAAACTTAAGTACTTTAAAAAAAGCTTACTATTAAGCCAGAAACAAACAAATAAAAAAAAAAACTACCCATGAGGAAAATATTTTGGTGCAATTTAATTTTAATCCGGGTTTAAAAATGCACCATCAAAAAAAAAAATGCACCATCAAATTGGAAAAAAAGAACGTAGGTTTCCCATGATTTCCCTTAACAAGTCTGAAAAAACAATGGATATGTAGGAGAAAAGAACACCTGTACCAGGTACCGCATTCACACACAAAACAGGAGAACTGCATAATGTAAGCATGGTATGTTTAGAAAATAAAACACGTGTGCATGCAGGTGCACACACACACACGCATATACACACGCTCACACACACATGCACATACACACGAACACATGCTCACACACACGCACATACACACACACATACACACACACTCACACACATACACACACACACACACACACACACACACACACACAATACAATCCAAGGGTGACACTGGGAATCACTTTGGGGACCTGAACTTCAGTCCTTTTCTTGTGCAGCAAGTACTTGAACCACTGAGTCATCCCAACCGTGTTTCTTTGCCTTTTTAAGTTTCCACTGTGTAATATATTAGTACTAACGAAGCAGAGATACCTACCATGCACATTTTTGGTTGGGCATGGGGGATATTTACTTGTAATCACTGCTCTTGGGAGGTTGAAGCTTGAAAGCCATGTTTGAAGCCCACCTGATCTACATAATGAGATTGCGCCTTAAAAAAAAAAAAGAAGTGAAGAATGATGCATTTTTTGCTCAATGTGTTTGCTCAATGTGCCTGAAATCCTAGCACCTGAGAGACAGGGAAGGAGGAGTCTAAGCAGAAGGCCAGCCTGGGCTATATAGCAAGACCTTATTCCTAACAACAGTAAAGCAAATGAAATGCACGTTCTTGATCTCTCAATGAAGTCAGAGAATGAGGCTGTCTGGAAGGGGTTCAGGACTCTGCATTTGTTTCAAGCTCCACAGGTGCTTCAGATGCATGAAGGCCTAGAAAACACGGCTACAAAGGAGAGCAGGGTTAAATTTGATTGGCAACTTAGCCTTGTCCTTTTGATGTATATTATTGTTAACATTCTTAGATTTTCTGCAACTGCAGTCATAGTTTCTTACTTTTAGATTTGGTCTTATTTTCTTTTGGTTTTTTTTAATTGCTATTATTTATAGGTCTCTGGGAAATCAAACTTTTAGTTCCCTCTGTGGCTTAATCACCACTGTCTAATTTTGTGGTTGCTAATTCTGAACAAATATTTAACCATCTGCAAAACTTAGCAAGCAAAACCCAAGTACAGACCCTATACTCAGAAATTCTTATTTTATGTGACATCTGGATACGGTGTATAAAAATTATTCCGTGGGATTCTAATGTGAAGAACTGAGACCTAGTATTTGATGGAGCAAAGATAAATGAATATGTGTGGGTTTGTGTGTATGTTTATCACATTCTCATTTGCTGTGCTACCTCATCGTTTTGAAGCCAGTTTGATTTGGGGATTCCCAGATTCCATCTTCCAGGGCTGGAATTAATAGGCAGGCTGCCCTGTATGCCTGGCATTTTGAAGTAGGAACTCAAGTCCTTATACTTCTATGGTCATCTACCTAGCCCTTTACCAAATTACCAGTGAAATTTCACTGTTAATTATTCAGAGATGTGTCTGCTTCTGAACTCTGTGGCTCTGTGTTACTGATTCATGTGTGTGTCAACTATACGGTGTCCAGATTCATCTTATGTTTGAAATTGGATACTACAAGCTCTCCAACTGTTTTTCTTGAAAGGGTATTCTAGTTTTTTTTTAACATTTCCATATGAATCTAAAACCATTTTGTTAATTTCCATACAATACTTGTTGGGATTTTGGTTGGGATTATACTGAATATGGAGATCAATTTCTGAGAATTGAAACTTAAGTAGTTTTGAGTATTTTTTTGACATATGATCAAAGAAAGTCATTGAGTTAGATCTCCTTTAAATTCTTTGAGTTTTGTAGTTTTTGGCATTGAATTCATGTATTTTATTTGGTTTATTGCCAATAATTTAAATTTTGTGGTTTTGCAAATAATATACTTTAACTTCCAATTTTTGACTGTTTATTCCTAAGATACAAAAATGAAGTTAATTCTATTTTTGTGTTTTGAAAATAAATCAATTCTTTCATATCGATCATATTTTCTAAAAGTCGTTTGGTTCCAATGATCATTCCCAGATTTCATCAGACATTTTACACAAGGGAAATAATTCTCTATATGATTTTTGCCCTTCACTTGCAAAAGCAGTTTTATTTCTTCTTTTTCAATATGGATGTATCCACCCCTTACCTTATTACACTGTTGGGAATTTTTGATGCCAAGAGTAGGCATCTTTGTCTTCAGGAAAAAAAAAAATCACTCAGTCTTTCATCATTAAACATGGTATCAGTTGTAGAAGCCTACAAATGGACTACAGGAAATGAACACTTTTTATTTCCTATTACGCTGGGGTTCTTCTAATCAACAGACTTGCATACAAGCCTTCTACTACTGAGTTACTTTCCAAGCCTTTAAAAGTTTTTATTATAAAGTTAATAAAAAGTCAGTGAATAATTATTTGTCTAAAAGGGAGAAGAGCTTTTCTGCTGATTTAAAAATGAGAAAATATAATGATCTTGGTAGTTTGTCTCTTTCAACAGCAACAATATCAAAACTTATGTAGGTGCAAAGTATACTTATGAAGAAATATGCAGTACTTTTAAAGAAAACCACAAAACCTGAAGGTTGTAAGAAATGTGGCTAAATGGAGAAACATAATGAAAAGACTTAAGACATAAAATTCTGTTCATATCAGTTACTCAATTTATAAATTAAAACATTTACAACAAAGCCAATTTTAAACTTTGTAATGCCAAAATGATTTTAGATTTACCTGATAAGTAAACTATAGGAAATAACTAGGGCAATCCACAATACCAACCTTTCATTTAAGATGTGGCCACCCGTGCAATAGCGGCATAATGTCAGAGGGGAACCAACTGCACCCACATTGGATGAGAGTTTTGCTTTCCAGAAAGGAATTCATGCCTAGTACCATAAACCTATTAAAAAAAGGGTGGATAGACTGTAAGAAATGGAGGAGAGCAAGAAGGATTGTAAAATGTCATCTTCTTACTCTAACTTAGCCATTGCAATTATGATCTCACAGCATTTGCGGCTGCCTGCACAAACTAGGTCTGTCAATTAAAGATAGTAATGGTACTCTTGGCAGTACCTGCTATTTTGTTGGTGATCACAACTTTGTCTTTTTGCTAAAAACAAAACAACAAAACAAAACAAAACAAAACAACCAAAGCCCATGCCTGTGGAGGTGAATTCCCAGGGGGCAAACTTACTATTGTTGTTTAGCCCAATTGACACAGCATCAAACTGCCTGTTATGTATCTGTGTTTATGCCATACTGGTCTTAACCATCAAAGTCTTTCCATTCAGTGAACGATGGTGAATGGGGATCCAGTACTGCCCAAGATGCTGAGAATATACGTCATTTGACCGACTTGATCTTATACTTGACACTTACATCATTTATTTTACAGCTCAGGGAACATTGTAGATGAAGGGGCAGCACGCACATAAGAGACAGGAAGACCAGGAGCAGGCAATGAAATGTCATCTTCTAGATATGATGCAACCAACACTATCATAGTCACATGAGTTGTGACTATTTGCACAGGTTCTTCAACAACTTGTCACAGATGGGGGAGCAGCTCACCCCTCACTGCTGAACTAGTATTTGCAGGTCTGGGGGAAGGTTTGTCAGTGGCTTCCACTGTTTACCTACTGCTGAACATACCAGATTCTAATGACTTGCTCCAAGCCTGTGATCGCACAGACAGATCTGGTTAAATTCAGGGAATCAAATTACGAACTGAATAGACGTGAATGTGACAAAGAGATTTGTAGGGAAGAGTGGTGTAGACAAGGGTGTAAGAAGAAAATAGAGGGAACAGGGTGAGAGCAATCAATATTCACGATGTACATCGGTGAACTTGTCAAAGAATAAATTAAAGAGAAAAAGATTTCAAGAAGAAGCAGATAGGCTACTTTTACATAGAACAGGTGTTATGAAGCAATAACAACATGCTAACAAACAAATATCGCTCAATATAAGTTAAAGTTTGGAATGCGTTAAAATAGACTCTGAAAGCAGCAGCAAAGAAAAAACACATGGCTCATCTGCTCGTTGGATGGAGCGGGTGTGGCTGGCAGTGAATGGGCTGGAGAAGCTTGACTCCTGCTTCATTTCTACATACCAATTAATTAAAGACAACAATCTCTAAAGGCAAAACCCAAACTATAAAGTACTTTGGAAAACATGAGCAAATTATATGATCTGAAAGTCGGAAAAGCATTTCTGAAAATTACACAGACTGAAAGAAAATCTGGCTAATGGGCTGTTGTTCTTTTTTTCCATTCTTTTTTTAATGTTGCACACATGAATACAGTGAACTCATATTTTCACCCTTTACTCCCAAATCCCATCCCCCTTCTCTTCCCCTTACAATTCATCGCTTTTGCCAGACTCCCTCCTATTTTCAAACCTTTTCACTTGTGCGGCCCACTCTGATTCATCCATGTCTTTGACGGTGTACACCTGACATGATTCACACTCCAGGAAGCATCCTAGATCAGTGGATATACCACAGAAGAAAGCGTTCTCCTTTTCTTCCCCATCAGCAATTAGTCCTCATCAGCCTCTCAGAGAGGTGTGGAGCTTCTTGACATCTTTCTGACCGTATGGTGAAATACCAATAAGACAGTTCCCATACATTTGTGTAAATATACATATCTGCAATAAAATTTGGTATATCATCACTACATCATGTGCAGGAGATAATGCCTGGCCCACCATTTTCCCACTTCAGGCTCTAACAATCTTGCCACTTTCCTCTTTTGTGATGCTTTAATGGGTTGTTCTTATAGGAGAGTCTTCCTAAATAAGAACACTAAAATATGCATTGAAATGTTAGGCTAGAAGCAAGGACTCTATTGGAAACTGAGTAGAGATCATTCATGTTGCACATTTGCAAAGAATTTATATTCTGTCTGTACTGTAAAAATCTGAATATGGATGAATTAAAAAGTGAACTAATTTCTTTGGTAGGGAAATTTCCACACAGCATAACATGCAGGCTGTGAGACATTTACTGCTTGCTGCTTTTAGTCAGATTTATAGCAAGAGAGAGCAAAAAATGGAGCAGAAAGGTGAAGTGTGCAGTTTGGAAGGGAAAGAAGTATGAACTTAAAGTTACTGACAGGGCTAAAGACAAAGCTGCTGTAATTATTAAGAAATTAGTGCCATTAAAAACAAATGATACACTTGAGACATAGGAAGACATCTTGAAGACAAGACCCCACCTATTGAAGGCTCTGACAGAATTAGGGGTCTTCGATGTGGTGCTGGTTTTGCAGCACAGAATGAAAATTTGTAAGGTCATGAAGACTTGTGCCAAGGCTACAGAAAAAAGCCACTGAGGCCAGGCAATATGTACTCCAGGATCACAGTCGCTTGATGAGAAACTCTGAAATTAATGGCTGGGTTTAAATGGAGTCTCCAGGAAGTCGGGGACAGGAAGCATGTGCCAAGCATTTCAGTGGGCACTGAGTGATGTCACCTCGAGAAAAGCCACATGTATTGCAGGCAGCAGGTTGTAGGCCAGGCCCACTAGGGACCAGTGGATTTCATATAGTGCCACTGCAATCCCTGGATGCTGGGCGCATATTTATATTTTCTTTGCTAGACTTTTGGTCCTTGCTCTGTCCCCTTTCCTGACTTTGGAATGGGATGTTTACTTTGTGCCATAATATACTGGAAATATATAACTTTTTTTTTTTTTTAAAGAGGCTCAGAATGGAGAGATTGCCTTGAGTCCTAGAAGAGACTTTGAAGTGAATGAAATCCACATTATGAAACAGTCAGAAGCCTGAAGGAGTTAGGATTCTCCTGGTTTGCGTATTAAACGCCCCCCATAGGCACAGGCTCATCATGCACTTCAACATTTTATTCACCAGTTTATGGAGCTATTTTGAGAGGTTATGGAGATAGGACCTTGCTGGAGGAAGTGAATGCTGGGCCTTAAGGGTTCTAGTCAGCCTTGCTTGTAGCCTGAGTTTTTAATACTGCTTCCTGGTAGACTATGTAACAAGGTACCTGGCAAGTTTCCACCACCACCATGCCTTTCCTACCATGATGGACCACATCCAGTTAAACCATGAATCAAAAAAAGCCTCTTTTCCCTTAATTATCAACCCCCGGGGGGGGAATTAAAAAGTTGTTCTTCAGTATCTACAGAGATCCTATACAGATGTCAAAATATGCACTCTCATCTCTTACATAGTGTATATACATATGCCTGTCCTGTATATTTTAAACCTTTACATTACTTATGATGACTAATAAGTACAAATGCTATGCGTATATTTGTTATACTTTTTTGTTTAGCGAATGTGCCAGTTAGATAGAGGTGTCAACTTTACAACTGAGGGCTGAGCTCTGGGCACATCTGTGTAGAATTAGTAAAGGCAAGCCCTGAACAAGCCTGTAGATTATCTAATCCATGAAGGAAACCCAGCCCTAGTGCAGACTGCCAGTTCCCAGTGCTCAGCTTCCCTCCTCCTTCACTGGCTCTGTGAGAGTCTCCCAAGAATGTCCTAGTACCTGCTCCAAATACTTCTGAAACGTCTGCTCCATCATGTGCCTTTACAAATGGTGCTGTCTTCCCTCTAGCTAAAGTAACTACGTCATGACCCTGCAGGCTTAAGTCATGCCAGGAAGATTCTGACACTTATGCAAACAGGGTTGTTCTGACCACAGGATGGTCTCTTTCTCTCCTGGAAGTACACAGAAAGCAGAGATGTGGACAACAGGAAGTACAGTTTAAAGCTCTTAGGAGAAGAATGGTGTTGGGAAATATGTAGCTCTACATTTATGCTTAATGGTAAATTTAATATGACCAGAAAATGAAAATATGACTTGTATCTTCCTGCATTTTCTGGGTAAGATTTGCACTTGTCCCCATCAAGGAAGAATCTTTGACAGTTATTGGAAATCAATTGGAAGTAATAATATAACCAGCAATAAATAAATGGCAGTAGCACACTGCACCGGCAAAATAACCTACATTGTCTCAACACAAAGTCCCTAGAGCTGTGTAACAATGTTGTTCCTTCTTTCTCTCAGGGTGGGCTGCATTAGCAAAGAAAGATATCTTTACAATAAAGAGATGATTCCTGAACTTGGACAGGAAAACATGAGGTACTTTTTGGACAAGTACACACCTAAGAACTTCCTCTCTAATCTTCATGAGTAAGTCACTCTCCTGTACTTAAAAAGCGATAATTAATTCTGCAACACATTTAAAAACTGTTTGCTTTTTAGTCATAAAGGATTTAAAAAAAAAACCTAGGTTTACCATAGTATCAGAGTATTGTTTTCATTAAGAGACTTTTTTCCTCTTTTTTTTAAAAAAATTCTTTTACAAGCATATTATCCCAGCTTCCTTCCTGCTCCCCTCCCTTCTCTTCTTCACCATTCTCCCCCACTCCCTACCCTTCCACCTGTGTGGATCCATCTATGGATCCCAGGGTTCGCTCTGTTCTAATTCTGTGGTTGCTCAAGTCTCCGTGGTATATCAAGCTATCTCTCTCCGGGCCACCCCACTGATAGTGCATTTCCCTTCACTTATCCAGCTTTAGACCCAAAAGTTTACACTGTAAGTTCCCATTCTATGGGAATAATAAGTTACCTACAGAGCAGTTTGATGTACTGTCTTCTTACCTATAGGTTTATTAGCTGTCTTCCCTAATAATTTTTCCCACCCCCCCCTTTATAGATTCTTCTTCTAATTTACAGGAACAGGGATGTGTACCATTCTGACAAGTAGGTCTTGAATCCAATCAGAAAGCTGTTGGCTATCTTCTTGGTACTCATGCCACTATTACAGTGGTGGAACCTGTTGCCAAGGTGATTTATACTGCAACTTACAGTCTCATTCTGTTGATGGGCTTGTGAATTTCTCTCCCCCGGTAGCTTCTACAGTATTCCTTGGTACTGTGTAAGCTAACCAGCAAGGATAGTTCCACAGACAAGTTCCAATTGACATATTTTACCCACGTTCTGTGATACAGTAATAGGGTCTTACAGTTTTTGAAGAGCAACAACAGCAAATATAATGCTATAATGCTCTTTTGAGACAGGGTGTTCCTATGCAGACTAGGCTGGCCTTGACACTGTCGTGAAAAAGCTTAAGCCAGGGACAAAGGTGGGGAGACTTCTAGACAACACAGATCTTGTCTCCTTCCTCCCCCCAAAAAAGAAGAAAACAAGGTTCATCAATCAAAAGACAATACTTGACATAGATATAGACGTCAACTGGAAGGTTGAGAGTTTGAGCTTTGGACACAATTTGTAGAGAATTAGTAATTAAACCCAGAGTGAACCTGCAAGAGATTGTCTAGTTGATGGGGAAGACCCAACCCATGGTGAGACTAGGCCTAAACAGGTGCATAAAATACAGAGAGCTGGTTGAAAAGGTTGGCATCCTTCTGTGCACTTGGCCAGACATGCTGGTCGGTAAATAAGGATCGTCCTCCACTCAAATGCTATGTGGATATGGTATGGCCAGTTCCCTCCATCCTGGTGTTGGTGTGAGCTCTCTTGCCAAGTTGGGTAAACAACTGTAACTAGGAATTCAAGGGAAAATAAACCCCTTGTTCCCTTAAGTAGTTTTGTCACGATTTTATTAGCAACATGCAGGCTAATTGCAACGCTACTGAAAGGCAGTTGTTAGAAAATAAATATGTTTAATTTTGCCTATGTGACCACTGTTAAGTTTCTATACAGTTAAGAATGCTTAAACCTGTGCATGGGTAAACCAAACTGAAACACACACATACACAATTTTGCACTTCCCTGATTTTATTAACAATGTGGAAATCTGATCCTTTTAGTCCACAAAGAGCAGACTCTTTGTAGTAATTACATTGAATTCTATTAAGTGGTTATTTGCATCACAATTTACTCTCAGTCAACAGCTATTTCAAACAACACTGAATTTTGAACCATCACACATATGCCTCAAAGTACATGGGAACAGCCCCTTAGCATAAATTGCTGAGTCAAAGGGGACACTCACTAAAATATTCATTACTTATGATAAAAATTATCAATATCCAGCTACCAGCAATATGTACTTATCTTTCACTGGCAACCTGCCATGCTTCCTGAGTTCTGTCATTCTCTGTACTCCTTTCAGGACACTGCCTGTCTCTTGAGTTTTGATACCAACATTTGTACCAGATTTTTGACTTTGGACAAGTCAATCTGATCTTTCTGAACTTTCTCACTGGAAAGAATATTTACTTTAAAGCTCCTATGAAAACCAGAGAAGTTATGTTAAATGACCAACCATTCATTATAAACAAAATTCAATTCTAAATATCATCTTCACTTTTCTTCTGTCTTCACGTCTATTCTTGGTACATCAAGAATGTCTTTCTTACATCAAGGGACTTTCTTACATACTTTCAACTTCTCTTCCAAGTTTGCTGTTCAAATGGATCTTTTTGAAGTTCTGTTATTCTTGCTTAAATACAAGGTGAGGCCCAGGTAGCACATGTCTATCATTATAATACTGAGGGGCTGTATGTGAGAGAGCAGTTCAAGACCAGCCTTGGCTCCAGTGAGGCTGAAGACAAGCATGGGACGATCTTGACACCTGTCCAACACAAAGGAAAAATAAATTCTGAACTTCATTCTCTATTACTAGGCCCTACTCTCAGCTTCTTAAATATTTTAAGTTAGTGCCTTTAGCCATTATTATAGTTACCATTCTCTTTAAATGCTCCAGCATAAGCAGCATAATACGTGATAGCTTAAATTAAAAGTTAGTTCCCTTGATAGCTCACACCTGGGTACTCTAGAGTAAGTCTACAATAGCGGTGATCAGAGTTTTGTTAACTAGCACAGGGAAGATCCCTTCTCCAACCCCCCCCCTTTTTTTTTTCAATTAAGCTGATAGTTTAAATACAGTTGATGAATTTGGGAAGTGAGTTCAATGATGTTTAGTGCTGTCAACCTGAGGGAGGCCTAGAAGGCAGACCTTTCACATGCCGGCCTTTTGGATATTAGTTTGATTGCATTTATGGATGTGAAAAGACCCACTGGAGTGGTGGGCAGACCATTTCCTAGTCAGGTGTCCTGGACTGTAGAGCTGGGGGGAGCAAGCAAGCATGCACCAAGTCCTTGCTCCGTGAAGAGCTGGAGGGGGAGCGAGCGAGCAGGCACCGAGTCCTTGCTGTCTGTTCTTGCGGAGGATATGACCAGTTCCTTGAAGCTCCTGTCCTGTGACTTCCCCAGGAAGATGCACTATAACCTGGAATTGTGAGCCATTTAACTTTTCTCTCCCTTGATATTGCCCAGGTTAGATATTTGACTACAACAATCTGTCACGAAACTAAAACAGGATATCACTGAGAAATAAGACATTCATTCCTTTTTCACCCCACCCCGATCCACCGGTCGCCGGGCCTCACCCCGCGTCCTAGGACCCCAGGTCAGCCTAGAGGGACCCGGCTTCAACTCCCACCATCCAGCCGGAGCTGCGAGGGGGCCGAGGGACGAGGAGGACCTCCCCCTGGGCCCGGGCCCCGCCCCAGCTGCCCTCCAGTTAAATAGCTCCAGGCCGACGCGCCCATCATCCCTTTTCACCCCACCCCGCTCCACCTGTCAGGACGCGCAGGTGGTCCAGCCGGGCCTCACCCCGCGCCCTAGGTAAGTCCCGTTCGGGCCCCGCCCACCAGTACCCCAGGCCAAATAATTCAGTTTAGTGAAATTGAGAGATCTTAAGAGTTAAAATGACAATGCCAAAGTCAAAGTGCAAATCCATGAGAAGCAACACTCAAGTAAACAAATTTCCCACTGAAGAAATTAATCCCATAATGTTAGACTCCCCCAGGATAAGGTCTTCCAAAATATGATCATTACCATGTTCAATACTATGAAAGAGGAAATCCGGGAGGAATTACATAATCAAATCAATCACTTTGAAGAGGAACACAACAGACATCTGGAGGAGTTGAGAAAAACAGTGCAAGAAACAAAAAGTGGCATAGAGCAGTTAAAACAAACTCAAGCAGAGTTTAAAACTGAGCTAAAAGACAAGTTATCTTCAACCCAGAACGCCACAGAGAGTCTTATCAACAGAACTAATGAAGCAGAAAACAGAATTTCAGACCTTGAAGATAAAGTGGGAGTACTAACCAGCTCAATGGAAGAGGTTGTTAAAGCCAAAAAGATACTTGAGAGAAATATCCAAGAGATATGGGACACCCTGAAGAAGCCTAACATGCGTATTCATGGAATACCAGAGCAAGAATCTCAAAATACCACCCCTGAGGAAATTTTTCAAATGATCATCAAGGAAAACTTTCCTCATCTAAAAAAAGAGAGGCCCATCCATATACAAGAGGCATTCTGCACCCCAAACAGATACGACCAAAATAGAAGCACACCACAGCAAATAATAGTTAAAATACTCCACATTCAAGATAAAGAACTGGTGCTGAGAGCTTCAAGGCAGAAAAAACAAGTCACTTTTAAAGGTAAACCTATTAAAATAACAAATGACTTCTCAGTCGAAACAGTAAAAGCAAGAAGAGCTTGGAGAGACATACTTCAAGTATTGAATGAGCAAAAATGTCAACCCAGGCTGATTTACCCTGCAAAACTATCTGTCATGATCGAGGGAGAAAGAAAAATTTTCCAGCACAAAGACAACTTGAAGGGATACATGTCCACCAAACCAGGCCTTCAAAAACTGCTAGAAATGATACTCAAGCGTGAAGAAAAAAACAGGCATATCCAGGAGAACAGAAGGCAAATATAACACCATTAAAAGCGAAGCAATATACTTATAAAAGCTACTAAACATAATAAATGTCTGGAATTAACAATAGTTTCTCCATTATAACACTAAATGTTAATGGACTTAATTCACCGATCAAGAGACACAGATTACAAACTTGGATTAAAAATCACAATCCATCAATCTGTTGCCTGCAGGAAACCCATCTCACCACAAAAGATAGGCACGCTCTAAAAATAAAAGGCTGGTCAACAATTCTACAAGCAAATGGAAGCAGAAAACAGGCAGGGGTAGCCATTATGCTATCAGACAAAGTGGATTTCAAACCAAAAAAAATTGTAAGAGACACGGATGGATACTACATTTTAGTCACAGGTACAATTCACCAGGAAGATTTCACAATACTGAACATATATGCACCCAATACGGGCCCCTCCACATTCATTAAGAAAACCCTACAGCGTCTAAAGCAAGAAATCAACCCCCAAACGATAATTCTTGGGGACTTCAACACCGCCCTCTCTACATGGGATAGATCAACAGGTCAAAAGCTTAACAGAGACACTTTGGAACTTAATCAAACCCTGAAAGAAATGGACCTTACAGATCTCTATCGAACTTTTCACCCACGCACCAAAGAATACACATTTTTCTCGGCAGCACACGGAACTTTCTCCAAAATAGATCACATATTGGGCCACAAAATGAATCTACACATATACAAAAAAGTTGAAATTCTAACCTGTGCCCTATCAGACCACCACGGCCTAAACCTGGACATCCACAACACATCAAACAAGAGAAAATACACTAACTCCTGGAAACTTAACACTATGATGCTGAATGAGAACTGGATTCAGGAAGAAATTAAAAAGGAAATTCAAGATTTCCTGAAAGTGAATGATAACGAAAATACAACTTACCAAAATCTCTGGGACACAATGAAAGCTGTTCTAAGAGGTAAGTTCATAGCTCTTAATGCCTACATCAAAAAAATGGAAACATCAGAAATAAACAACTTAACAATGCAGCTTAAAGCTTTAGAGAAACTAGAGCAATCTGATCCCAAAAGTAGTAGACGAGAGGAAATTACCAAAATAAAGGGAGAAATATCTGAAATCGAGATTAAGAAAACGATAGGAAAAAAATCAACCAATCAAAAAGCTGGTTCTTTGAAAAAATCAACAAGATTGATACACCCCTAGCTAAACTAACCAAAAGCAAGAGAGAGAAAACCCAAATTAACAAAATTAGAAATGAACATGGAGTTATCACTACTGATACCCAAGAAATCCAGAGAATTATAACATCATATTTCAAAAACTTATACTCTGTGAAGTTTGACAACACAAAAGAGATGGATGAATTTCTAAGTAAACACAACTTACCTAAATTGAATCAGGAAGTTGTGAATTATTTAAATAGTCCTATAACATATAAGGAAATTGAGGAAGTAATCTCGAATCTTCCAACCAAAAAATGTCCTGGACCAGATGGATTCAGCACAGACTTCTACCAGACATTTAAGGAGTTAATAACACCAATACTCCTTAAACTGTTCCATCAAATAGCAAAGGAAGGAACACTACCAAATTCCTTCTATGAAGCTAATATCGTTTTAATCCCAAAACCTAATAAAGATTCACTTAAAAAAGAAAACTATAGGCCGATCTCCCTGATGAACACAGATGCAAAGATTCTCAGCAAACAAAGTCTTAGCAAATCGGATTCAAAAACATATTAAAAAGATCATTCACGGGGACCAAGTAGGCTTCATCCCCGGCACACAAGGTTGGTTCAACATACGCAAATCAATAAATGTAATTCATCATGTAAACCAGTCCAAAATCCAAGACCACATGATACTCTCGATAGATGCAGAAAAAGCTTTTGACAAGATCCAACAGCCTTTTATGATCAAAACGCTAGAGATAGTAGGAATGGAAGGAACCTTTATCAATATAATAAAAGCTGCATACAACAAGCACACATCAAGGATTATGCTCAATGGGGAACAATTGGAAGCATTCCCACTTCGATCAGGAACTAGACAAGGCTGTCCACTCTCACCACTTCTATTCAATATTGTACTTGAAGTCTTAGCTGAAGCCATAAGACAAGAAAGGGACATAAGAGGGATTCAAATCGGCAAGGAAGAAGTCAAGCTATCCCTATTTGCAGATGACATGGTCTTATACCTGAGTGATCCCAAAAACTCCACCAGGAAGCTCCTGGAACTAATTGAGAAGTTCAGCAGGGTGGCAGGATACAAAATAAATGTGCAAAAATCAGAGGCCTTCCTATATGCCCAGAATGAAAGAAGTGAAAAAGCCTTCAGAGAAACAATCCCATTTACTATAGCCCCTAAAAAAATGAAATACCTTGGTATAAACCTAACTAAGGAGGTAAAAGACCTTTACAATGAAAACTTAAAAACCCTAAAGAAAGAAATAGCAGAAGACACCAGAAGGTGGAAAGACCTCCCTTGTTCCTGGATTGGCAGAATCAACATCGTAAAAATGACCATCCTACCAAAGGCAATATACAGATTCAATGCTATACCAATCAAAATCCCAAAGCAATTCTTCAAAGAAGTTGACCAAACAATCTCAAAGACTCAGGATAGCAAAAACAATCCTGAGTAACAAAAACACAGCTGGAGGTATTACCATACCAAACCTAAGTCTATACTACATTCCATAGTTATAAAGACAGCCTGGTACTGGCTCCAAAATAGACACACAGATCAATGGATAAGGATTGAAGACCCAGATATAAGCCCACAAAGTTACAGCCATTTGGTCTTTGACAAAGGGGCCCAAAGAATCCAATGGAAAAAGAACAGCATCTTCAACAAATGGTGCTGGCAAAACTGGATCGCGACATGCATAAGATTAAAGCTGGACCCGTACTTGTCACCATGTACAAGACTTAATTCCAAATGGATCAAGGACCTTGATATCAGGCCAGAGACTATAAAAACCATAGTTGAAAGGGTAGGGAACTCCTTCGAACTGATTGGGCTAGGCCAACACTTCCTAAACAGACATCCAATGGCACAGTCACTGCTACCAACTCTCAACAGTTGGGATCTTGTGAAATTAAAGAGCTTCTGTTCAGATAAAGAGATTATACCACGAGCTCAAAGGCAACCCACGGAATGGGAGAAAATCACTAACCACACATCTGATAGAACTCTGCTGTCCAGAGTGCACAAAGAACTTAGAAAACTAAACACCAAGGAAACCAATGGCCCAATTAAAAAATGAGCCCTGGAATTTAAAAGAAACTTCACCAGGGATGAAATTAAAATGTCTAACAAATATCTGAAAAAATGCTCCACTTCCTTAGCCATCAGGGAAATGCAAATCAAAACTTCCCTGAGATATCATCTCACCCCGGTCAGGATGGCAAAAATCCACAATACAAACAACAACAAATGCTGGAGAGGATGTGGAGAGAGGGGAACTCTCCTACATTGTTGGTGGGAATGCAGGCTCATACAGCCACTCTGGCGAGCCATCTGGAGATTCTTAAAGAAATTAAAGATTGAAATGCCATATGACCCTGCTATTCCACTTTTGGGAATAACCCCCCATACAGCAGAGGTTCACCTCGATAGCACAAGCACGACCATGTTCATAGCAGCACTGTTTACAATAGCAAAGTCATGGAATCAGCCCAAATGTCCAACAGTTGACGAGTGGATAAGGAAACTGTGGTACATCTATACAATGGAGTACTACTCAGCCATCAAAAATGATGAATTACTGGAATTTGCCGGGAAATGGATGTCATTAGAAACAATTATATTAAGCGAAGTATCCCAGACCCAGAAAATTAAGCGCCGTATGTACTCCCTAATAGGTGGCTCCTAGTAACAAACCCACCCAGCCCACCTAGAGACAGTAATTGCAAGGATTATGAACAGGAGGGATGGGGTAGGAGGGCCACACCAGAAACAGGGAGAGAAGGGACCATGTTACAGCAGGGAAAATAGGCCTCCACCAAGGTCCCAAATAAGTAATGAGACATCTGATTAAGTTCACAGACTTTTGTTCCTGATCATTTACTACTGAGGGGGTGTGATCTCACCAGAAGAGGAGGGCATATAGTCTGGCAGATAAAAAGTAACCATTTTGCAAATGGGTGATAGACCCCTCCCTTAGTATGGTTTCCCACTTTTATTACATCTACCCTTGAATGTGCTTTTATCACAAGACTCTAACAGCTTTTTGTCTCTGGCCAGGGGGTAACATACAATGCCCACCAGGATGGAGTGAAGGGCATTGCAGGAGCAGCAAAACTGCAAAAGAAAATCAACAAACCACAATCCAGAACTTCAGAGACTCTATATCAACCACCTAGAACTAGGCCAGCTTAGTCTCTCCCCATCTTGAAGCTCAGGGAAATTTGCGGAAGAGGGGGCGGTAAGAGTGTAAGAGCAAAAGGATGGGAGGAGCAATGATATATAAGATACTCTATACTAGTTAGGGCTGAAGCAATCATAATTGGACTTTGCATGCCCTGCGCATTGTCCAACACACTGTTGACCTCACAAAGTCTAGCTAGCATCTGCTAAAGGCACCAAGAGCCTTGGAGGCAAAGGATTGGCAGCCACAGCAGTGTTCCTATACCTAAGGGGAACACGGGAAAGGGTTCAGGGAAAGGCCACTGGGTCCTTGTACGTCATCGGAGAGGAGGGCCCAGAGGAAAATCAGACATGCACAAGAAAGGACTCTCTGGGAATTGGGGCGGGAGGCACTGGGGGATGGGGAGGGAGAGGGGTGGGGAGGGGGAGCAAGGGGTACAGGGGGAGGAGGAGGGAGGGAGGGAACTGGTGTACCTAATAAGTTTGTATGAGCTGAAATAAAAAAAAAAGACATTCATAGACATATTAATAGATTCACTAGATGTTTCATGGATTAAGTGTAGTAACTGCAGGGCTATATCCTTTTTAGTCCTTGAGGGTAGTTCCCAAAGCTTAAGGCCAAAAGATCTGATACAGGGGTCTTTATCTAGATGGCTGTTTCATGCACATACGTTATCCTACCAGGTGGAGGCCCATAATCTGTTACTTGGGAGCACAAATCCAAGGCCTAGCAGGGATGTACAGTGAGTTTAAGACCAACATGGGCAACTCTATAGGACCATGCTATCAATATAACATGTAAAATTAGGGCTGGGGGAGTAATCCAGTGGTAAAATGATGCTAGGCCCTAGATCCAATTCCCAATATCACTAGAAAGATACAGACACAGTTACTAGCTACCCAAGACCCTGCCTCTGAAATACTCATCTGATCATCAAAACCATAATCAAAGCGCTGCAAAAGATACATAGAGTTTCAGTTTACAAATCAAATAGTCTTAGGTTAGCTGGATGTGTCTTTTTATTGTTAATCATGTGAACACTTTACTTTTTATAACCAGTTGACTATACTCCTGCATGATTTTTTCCCCCTGAAAGACTCACTATGAGTATCTAAATTCTGTAACTTTATGAAGGCATGTAGATTCTCAACAGACTTCCACTCCCTTCTGTTCCAATACTATTTACTCTATATTACTTATTAGCTTGTTAACACTTATTTTTTACAGAGCCCAAAGCTGGATTGGAATTCATTACCACATAGCCCCAGTCTGGCTGCAGATGGAGGCAAATCTGTCTCAGTCATCTGAAAGGTGAAATTATAAGCAAGTTGAAATTATACGTGGCTAGAAAGAGCATTCCTCCATGTTTCAGTTACTGAGTGCCTACTATGTGCTAAACATTTTCCAGGTACCAGGAAAAAAACGAAAATCAGCACCCTAAAATCTTTTTCAGAGCAGCATAGGCAGGCCTTATTTATGGTGATTAGTAATTTTTGAAGTTAGTGGCAGATATTCCTAAATGTCTCACAGTAAGTATCCACCTCTTAGAAGTAAGAGTGACTGGAATTTATCAAGTCCCAATGAGAACCCTTGTCTCAAAAAACAAGATAGAGGAAAACTGAGGACAACACTTGAGGTTGATCCCCAGATTTCTAATGTAAGTGCACACATGTGCTACATACACAAACATACTTGCATACACACCTGAAATAAAACTGATCAGTCCTAGAAATTCAGAGGAGAAAGAGAGATACAACTATTAGAGGTATAAAGAATGTATTAAATGAAATTATATCAGAAGACTTCCCCAAAGTAGGGAAAAACAACAGACATCTGAACATGAGGAACTCAAATCTCAATACACAAACCAGAACCAGAAATGGACTCTGTGATATGCCACTGAAAATGTCAAAAACACAAAGCAGGGCTGGGGAGATGGCCACGTGTGCAGGCATGAGACCTTGACTTCCATCTCCGGCACCCAAATAAAAAGCCAAGCATGGTGGCGCATGCGGTGATTTAGTACTAACCTAGAGAGATCTGGTCTCAAAAAACAAGGAAGGTGACTCCTGAAGAACATCTAAGGCTGAATTCTGGCTCCATGTGCATGTGCACACACAAAATATGCATAAGATATAAAAATAAAGGAAAATACAATGCAATGAAGCAATTATTAATAGCTATAATAGGAAAATGCCAACATATTTGCATCAGAATCAAATCAGACCTAATCAACAACCCTAAAAGCCAGGAAAAGCATAGGAGGATATATTTCAAGCCCCGAAAGTAAACAACTGACAAACATGACTGCTATAACTAATAAAGAAGATTGAAGATTGACAGAAATAATGATAATTCAGGGTAAGCACAAACTCAGGCAATTCATGACAACCAAGCCATCACTGCAGAAAATACTTAGAAGAATACAATACAAAGAGCAGAAAAAAAAAAAAAAACCCTCAATCATGAGAGCACAGGAAATCACCTTCTCACGAAGGAAGATGAACCAAGGAATCATCATGTCCAGCAGAGCAAATAGCTAATGCGGATGAGGTGGAAGACCAACCAACCCACCAACCGACCGACCAACAGCCAACAAAACCAGAGATGACCAAATTCCTCTCAATAATCACCTTAGAGCAAATAGCTTCAACTCGCCAGGGAAGACAAAGACAAGTCAAGTGGATAAAAAACAAGACAGAAGCAAACAAACAAAAACAAGACAGAATGACCTGCTGACACTAAGAAACATGCAAAGGAAAGACGCCCACAAACCAAGAAAGGACTGAAGTGCATCTGTCACAGGAGAGCTTCTATGACAAATGACATCGCTATTCTGACACAGGAGACTTCAAACCAAAACTAAATGACATGAAGAAGGCCACTAGATTTTAATAAAGGGAATAATTCATCAAGAAGATAGGCTAAGCTGAATGTTGGGGAACCCACTATCATAAAACAAATACTAAAAAGCCATAAAATACTAGTTAAGTTCTGATATAATAATAGTGAGAGACTTTAAAACCCCATTGTCATTTCTAGATGGGTCATGAAACTAAAAACAAAGCAACTTCAGAATTAAATTATTCCACAGATCAACTGAACTTAACAGACTACTATAGAATATTTCAAATATAGAGTATTTCATCCAAAAGAATACAAATTCTTTTCAACAGTTCATTCTCTAAAAGAGATCACATTACAGGCCACAAAGCAAATCTTTATAAACACAAAAGAATGGAAACATTTCTTATTGGATCACAGTAATTAAACCACAACTCGGTATCAAGAGAGACCACAGAAACTATACAAAGGTATTTGGAAACCGAACAATGTTTGAATGAACAGGGTCACTGAAGAAACAAATCAAGGAGAAAATCACAATATTTCTAGAACTGAACAAAAGTGAAAGCATGACTTATCAGAATTTCTGAGGTTACAGCTAAGGCAGTTCCCACAGAAAGGTTTATAGGCACAAATGCAAAAATCAGAGAACAACCTCCCGTCCCAAAATGAACAAAGCAATCCTAATGGTATACCTCAAGGTAACAGAAAACCAGGAACAAGCCAAACCCAAAAGCAATAGGTGACAATAAAGAATATGAATCAGAGCAGAATGCTGAAATGAAGAATAAAAAATACATAAAATCAATCAAAGAGATGGTCATTTGAAAAAATGATAAAAAATGAACAACCTCTATCCAAACTAAGAGACCCAGGTTAATAAAATTAGAGATTAAAAAAAGTCTGGAAAATCAGGAAGGATAAATTCCTAGACACATATGATCTTACCAAAATTAAATTAAGAATATGTAAACAACCATTCCTAACAAATAATGAGATTGAAGCAGTAATAAATCACTGCAGGGAAAAGCCTAGGACTGGAGGATTCACTGTGGAATTCAACTAGACACTTAAGGGGAAGACATAGCACAAATATAATTCCAACTATTCCATAAAACAGTATCAGCATTACTCTAAGAGCAAAACCAGACACGACATAGCCAGAAATAAATCTATTGATCAATCTCTCTAATGAACATAAATGCAAACTTTCTTATAATACTAGTTGCAAACCACATGATACAACACAGTAAGATCATTATCAAGACCAAGGTGGTTTCAACAAAGGGATGAAAAGTTTGGCTCAACATAACAAAAAAAAAACCAATAAATACAATGCAACTTATGAAAAGAATGAAATGCAGAAACCACATAACCATTTCAATAGATGCTGAAAAGGCCTTTGAAAAAGTCCAGCATCCCTTCATGATAAAATCCCTTAAGAATTTAATAATACAATATACAATTAAGGCCATGTTTGACAAACATAACAGTATGCTAAATGAAAGAAACCTCTTAAGAATTTCCTTGAAAAATCATGAAGGAGACAAGGGTGTCCATTTGTTCATTCTGATATAATGAATGCTTTTAGCTAGAGCAGTAAAAAATAAAAACACGAAAATTTATATGGAAAGAAGACCCCAAATGAACAAAAGCAGAGAAAGGAATGCTGAAGGTACCACACAATAAATGATCTCAAATTACACTAGAAACAGTAATAAAAAACATAGGTATTTTCACCAAAGTAACACGAAGATGAATAAAATAACAGAGGACTCAGAAGTAAACTCCCATAGTTACAGCCACCTAATTTTTGATGAAGGCGGAAAAACAATGGTGCAGGACAAAACTAGATACATGCAGATAGAAGAAAGTAGATCCATATCTCTGCACAGAATCAAATTCAAAACACATCAAAGATCTGAATGTAAAACCTGAAGCTGTTTCTTTCTGACACTTCAACCAGGGACCCTTCATGTACAAAGTAAGCTTTGCATCACTTCTGAGTTACTGCCAAAAGCCTGATCTGAAACTTTGAAACTGCCATAGGAAAATGTTGGAAAAACACTCAAGATATAGACAGCATGGGGTTGTCTGAAAAGGATCCAATAGTACAGGAAATAATCCCAAGAATCTGCACATGGGATTATAGGAAATTAAAAAGCTAATTCCCAATCAAAGTTCGTGAACACCAAAAGGTATATGAAGACACTTGTGTATCTGGGATGCTTAGGAACTCAAAGTCCTCAAATATCTGTACCCTATTCGCTGACATAATTTGAATAAACTACCTTCACACTACCTTTCTCCTTGGAATTCAGCCACTGACATTTATAATACACAAATCCATTATTTTTGAAGATTAAGAAAAAAAGGAAGCAATTACAAAGCACCATAAAGGATACAAACTGATCTTAGAAACTTAGGTAGGTGCTCGTATGGGTGTCCGTAAGGAGTGGAAAAGCATGCTTGACTCAAGACACATCTTAGTCTGGAAATTAGTTTAGTGCAATGCATTGTAAGGCACAATTATATATTGTGTATGTTTCTAGCAAATTTAGTATTTGACAAAAACATATATGCTTGCCTTGTAGCTTGGAGTCTTAGAATGGTTTCAATTTTTTCCTACCTGTTATCTGTTTTTACTGGAATGAAATTTCACTAAAAATGGATAAAAGACTAAATTTTTATTATTTGGAATACAAAATGAACTTTACTGTTAATGTAAGCAGTGCACACTTTAATTGTTTTTAGTAAATCTAAAAACAAAAGTGATTTTTTTAAAAAAAGGCTTGAAAGTATAAAAAATTGTTGTCTTAAATAATCCATACCAAAGAATATGAAGATGTATATTTATGAAAATATGTATTTATTACCAACAAAGAACATTTCAAAACATTTTTGTCAATTACACACATACACACATCAAGGATGAAACACATTTTTCATATACGAAGGGCATATGGCCAAGACAATCAAAAATCAGTTAAGAAATCTTTTTTCTTAAAGATGAAATCTTTTAACAGAAACCCTTCTTAGATTGATAAAGATTTAGTCATCAAAAATATCTGTAACTTTCAGGTTTTAATTATCATTTTATTTATGAAATGAAGCTTTACTTGAAATTTTTAGTTTGAATGTAATTAAAAACCAACATTTGCAGAAAAAAATAACATTATACTATGTTTGACTTATTATTCTTTAATATGCTAAAATGATACATAATTTATTGTGCCCAGTCCAAAATCCAACACAAAATAAAATACTAGCTTTGTTTACTAAATGTTTATAAACACAATATGGAATAATTGTTGGCACGTGTAAGGGAAATGGAACTGAAGAGATTATTTTCAAGTCTGTTTAATCTTCAACTGACCTGTCCACACTAATGATCGTGTTGTAGAAGTCTAGTAGAAACTCTGGTAACAAACTATATCAATCACGTATTAGTGGAAATCTGAGAATGGAAAACCAAGGACAGAACACTTGCTAACACACGCTAACATGTTTATATGACTTGCTCACATTAGTTAAAAATGTTATTTAAAAATTTTTCATAGTTTATGCATTAGACTTAGCTTTGGGTGATATGTCTCATAATTTTTACAAAAAAACTTTTAAAAGAAAATGTTTGAGAGGTCATAAACTTATGGTTCATTATTTTTCAACTTCATAATAATATAGGTTTCAATGGTTATTGAGTAATATACAAGGCCTGAACTGAATGCAATTCTTCAGTTTATTCATGCCAATAAGTCAAAAAAATAATTTTGTCTGTATCATACAGATCAGATCTGCTTCAATCCACTACCTAAAGTCATGTCCATTTTCTTGTAAGATTTGTTTTATAAGAGACTATTAAGTTTTTGATATTACTAATTAGCATAACTGAGAAGAAACAAATAATTTTCTCATTTAATGCTTTCAAGTTGGAAGGAAAAAATTTAGATGAGATTTTCTAATGTAATGGGTTTGATCAGCACTATAAGGAAGGACCTATAAATTCTAAAAACATAATTTTAAACAAGTCAATGCTTTTCTCTCACTCTTTACATAGCACTGAGAAATTTCAATATAAATTGTAGAAACTTGAAATATAGAAGATTAATAAAAAATCTTATTAAAAATAATTATAAAAATGGACTTCCGAATCTAAAATGGAAAACACAGCTGACTTTAAGCACAAGCAAAACAGACACCTGCCACAGCACACTTTACGAAGCAATTCTTTAAAGCTTATGCCACTTGATTCTGTCAGTGTCTGACATTCTGCAAGCAGAAGCCACCTTGAGCCTTTCAAAGTCCTATCATTTTTCAAACCCAGTGTTTGTTTTATATCCCCTCCCCTAATTCTCTGAAATGCTAATAAAATTATAGCACTGAATTTCATAAAACTTCTTTTTAAAGGCCCATATTAAGTCCATGTCGTATGAAGGAAATCTTTTTTTTTAAACGGGAAGGAATGAACAGACCTTTCATAAATCAATTTACATTATACTACACTTTCCTGTTTCAGTTTTTAAAAACTAAATGTAATACTGGAAGAAAACTGGAATTTCTTGTTCTAGGGTCATCTTTAGGCTTTAAAAATACTGAAATTATTCTACAATTAATATTCAGGATTATCATATCAAGTGAACTCTTTTGTGATTAACAACCCCAATTCCATCATACCTTTGAGTTGCAATAAACTGTCTTTTTGAGACCAGATCCCACTCTGTAACCTAGGTAGTCTGGAACTGAGTTTGACTGGCAAGCATTATCCTCCTGCCTCTACCTCTGCAGTGCTGGATTAAAGGTACATGCCGTCATCCACTTTGGAGCAACATACACCTTTAACCACAGGAATCAAGTACTCACAATCAAGTACATATCAAAACTCAAAACTTCATTTTTTACTACAAGATAATATTCCAAAGAGTCACTGTAGTCTCCATTTCATCAACTTGTTTGTACTTAACCAGATTTCCCAAAATAACCAATCTTTCTGTTTTAGTGAATCTGCTAACTTTTATTCATTTGAGCCTCACACATAAACAGTCAAAAGAACCACCTCAGAAATTCTCTCCCTTTCCTTTCACTGAGAAGGTTGAGTGAAAGTAATACGGCGCCGTCGCCTTTGAAAAGCTTTTAAATTCCATCGGTTTGGTTCTAGCATATGAGGACCATTGTAGACAAACAATACTGTCATCTTCTCAGAATAAGGAAGATTTTGCAGGAGCTGTAAAGATTGAAACAAAGTCACATAATAATATAATGCACAAAAAGTAATATAATGCACAAAAAGCACAGCTTCCCAGTCTTATCTATGCACAGGTATACAAAGTATACACAAACTGTGCCAGACTGTGGAAACTCTCTGAATAAGTGTATCTGAAGATTGGCTTAATAATTGACCTGAAAAACCCAGGGGCTGGGAATCCTCTACATTCACTGGCCAATTAGGTCCTACACTTTCCTAGATAGAACCTGAAGAACAGTATGTACTTTTCTTTTTATCAAAAACTCTGCTTGAACAACTTCTAGAGTAAAGCACTTCCATACATGGGTACTCTGAAAAGGGTACAAGCAGATTTGGTTCATAAGCCAAGATGCTTGGTAAGAAACAGTGAGTGCAGATCTGGCTAGTCCAGAGCTGCTGAGAAAAGATTAAGGTCCAAACAAAAACACACATCAAGAATGGGCTACATGATGGAGTTTTATGAATACTTAAGGTGTGTGTGTGTGTAATCTTACATTAATCAAACATCTTTGAGTACATACTCTTTATAATATTCTTACAGCACTAGATGCAACAAAACATTGCAACAATTCTAGAGTAAAGAAAAATTTTCTATGAAGGTAACTACGTGGTTATCAAAGTTATTCTGTGAACAGACAATGTTGGGATACTCAATGATTTCTTTGAAGGCAGGAAGTAGCAGTGATAAAAGGAGAAGGCCTGTGACAAGACAGACCTTTCTGACAAACAGGGCTGGAGTTCTAAAGTTTACATTCCAGTCATTTTTAGTGTTAAAAGAGGAGCTATTCTCAAAGGGGAATGAATGCCAAAAGCAAGGAAGAAATCCAGGTTCTGGAACATGACATGCTTTCTATTTCTTCCCTAGATGATGAGGCTTCTAATTATGTCACTGAAACTTGTCTCTTATATGAATGCAAAAATTACTAAAATATTTTTGGATTTTTGGGTGTCTATGTGTGTGTTTTACTCCTCATATTTACATGAGGCCAAAATCTATACAATTAGGCCATATAAATGTACGAGTACTATACACTTACAACTTACCTTTGGTGTAATAAAGAAGTACTGAGATGTGTTTTCTTTACAGGCAGTGTTCACAACCATTTCAAACACTCTTCGTTCATTGATTGGGTCCATGCCCTAAGTATAATAAAGATGATTATATTTATATCTACCACAGGATACAAAGAATCCAAATGTAAGAATCATTATGGTACCTGATTGATCTCATCTACCACTCTGAATGGACACCGATTAAGCTCCTGAAGCGCCATCAAGTACAACATGGTGGACACACTTCTTTCACCTCCACTCTGATGATGAGGAGTCAGCTCATGCAGTTGAGTACTACTGCGAAATTTGACTCGTATTCTAATTCCATATTTATCATAGTCTTCCTGTAAAACATTTAAAAAGTTGAAAGGTGATTGTTTTTTCTGGTTATTTCATTATTTCACTGAAAATGGGTTGGGCAAATTGATGATAGATTAATAAATTAAAATTAATGGCACTAAATTAAAAGTAAAACAAATTGTTAAGCAATTATTATCTGAAAATTTTAAGAGCACTCAAGAGCATATATTTACACACTTAATTTTGAAAGTAACTTTTTCTCTGCCCTAAACCATTCTTTGCCATGTTAGCAAGCTCTCCTAAGAATTTTTAGAAAGGACTCTAAAGTGCTAGGTTCTAGGCAAAAGGAATTAAAAAACTATGGGCTGCAACTGACACTTTCTGTTAGAGGAGTAGCTGTCTAAAGCCTAAAAGTTCTCCCTATTTGGTCAACTGCTAAGAAAATAATTAGGTTTGCATTATAGGAATATTTTAGAAATTTAAGTCATAGACACCCCCAAAAAATACTTAATAAAGGCCTGGCATATTTAAGAGTACATTTGGTGTTTGCAACATGCCCAAACCAACCTGCTGTAAGGTTTATTTGCTGCTCTCATTAATGTTAATTGCCAATCCAGGTCATACAGATTCAAATTTACCATAAAAAATAAGATGTAAAACAGTAACTAAATTACCCATTTAATGAATAAGAGTTTTATGATTTAAGTATTCCCTTAACAGTCACATTTTTAAAAGTTGGGACTGGAGAGATGACTCAGGAGTTAAGCCACTGCTTCACAAATAGAAAGACCTGAGTTTGGATCCAAGACCCCACGTAAAAATGAGGCAGAAATGACAGCAGCCCTGGAAGGTGAAGCCTGGGAACTCCAGAGTAAAACAAAAAGGAGGTGGACCAATCCAGGATAATTCCTGAAATCACCCTTGGGTCTCCAGAGGCACACACTGTGTCCTCTGATACACACACACACAAACATAGATACGCACACATAAACAACAACGAAAATACATATATATAATGTTACAGCTTCTCTGCATGGTGCACACAAATTCACAATCAAGCAGCTTAAGGGGAAAGAAAGGGTTTTAGTCTTATGACCGTCTGGCCACATCTCTACTCCAGCTTGGCAGGAGAGCTCAAACAGCAGGGGTCTAGGGAACTGACCACATACCACACCCAATGGTGAGAGTGGGCCAATCCTCACTTGCCAGATCAGCATGTCTGGCCTACTATGCTGAAGAGTGTCAACTTCCTTAGCCAGCTTCATCTCATCCACCTACCCAGAGACTACTCCCACCCCTCACGGGTCCCACCCCATCAATTAGATCTGCAAGCTTACTCAGGGTTAAATTCAACTACTAATTCTTTGCAACTCTGTTCAGAGCTTGAGCCTTCAATTGTGAAGTTGACATCTGTATTTTTATTTAACAGAGCATATTCAAAATTTGCATAATATAAAATAGTATTGATAAATAATTGCCATTTTTTACACCAGATCTTTGAAATTTAGTATGTAGTATAGACTATGAGTACAGTTTACATGTTTCAGTGTTTGACTTAAGTTATGGTTAGTAGTAGAGAGCAGATTAACAGAAATTCCTTTTAAGAAAAATAAATTTCTTGATTCATAAATGTAAAAGGATTCTCGTTGGTTTTCAAAATGTAAATATCAATTCAATTTGTTTGCTTCTCCCCACCCAAACCCCCAAATAAATATCAAAAATACAATAAATTTGTAATAGTTTTAATTCCCATTGGTACTTTTAAACTATATTTCTCTTATGGTAATTTTATTGAATATATCACTCCTTGATGACACCAGCCTGATTTTAATAGATTTTGATTTGGGCCCTGTCACCTATAGTTCTTTGCTCCACCCATCATTCCTTGCTCTTTGTGGCTTAGTGAAGCATCTTCCATGTTGCTGAAGGTTTAAAGAAGTATTAGAACCATGACTAATGAAGCCAGAGCATAAAGAAGACAAAGAGAGAGGCTGTGAAGAGGTAAAAATGCCACTATTTAGGAGTCTAATGCTAAGTTGGAGAAACTCACTGACAAGAACAAGAGTTCACCATCATGCACTGCACTGAAAACACAGAGGAAAAGAGTAGCACAGGGTAAGTATTACTGTATGATGCAAGAGGACAGCAAAATGGGATTTGCATGACAGGACAAGTTCCATGGCTATTTGATTATTTTCATGTGTCACATGGTCAGGCTGTTGATAAAGATCCTACAGTTTCTTTGAGCTGGATGATGTTTCCAGTAATTAAATGTATCTAAGACCTTAGACTCTGGGTTAGGTACAGAGTTGATTTTTTGTTATTTAAAAAATCTATGTGACCTCAGTAAAACTTCAATTTGTTTATTATAGCATATTTGCTTCCTAAGGGATTCCTAAGGGATTCAATAGGAAAAACTTAAAATTCCTAGCATAAAGGAAAAAGTATTAGGAATTGAAATATGCACCATAAGATACTTCAATTTTAATAAGGTCAAAGCTTATCTGACAAAAATGACTATGGAAGAACCTATCATCTGAAACCCAGGATTTAAAAATGATATGACTTTTCACATATATACTTCACAATAAGCAGATGGAATTATGGGGCAAAATTCATTAGAAGAAAAAACAATGCTATTCTGCTTTATATTTATATACATATATAGCAAAATGAAGAACTGCACATGTGCTAAAATACAAAATTGTAAAGATGTAAAAATGTTTTTATTAACTTTAAAAATTTCTTTACGGAAATGTTATGGCATTTACAAAACTAGAACACAAAAATGAGCTCAAAGCACCACCAGCTACTTTCAATGAAGAGCAATACATGGCAAACTTTCTGTCATTTGCAATCCTACCCATTCTACTTCCCAATTATTTTGAAAGAAATCCAGTCAACTCTGCCTATTTCTTCCTCTTTCTCTCCCTCAATTGCTATTGTGCTAAGAACTGAATCCAAAGTCTTCCAATGTATATGAAACACATGCTACCACTTAGCTTTTCTTCACACATTTATTCTTAATGGAAATTTTATTTCATTCAAATAGCAATGCATGAAGGTTTCTAGTGTATTTTCCAATATTTTCTTTATTATTATTATTATTTATTCAATTGTGCATGTATGTGTGTGTGTGTGTGTCAATGACCACGGACGAATTCAGGAACCACCATGGACGCCTCCACCTCCTTGTTTACTCTGCCCCGGGATTCACAGGTTCCGCCCTACCAGGACCAGAAACGCAGGCCATCCCCACTTCCGCCTGGTGTCTATATGTAGGGTCTAGGATCCGAACTCAAGACCTTCCGCCTGCAAGGCAGAGGCTTAACCCCTGAACCACCTCTCCAGCCCTGTATTTTCCAATATTTTCATTCTTGTGCTTCTTAAATTAGTTATCAAAAAGAAATCCCTGAAGCTGGGTGTGGTGGCACAAGCCTGTAATACTAAGCACTTCAGAACAGAGGCAAGAGAATCACGGGTACAAGACTGTCCTTGGCTACACTGCATGTTGTAAAGGATAGCCTGGGCTCTGTGAGACCTTAATTCAAAAACTGAAACATAAAAACAACAAAAAGAAAAGAAAACAAACACACAACTCACACATACATTTTGGTTACATGTGGTAAAGAACTTACACTTCTTCTAAGATGGTTGATTTAAAAAGCAATGTATTTATACAACCTATGAATAACCTCTACTCAAGCTAGTCACTAATCTGAATTATAACTAATAGGATCCATAAAGACTTTTCTCTTTCATTTCTAATAAACAAAATTTTCATGTATAACTCTAAAACAAATAGATTTACATGTATCTCATTATATAATTGAAATTACTCATCACGAAGTATGTTCCAAATGCAATTTTACCTCATTTTCTGTATGGAGATCAACTTCACCAGCACACTGCATGGAACTAAAAAAGTTGCTGAACTTTTCATTGATTTTTTCTACTAACTCTTTTAAGGGATTAAGCCACCTTTCTTTTACCTACAAATAAAGGCAATACAGAAACAATTTAAAGCCAATTATCCACTTGGATACAAAACTATACACACAAAACCCATTTTACATCATCAGAGTCATTCCGGTCAGAACACACATCAACATTTTATTTGGCATTAGTCTATCTGCCCACATTATTAATGTTAAGCACATTAACAAAGGTGAAAAACTTAAGATTACCTGTGAAATATTTTCCCTGTATTCATCTAGTTCAACCTTCTTTCCTTTTAGCTCCTCAGTTAATTGTTGTATTTCTATTTCTCTTTTTGTGTATTCCTCAACCACCTGGCAAGAAAAAAGTCTCTTTATAATAAATTTGTCAAAAGATAAATTAAATAAAAATTTGCATCAATTAAAACACTAACTGAAAATGCCAATTGTGTTGAATTGTTTGTATGAAATTATTTGTTATTATGTATTGAAAATGCTATTTTTTAATCCTTGAAAAAATACTGCTGTACTTCAAGTTAATCCAACTATTCTTTTTATAAAGAAAAAGCACAGAACACTGTGTTCCTTAGGAAGAATCTATTTAAAATTCTAATCGATTCAGAATCTGGCATTTAAAGCACATTGTTCCTGCTGTCTAGCTTATTATTACCAAGAGCTCTAGTACAGTGTGGGAGGCAAGTACTGGAGAGAACTGTCTGTGTGTGTGTGTGTGTGTGTGTGTGTGTGTGTGCGCGCGCGTGCGCGCACAGGGAAGACGGAAGCAGCACTGGATCCAGACTGTGAATAGAGAAAGAAACCTACTGTAGGATTCAGTCCTGTGAAGCAGGAAGCTCTTGATCTTTCTTCAGTTAATAAAGCATCAATTTCATCCAATGTGTTTGGGAGATCCTGAAAAGCCTAAAGGGGAAAAAAATCATCTATCTTAAGAAATGGTATCAGTGAAAAGTTTTATTCAAATAGCTAAAAATAGTCTGCTAAGTACTATTTGATCAACAGCATGCTAGAACACAATACGAAGGAATCATAAACAGGGTCTTTTGCCTTTAAAAAAGTTTGCAACTTAAAAATAAAATTGGATAAAATACATTGGTTAATACCTTAAGGCAATGTATTGATGCTGATTACTAAAATAAGTAGTATAAAACTTACAGGCTATGGGATTAAGAGAAAGGAAGTGTCAGTTCATGCTACAGGAAAATTAAGAGAATTGAAAACTCTAGAATTCATCTTGGGGTTTTAAAGCAAATGGCTAGGGAAAGGTAATGCAAAGAGAGGGTAATAAGCTGGGAAAATAGAATGAGTACTGCATACCATGGGGGGTGAGGAGTTGTGTCCATTTGGAATGGTGGGTACTTGCTGAATTGGTAGAATGGGTCCAGAATATGTGGGGCATTGAAAGAGAGCAAGAAGTTAGAACTTTATACTGTACACTGTATACTGTATACTGAAGAACTACAAAAGCATCCTTAGAATCTAATTATTTTGACAGAATCTTATCAAGACTACCTTCTGAATCCATGCCAGATACTACAACAGACACTTTCCTATGAGGGGTCTGAAGTGTGTGGTACACATTTTACCTAGCATGATCTACACCTGCAAAGTCTGTAACTAAAAGGAACAAATGAATCTAAAACCCAAAAAAGATTCTGATGAGTGATATATTAATGTTATTTTCACTGTGTTCTTTTTAACCTTTGGAATGCAATGCGGCTTCTTTCCAGACCTTCAGATACTTATGTATATTTGCTACACTCTGACTTGTCTATTGAGGTGTGAGTTTACCATCCCTGCACTTACTTGATATCTTCACCTGACTCTAACAGCAGCTTAAGTTTAAGATGGTGAAACAATTTTCATCTCACCTACCTTCAGCAAATCTATTTCTCTACAAGTTTCACCACTTCAGCAAACACAACACTATTTGTCCACATAAAAAATCTATAGTTCTGACTCATCTTATTTCTCTCAGTAAGTACTACAGGTTCTGTCATCGTACCTTAAATTTATGAACTTCTCTTTCTCTTTAGTGTTACTACACTAACCCATGCTGCTATAATCTACCAGGTCTCAACTCTCAATATGGTGTCCTTACTTCCATTCTTGTATATTTACTTTTAATTCACAGAGAAAACAGAATAGACATCTTTAAATTGAACTCAATAACATCACTCTTGCATAACTCTTCTAGGGGATTCTATCCCCAAAAGAATACAACTCAGACAGGAAGAGACTCAGTGATAGAGTGCTTAATTGTCATATACTGAGGATCTGGAATCAATCTTCAACACTGGGGGGAAAAATCCAAACTTCTCTATGCTCTATAAGGCCCTGAATAACCTGGTTTTACCTTCATCTCTCCTTGGACTATAGTTTGTAGGTCCACTAAGATTCCTTCTATTCTGACACAAAAAAATTATTTTTCAATTTCAGGGGTTATGCTTGATCTGGTTTCTCTACTTGGATTGTTTTTACCTTCACACTTCTGATTTTTTTCTTTTCATTTAGAACTTAACTAAAATACTATCTTCTTAAAAAAGGATTCCTAACTAGCTATATCTCGTCTAAACCTTACCTCGTTTTCTCTTTCTGTCTGACCTTCGTTAGCAATCTCTTTTGATTTCTGTCTTTGTCTGTCCTTATCTCTGAATTAAAAGACTCAGAATATTTTTTTTCCTAGTTCTGTTTATAGTTCTAGTGGATATTTCATTATCTGCTAAAAGATGCATTTCAGGCTGGAGAGAAGGTTCGGGGTCAAAATCTTTGACTCACAAGTAAAAGGACATGAGTTCAGATCCCCAAATCCCATGTAAATATGCCAGACTGAAACAGAGAAGGCCTGCAATATTGGTCCTGGAAGGTGGAATCTGGGAAACTCCAAAGCAAAGCAACAGGGAGGTAGAGCAATCCAGGATGATTGCCAATGTTACCCTTGGGTCACCACAAGTTCACACACATGCACACACACACATGCAAAATGCATTTTCTAACTTTAATTTGATAGGACTTTGAATAGGTATGTAGAAAAGGTTATGACCCTCAGACAAAGTTTAGGGACAAAAGGACACAGAATTAATGGTGGAAAGTGAACTAAAAGGTTGCTATTTTCTAGTTTTTTGAGTGAGTTGAGAGGCAAACATTAACAGAAATAAGCACAAGCTATAAAGATTTAGCATCCAATAAGCCCTAATTAAATACTTCAGTTTCCAGGAAAACTTTATTTTTCTAAATATCACTTATTATCTACTAGTCCTTAAATATAAATTATTTACTAGTTTCCATGGAAAACTATAATGTATGGTGCCATGAAAAACTATTCATACTCCCAACGATATACATAAAGCGGAAAACCCACTTTTATTGTAAGAACAAATGCTATAAATTTGAAGGTAATTTCCATGTTAAGAACTGCAATACTAAGCAATAAGACTGGTAACTAAATTTGAGGCAAGAAAATATGTGGAGTAAAATTACTTATGTACTTATTTGGTTTAAAAATGGGGAACAGCTTACTTTTAAATGACATATATTTTTCATGATTTATATACTATGCCTAAGGTATCGCAAGCTCAAGAATAACAGGCTACGGGAGCTGTAGCATTATATTTTTATACTTACTGTCTGGTATTCTTGAGGAACAGCCTGCTCTGCAGTCAAGTTACATACTTGCCTAGCTCTCTTCATGAGTTCCTTGCATTTCTGCAACAATCTTTGTCTGTTTTCATCCAATTCAATGAAATGTTGCTATTAAAAGAAAATAAAAATAAACATTACAAACTGTATAAATTAAACCAGAGGCTTATTTTATTAAACTGCCAAAACCCAGAATATTACTGAATTTTGATTATGATAGATAATCACACCACTTGAACCGTATGTTAAGAGTGCTTTTATTATAAAGGTAAAATTTCAACTTAAACTTTAAAGTATATCAGAATTTTAATCCAATATTTTCTAATATACAAGAGCTTTAAAATGCAAGCTTTACTTGAATATTTTACTTTAATGGAATCTAACATACGGCACATAGGGATTCACATCAGAAAATATAGCATTCAAATATAAGTTTTGATAAAATATCTTTTATTTATTCATGGACCTACTTGTTCTTTCATTATATAATTATTAAGATCTACTAACTACCACTATTATGTTCTGCTTTAGCACAAAAAGGTGAATACAGTTATAGACACACACTTAATTTGTGTGTGTGTGTTAAAGCCTTGCCAGGTGCTTCTCATATACTACATCTTTTTTCTTTTTCTTGCTGGATGAGTAAGGAGGGAGGAAGGGTCGAAACAGATTCCTGGTATCTCAGATGGCTTTACATAGCTGATCCTGATCTTGAATTTCTGATTCTCCTTCCTCTGTTTTCCAAGTGCAAGGATTACAGCCATGTGACAGCATGCCCAGCTCTTGTAAGCAATTTGTTCAAGCTCACACATTCAGATAAAGGGTGTCACAATCCACATTCACATCTGTCTATAGCAAACTTGTTTTTTTTTTTTTTGAGATAGGGACTCATGTACCCAGGTTCACTTGTAATGTATTATGCAGTTGAAGCTGCCCTTGAACTCCTCCTGACATTCCTGCGCTTCTAGTTCTAAAGTGTTGGGGTTACAGGAGTGAGATACCATGCTTGCTACCGGACACATGTTCTTTTCATTGGAGCAAATGCTTCTCAGTGGGAACAGTATGGACAGAATATATAAACAGGGAAGGAATGGAAGAAAATCAGAGTATACAGAAACGGTGCAAATTATATAGCTATAAGAGAAGAAACCACTAAAAAAGTAGCTGCAGAAGACATCTCAATGTCAGATGATTATGACTATAAAGATGCAGAAGTCTTAAAAACTTGTCTATTTAGGGAACAAAAAGTCTAGTATGGTTAGAAAAGAGGAATTTATAAGGATATAAAAGATCAAGCTCAGCAAAATAAACAAGGGCCAAACTATAAACATCTGTGACGAAAAGGACACTAATCTACTGAACGCCATTTGTAGGCCAAGCATCATCATAACCATTACCCCAAACTCTTATTTAATTTAATCCACATTATTATTTTTTGAAATACTTATCCCTTTTGTTAGATGTGGCTGAGAGAAATTAAGACACTTGCCCAAGGTTACAGAATTAGTATCGAGCAGGTTTCTAAGAAAACATGTTTACTTTGCTCTTTGTGCTAACTTCAAAACAGTCTGCATGAAAACCACATGGCAGTAGGGAGTTGATATCCTAGCAATATCCCAAGTAGTATCTCTAAGGATAAGACTTGTATTACTCTATCATTAACATGATTTTGGGATGATTAATGATTCAAATCTGATAGATAATAAACAAAAGAAAGTCAACAGTTAATAAAAGTAAAAGGATGTATACTGAACTGAAATGAAGATAAAAAGCAAACCTTTATACTAACCACTTAGTACTATGGTTTCCTTGAATGCATTCCTACAACCTGAGAGAAAAAAAGTAATATTCAAAAGTCCCAGTTAACTTACTTTGCTTTCCACATTATACTCAGGTAAATGTATAACAAAGGAAAGCCAGGTAGAAATGAAATACTCCTAATGACTTCTATTCCTATTTCATGTTCCTGTATTGGACATTATAGGAAAGAAATATTGCTGAGTTGATTATCTGGACCTTTGGACTGAAGACAAAACCTTACTTTCAGTTTCTTTCTGTTTGGTGCCTAATAAAATATGTCAGAAAAATTCTTTCTCTAAATTCTTACTTGTACTATTACGTCGTTACACAGTCCCTGTTTATTTATTACCACAGTTTATGCTGAGCTTACTTGGGCCAGGGGCAGAGAGAAAGAAGGGAACATATAATTACTTAGTATAATGTTGTAAAGTCAAACTAAGAAACTTTACATACATTCTTGCACAGAGTTTAGTCTTTAACAGTTAGCTGAGAACCTAAAATACATGTTTTAAGACATGAGAAAATGTCAAAACTTACAAAATCTCTCATATTAGTGCCTCAAAAAGGATTACTCTGCCAGCATATCTTGAAAAAGGAATTAACTACTATCATTTCTCTGAAGTTCTTTCTAAAGAAAGTTCAATGGTCATGAAAGTTGGAGAGAAGATACTTTGACATTAAAGGAAAAGTTTTTCTAAGACTGCCCTCTTGTGGAGTAAGCAAGAACAGTTCACAGAATTTCTTAACTGTTAAATAAGACAATATTCAGGATTAAAAACCATGTTTGTATGAACAGAATTAAATTAAGTTCTATGTAGCACAGTGTTCTACTAAAACACTGGCTACAAAATAACACATTTCTTCCTTAATTTTCCAGTGTTGGGATTATAGGCATGTGCTACAAATCTCCAGCTCAAGTTTCATTCATTTCTAATCCAAAGGTTAACTATGTTTTAGTTACTAGTAATACATACATAAAATATGAAATTTATCTCATTTTTTTATTTTTAAACACTAAAAATCATCTATTTATTACTCTCTGTGTCTATTCACATGATTCTTCAGTTCAATGTATTACATATTTGAAGGGGCAATTATTAAAAAAAAAGAGGAAAACAATTATTTCTTTTTGGTTTGTGTGACGCTAGGCAGCAAGACTGGACAAGTCAGTTGAGAGCAAACATGAGAAGAGCCAGTAAAGGAGGAAGCAAACAGCTTCGCAGTACCTGCTCTGCTTGATTCTAAACCATTTAAAACTGTGAATCTAATGAACATAGTCAATCAGCAACAAACACTTCACTGAAGTATCCATGTGTTTCAAGGAAGAAAGGATACAGAGAAGATAAATAAGCAACAGTAAAAAGACCCACTGAACTGCCAACCAAAGTTAAAAAAGAAAACGAATTGCAATGAAATTAAAAAAACAAAACAAAACTATATTCTTCCAATGTATATACAGAAGATGTGATAAAATTCATCATTTTTCATAATAAGAACTTTTCCGTGGGTAGACAAATTCACCAGCCTGATGAAGAATTACTAAAAATTAATTTTATATCCTATTGCCAGAGATGGTTCTCTTAATGTTTGGGAGCAAGGAAGGTGCCCATCTTTATTGTTTAAAAAGCTCAAATAAAAATCCTGAAGAAAGACATTGCAGAAGACACCAGAAGGTGAAAAGACCTGCCATGTTCCTAGATTGGCAGAATCAACATCATAAAAATGACCATCCTACCAAAGGCAATATACAGATTCAATGCTATACCAATTAAAATCCCAAAGCAGTTCTTTAGAGAAGTTGACCAAACAATCTCAAAATTCACACAGAGGCACAAAACACCCAGGATAGCAAAAACAATCCTGAGTAATAAAAACACAGCTGGAGGTATCACAATACCAAACCTTAGTCTATACTACAAATCCATAGTTGTAAAAACAGCCTGGTATTGGCTTCAAAATAGACACACAAAATCAATGGATAAGGGTTGAAGACCCAGATATAAGTCCACACAACTACAGGTATTTGATCTCTGACAAAGGGGCCCCAAAAATCCAATGGAAAAAGAACAGCATCTTCAACAAATGGTGCTGGCAAAACTGGATAACCACATGCAGAAGATTAAAACTGGACCCATACTTGTCACCATGTACAAGAATTAATTCCAAACGTATCAAGGACCTTGATATAAGGCCAGAAACTATAAAAACCATAGTTGAAAGCATAGGAACTCCCGCGAGCTGATTGGGCTAGGCCAACAGTTCCTAAACAGACATCCAATAGCCCAGTCAATACAACCAACACTCAACAGATGGGATCTTGTGAAATTAAAGAGCTTCTGTTCAGATAAAGAGATTGTAACTCATGCACACAGGCAACCCACAGATGGGAGAAAATCTTCACTAACCACATATCTGATAGAGCTCTATTATCCAGAGTGCACAAAGAACTTAGAAAAATAAACACCAAGGAAACAAATGGGCCAATTAAAAAATGGGCCTTGGAACTTAAAAGAAACTTTACCAGGGATGAAATTAAAATGTCCGCAGGAGACCCTGAACAAGCCCGCAGAAGACCCTGAGCAAGCCCGCAGGAGACCCATAGCGAATGGGAGCATTTCCTGGATGGGAGGATAGGATGGAGGGAGCTGGGTCAGTAGCCTCTGGCACTCGACAGCACACTTCTGCAGACTTGGACAGACTTGCAGTTAGCAGGTGAGGTTCGCCCCTCTCTCGGCAATCCCTGGTGTTGGTGTGAGCTCTCCTGCCAAGTTGGACTAAGAACTGTAACAGAGAATCATAGAAATAAAAGCCCTTGTTCCCCCCCCCCAAAAAAAAAGAAATTAAAATGTCTAACAAATATCAAAAAATGCTCCACATCCTTAGCCATCGGGGAAATGCAAATCAAAACCTCCCTGAGATATCATCTCACCCTGGTCAGGATGGCAAAAATCCACAATACAAACAACAACAAATGCTGGAGAGGATGTGGAGAGAGGGGAACTTTCCTACATTGCTGGTGGGAATGCAGGCTCATACAGCCACTCTGGCAAGCCGTCTGGAGATTCTTAAAGAAATTAAAGATTGAAATGCTATATGACCCTGCGATTCCACTTTTGGGAATAACCCCCCATACAGCAGAGGTTCACCTTGATAGCACAAGTGCGACCATGTTCATAGCAGCACTGTTTACAATAGCAAAGTCATGGAATCAGCCCAAATGTCCAACAGTTAACGAGTGGATAAGGAAAATGTGGTACATTTATACAATGGAATACTACTCAGCCATCAAAAATGATGAATTAATGCAATTTGCCGGGAAATGGATGGTACAATTATATTGAGTGAAGTATCCCAGACATGGAAAATTAAGTGCCATATGTACTCCCTAATAGGTGGATCCTAGTACCAAACCCACTTAGAGACACTCAAAGACAAATCTCTGTAATACCTGTACAAATACTCTGTAATTGTAAAGATTATAAACAGGAGGGATGGGGAAGGAGGGCCCCACCAGAAACAAGGAGAGAAGGGGCCATGTTACAACAGAGAAAATAGGCCACCATCAAGGACTGCAAGTAAGTAATGAGACATCTGGTTAAGTTCACAGACCTTCTTTCCTGATCATTTGCAACTGATGGGATATGATCTCACCAGAAGGGGAGGGCATATAGGCTGCCAGATAGAAAGTAACCATTTTGCAAATGGGTGACTGACCCCTCCCTCACCACCGTCTCCTACTTTTATTCCATCTACCTTTGAATATACTCTTATAACAAGACTCTAATTTAACAGGTTTTTAATCTCTGGCCAGGGGGTGACTTCCGATACCCATCAGGATGGAGCCAAGGGCATTGCAGGAGCAGCAAAACCGAAAAAAAAAATCAACAAACCATAATTCAGAACATCAGAAACTCTATTATCAACCACCTGGAACTGGGCCAGTCTAATCTCTCCCCATCCTGAAGCTCAGGGAAATTTGCGGAAGAAGGGGCTGTAAGAGTGTAAGAACACAAGGATGGGAGGAGTCATGATATGCAAGATACTCCACATGAGTTAAGGCCCAAGCAATCATAATAGGACTCTGCATGAACTGCGCAATGTCCCAACACATTATTGACCCCACAAAGTCTACTAAAGGCACTAGGATCCTTGGAGGCTAGGGACTGACAGTCACAGTAGTGCTCCTATGCTTAAGGGGAACACAGGAAAGGGTTCTGGGAAATACCCCTGAGTCCTTGCACCTCATTGGAGAGGAGGACCCAGAGGAGAGTTTGGCATGGGCATTAAAGGATGCTGCAGGGATTAGGGTTGGGGGAGGAAGGGGAGGGAGGAGCAGAAGGGTCGGGGAGGGGTGGAGGGAGGGAGGGGACCGGTGTACTTGTTAAGTCTGTATGAGCGGAAATAATAATAAATAAAATAAAAGACTCAAATAGTCAAAATAATTCATTTGTTTTTTATTTTAATATGTAATTTGTAAACTCATTTGGTTGATATTAAGGTTAACTGGGAAACATTTGGCACGTTTTCTCTTTCTCTTCATGTTCTTTCTGTTATCTGGAGCTCCTAACTCTCCTCCTCTTTACATGATTACTACCTAGAGTCTGCTCTCTGAATGAACATCTGTGGCCTCCATTTACCAATTTGATGCTCATTTAATTGCCCGATAGTTTTGTCTTTTTTATTCCACTGCATAGAAATCAACAGCTCCCTTCGCCTTTGTAAAAGTCTTCAAATGTGTGTTCCCATTTTGTATTTTTTTTGTTTTTGTTTTTTTTTTTTGCTTGTCTGAGACTTCTGTCTCAGAAGACAGATTGTGGATTTTGTGGGAAGAAAGCAGGGAAGTTTTTGTATGCACAATGCACATATGAAGAGCCCAGGTCTCTCCTCAATCACTCTCCACCTTATTTTTTTGATACACTCTCATGGAACATGGAACTTACTGCTTAGACTAGATTAGCTACTCAATGAGTTTCAGAGATTCCCCCATCTCTGTGCTGGGATTACAAAGATGCGTTACTAGACCTGGTTGGAGATTCAAACTTGCTTGTCTTTTTTTTCTGTTTCAGTCTGTCAATATGAATAGTAATGAATTTTTAAATATTAAACCAACCTTATATGTGAAATAAAATTACTTGGTGTATTAGTTACTTTTTTCACTGTTGTTATTAAATGCTAGGCAAAAATCAATTTATGTTTAAGAAAGGTTTTTTCTGTCTCACAGTTCAGAAGAAGGAAGCAGACTGCTGATACATGTCTGGCTTCTTCCTTTCCCTTTTATTCACCCTGGAAACCCAGTCAGTCTATAGGACTGTATTGTCCACATTCAAGCTGGGTCTTCCCTCCTTAATAGCTCTCTAGATACATGAAGAGGTATGTCTTCTAGGTGATTTGAAATTCATTCAAGGTAATGATTAAGATAAACAACTACAAATATACCCCTTGTCTACTTGACATCCAAACATTCTCTTCCTGGTTCTCAAAGGCTTGTGGTCAGTTCATAAACTAATTGTATTCAGTTCATCTGAGCTCTCAAAATTTCAACAGTTTTGGGTGAAAAGAGGGAAGCTGGGATGAATACTCAATATGTTTGTAAAAGTAGAGAAATAAAAAAAATGAAAAAACCCTTCTTAAACATAAAAAAAAAATTAACAGTTTTAACACTTCAAAGATTTAAAAATCTTAGGGACTGGAAAAAACTCAGCTGGTAAAGTGCTTGCCATGCAAACATTAGGATCCGAGTTTGATTCCTTGGTACCCATGTGAAAAACTGAGTAGTGTATACTGGTAATCCCAGCATTGGGCAGAGACATGGAGACGGTTGGCCAGTCTGTCTAGCCTAATTGGTACATCCAGGCTAATAAAGTCATAAATCAAAGTAGACAGCTCTTGAGAGTAACCTCTTTCCTGTGACCTTCTGAGACTCAAGACAATATCTTAACTCTGAGTCCCCATAAAACCAAACACAAGTTATATACTTACAAATATATAATGGCAAAGAATAAAAATTCTCTTTCCAAAAGTAAAAGATTGGGCCAAAGAAAGACTGAAACCAAGTAGGACAAATACAAATCATACAGCTCCAGATGTCCAACATCTGGGCTTCAACAAATGTGGGTACTTTTGCCAATCCAGTTCTGCCATCCAAAGCAAATGTAGTGAGTCTATCAGGATGACTTTCCAGGTCTGTAGCTTTCTTCTGCAGATGTCTTATGACATCTCCAACATTCTGGGGTCTCTACTACAACTTAGTCTTCACCTTCAGTTTTACTCGACAACATCCTTTTAGGACTTCCCAGCAATGACTGTGCCACATTGCCTGGAATCAAAAGCTTTCTGGAACCTTGTCCCAAGCCTCCTTCACCTCAAACTCTGGCAATTTGAAAAATCCAAATCCAACACCATATAGCAATACTACCATGCTTTGCTATCATTTCAAGCTATAGTCTGTCCCTCTACTTCTACAGTTTTTTTTTTTTTTAATGGCTGTTTGCTTTTGTGGCTGAACCTAGGAAAACACTTTTTTAGGCACTTGTTTTCAAGAAGGAAGAGCCTGAAGTGTCAATCTCAGTTTAGTCTTTCTCCTTACAAATGCGTTGGAGACAATGAGGAGCAAGCTCTTGCCCTTAAGACACCTTTCCTTTTATCCCAGAGCAAGGTGTCCTTAATTGTGTTTACCTCTTTAACAATGACAGATAATCTATCTGCATCCTCCTTGGGTGCCAATAACTCCTTCATGCTCTTTTTCTCAAAAACCCCTGCATTTTTCACAACTTCGTGCACCACTTATTACTCTTAATGTACATCAGTATTAAGAGCACCAAAGAGCAAACACGATACAGCTTGAACGCTGTGCTGTCTTGGAATTTTCTTCACCAAATAACTGAGTATTTTCTCCTCTGAAGCTTCATGAGCACAGAGACCTCACTGTCAACATCTTACTGGCACTCTGTTCTTCTTACTTCCCATCAGTATGACCCATCAACCTCCCTTGTCTCTAATTCCAGGAAGTCCAATTCCACTAATGTTTAATTCCATTCCAGGAAGTCTCTAATCCACAGGTCCAAACTTCCAAATTCCTCTCTCACATGTTCAAAAGCTTATCACTATGGTTACATAATCACAGCAACAGCCTCACTTCTTGGTATGCAAGTACTCCATCGTGGTAGAGAACGTGGTAATAGGAACTACGTTATTTGTGTTTCCACACAAACTGCATTTTCCATCTTTCTATGCCTTATGGTGCTCTTTGCTGAAACCTGGCTGAAAGGAGCAATAACCGTACCACAGCTAGAATGTCAGATTATCTTGAAATTTCCTCTGCCATACAACATAGTCAATTACTTTTGAATTTAGCTTCACTTGTATTTCCAGTAAAAAAGGACGCTGGTGCATCTGTCTTTTATCTCAGTCCATGAGGTATTGCTTTTGCTCTGACATTCAGGCTAGATTTTTGCTCCCCATTTGAACCTCTCTGGAAATATTCCCAACATGTAGAGGTATGTCTTCTGGGTGATTCCAAATAGTCAAACTGACAATGAAGATTAAACATCACACTGGTTAGATTATGTTTTTAAAAAGTAACTGTTAGATTTGATTTGCTAATATTTTAATCAAGAATGTTTCCAACTACTCTAACAAAGGGAGTCCTGTGATAGATACAATCAGGAACGGGAGGGTGTGTGTGGATGGGGAGAATGGGAAAGGAGGAATGTGGGTGATGAGAGGATGGAGCAAAGACATAAACCCAGTTTGTTTATAAATAAATAACCTTTGTTTTTTAAAGAAGAATGTTTGTAACCATGTTCACAAAAGGCATTGTCTTTAGTTTCAATATCACACAATGCAGATCTTGGATAATGCGTCACAAAATATTCTCTCTTTGCCTTCTGCACATCTTTAGGAAGAGTATTAATTCTTTATTTAAATACCAGGAAAATTTCAACAGCAAAGACTGTGAGATCAAAGTTTTCCTTATGGAAAAATTACTCACTATAAATTCAACATTTTAATAAGTAAGAACCTATACTAGTTATCTATCTCTTTTGAGAGACTTGGAGGTATTGTATGTATCTTTCAAAGAACTCTCTTCATCTATTTTTTGTTTCAATGAGACAGGGTCTTTCTTTCTATGTAACGTAGGCTGGCCTAAAACTCTCCACGTAGTCCAGGATTGTCTGAAACTCACTATACAGACTAGGCGGCCTCAAACTCTTGCCTCAGTCTCCTAAGTGTTGGAACTACAGATATGAGCTACTGCTCCTAGTCTACATTGTCAACTTTTTTCATCAGATTATTCAGAGTATTATCCCACTAGTGTCACTAGGATCCACAGGGCTTCTCTCTCTCAAACCAAGTACCCCTTTTCCATACTGGGGTCTGGAAACTCACTCCACACAGCAAACTGCAGCGATTGTACAGCTAACTCTTCCCCTCTTCTTTCAAAGAGATCAATATTCCTTGCTGCTAATAATTATCTCATATGCCTCTTTCCGTGGTTTACAGTGAGGCAAGTATTATCCAAGTTACTGTTACCTCGCCACAGTCAGGAATGTAGGCTCTACTTTCACATGAGACTCTAAGTGTGTTTATGTGACTGAAGAGCTGAACTTGCTTAAATTGATTAACCAATTAATCAATTTAAACAAGTCTTGTTATGTAGTCCATTCTGGCCTCGAACTTATGGTCATTCTGCCTCTACCCTCCATATACTGAGATTACAAGATATCGACATGTGTACTTCAATTTTAATTTAAATTAAAAAAACAATTATTTGTTTCTGCTCCTGGAAATTTTTTTAGAATTTGGGTATGTGAATCTAATTTTTAGCTCTAAATTTTATAAAATCAAAGTTTAGATCAAATATTTCTGAAGTAAGTTTACCATCAGACTTGCATCTATTTTAAACATTCTCAGCATTCAAAATTTTGCTGAATGTACTCCTTTGGTAGAATGTAGTGTTTTTTGTTTTTTTTACTGTGTGCATGTGTTTAGGTACATTTGTGGCTTATGTGCTTATTGTGTGTGTCTTTATTACTTCCATCTTAATTTTTGAGATAGGGCATCTTGTTAAACCTGGATCTTACCTTTCTGGCTAGAATGATTGGCTGGAAACCTCTCTTGATCTACTTGTCTCTGTGCATCTAATGCTGTGGGTATAGGTACACGTATTTACGTAGATGGGTGCTGCATCTACACTCATGTTCTCACACATGCACAGCTAATTTTTTCCCTCTGAGCTATCTACACAACACAATTCTAGCTTTCTTGTGGTTCCTGTAAAGTGTAGTTTTATACCAGTGATTTTCTACTGGAGCACCGCTGTTTCCCAGAGTGTACAATGGTAATGTCTTGTGACATTATGATTTCCACTACTGGGGAAATGCTATAAATGTGTATTTAGGACTTTTTTTGTTTTTATTATGCCATTGTCTATGATCCCTAACAAAGTCTTCATGTAGGTTACTGAAATCTTGTTAAAAAACAAGTCATTTAAGATTACTCCCATGCTCTCTGGTATGACAAAATGACCAAAGTTTATTTTAGATTACTCACAAATACATTCTTCTCCCGAACCTAAAATCAGGCATTTTCTCCAGTGAACCACTTAAGCAGAAAGCAGTAACTAGAAGTTATGCAGATGCAACAAAGAGATGCTTGTTTTTAGGGGTTTGCTGTGCAGACTGGGTTTCCTTACAAGATATGTACCAGCAGGTTGGGCTTTTTTAAAAAAATTTCCATTTTATTGTACACTCATTCAGATTAGTTCCAATGCAAAATCGTCAATGTTTTCCATTATTTATGTTTCTTATTTTATATCTAAGTTTTTTTTTTTTCTTTTAGGCTAAAAATCCTAATGGCATTATCACTTATTTACTTTTTTTTTTAATTCAATTGTGCGCGTGTATGTGTGTGTGCGCGTGTAGAACCAGACGAATTCGGGAACCACCATAGACCACCTCCTTTTTGTTTACTCTGCCCCGGGATTCACAGGCTCCGCCCTACCAGGACCAGAAACGCAGGCCGCCCCCCCCCCCCGCTTCCGCCCGGCGTCTATACATGGGGTCTAGGATCCGAACTCAGGACCTTCCGCCTGCAAGGCAGAGGCTTAACCCCTGAGCCACCTCTCCAGCCCCACTTATTTACTTTTTTACTACATTTTTATATTATAAACATTGCTAACAAATGTTATCATTATTACTGAAACGAGTGTAGGAATTTCTTTCAAATTCTTTGTTATAAAAATATTATTTAAAGTCATTAGGAATAATTTTTCTCTGTATTCCAAAACAGAAATAAATGAAATAATTAAATGAGTATTGCTTTTAACTTAGTCTTCTATGCCCATGAATAATTTTAAAAAAGTGCTACTATACCACTGTAATTTTTCAACAAACACATACATATACAACTCCTATTTCATCCTTTTTTTGAAAGTGGTAAAATATATGCAGTTTCCCCTCTTCTGTTTTAATAATATAGATAAGATACTAGTGACTCCTTAATAGGATACTGAGATAACAAGATTTTAGTTTCTACTTCCACTTGCTTGGTAGTCCTGTTCCCATCCATTTATTTATTAGCATCCATGAAGCGCAACTTACCTATCATTAAGATTCACTCGTTTTCAGTGTATATGTGAATGACTGTTACTAAGTCTACAGAGTTGTATAAACATCACCACAGTACAGTAAAATATCACCATGGCCCATGTTACATTATCGCCCAAGAAGAAAATCATTACACTATCATCTCTACATTTGAGTTTCTTTGACATGTGTCTTTCGCATACTGTAGCAGAACTTACTTCATAGGTATTTCTTAAGAGAAATTATAGACATTTAAATTTAATATGATTGATATCTGGTCCGTCCTCCCTGTCTCTCCCTCCCTCCCTCCTTCAGTCCTCCCCTTCCGTCTTCCTTCCCTCCCTCCCTTCCCCTTGTCTGCCTACCATTGAGGTCTCTGTATGTTGCGTAGGCTTTTCTCAAACTCTGTATGTAAAGAATCCTTTCACCTCAACTTCACAAGTATACATTAGTTGGACTTAATTCTCATGTTTTATGCTACCCTATATGTGTCGCTTTACAATTAAAACTGTAAGGTACATTATTTCCTTAGAAATACTGATTTTGAAGTGCAGGTGGCCAATGTATCCCTCACCTTATAGCCAGTATATATAGAGCAACTGACTGGGACAATGTAAATTTTCCAATGTGATACTAACCTTAAGTGTTTAGCACCAAAACAGCATTGTAGCACACCGACAGGGACAACCTAAAGCTTACTTTTGTTGTTGTACAGGTTATTCGCAGGTTTGTTGCTGTTACTGTTAAATTAATTCTAAGCCTTTTTATTTAGAGAAAGGACTTTGGAGAGTCAAGGCACTCAGTAAAAAATGGGAGTGTAAATAAAAACACCTCTGCCGTTTCACTACCACCGTGATGCTAGATCTTTAGGTTTTTAGTGTACTATCTCCCACATTTTCTCCCATCTAAACAATGTTATTATTTCATAGCCAAATACTAACAGAAGATTAAACTGTGATGATTTATACAGTCACTTTAACCTTTCAAATATTGCTTCTTCATTAACAGGATGCATTATATCGCATGCCACTGTACATTACAAGTGACATGTTTTCAAAGTGACAGGATACTGGACATCTCCCCCATCCTCCCAAAAAAGGAAGGCAAAAAAAAAAAAAAAAAAAAAAAATCTTACCTCTGTAACACGCAGCTGTGAAGATGCAGCCATATAATCCGATTCTAATTTGTTCTTCTCAGAAATCACTGTAGTATTTTGAAGAATTAAGCCTACTTTTTGTATATGTAAAGAAGTACAAATCTAGAAGAAACAGCATTTAAGAGTTTAGTTTACATGCTACCAATGATTTAGAACTATGACGAATTCCCTATTTTTTTCCCAAAAAATTATTAATCATAAAAAAATAACATTTTTTAGAAGTCCTTTACGAGACTATTTTTAAAGTGTTTTCCTGAATATTTAATAGTCACTTGGAATAATTTAACTTAATGAGCTTTTTTCTTTAGGAGCTATAGAAAGTAGAAACTTAAAAATCTCTTGTTTATATTACTATGTAATTTAAACATTAAAATTTAATAAAAACTTTAACAAAATTTAATTCAAAAAGTATTATAAAAATTTTTATTATCTTATCCTATCAGCTATTTTCAAAACAATGAAGAAAATGCCTTACCTTTACTAGGCTTGTTAATTCAGTGACAAGTTTTGCTTTCTGAACATTTATTTCTTTGATTTTGACATTTGTTCTCTGTTCTTCCTCTTCCAGATTGCAAGTATCTTGCTCCATCAACTTTATACTGTGACACAGATAATAATGGAGAAATCACAGTCACACATGGTATCAAGCCAAAAGCTCTAGGTCCTTTGTAGTGTTCTGTTAACCAGAAACATAAACTCATAGCTCCTAGGTTAAGCATCACTTAAAGGGATCAGTTCAAAACTATCTGCTGACATTACCGACCAGACTGCTAGCAACGTTAATTGTGGTGGTACAGGATACTGAATGGCACAGGTGGCTTTGAATTTCCCTGCCATTCATTATGAGAAGCGTAACACTGGAAGTTACTCTTTGAGCTTTAAGATAACAATACTCCCTCCATACAACTGTGGAGAAAATATACATCAGTGTTTACTATTGCTAATATAAATATACTAAACACAATCCTTAAGTAGTGAGAGCTGATCCACAGGTACAAAACAATGAACAATATGACAAAAACTGAAGTTGTACATCAGTTGGAAAGTGCTTGCTTAATAAGAAGCTGTGGGTTCCATCCTCCCAATCAGCATTAGTTCAAGACCAGCTTGGGTTACAGGAGACCCTATCTCAAAAAAAAAAGATAGTAAGTTTTTAAAATACCATGATCATGTTATAAAGATGAAGAAATTAAGACTCGGAAAAGTTAACCAAATCACCTAAGCAGATATTAAGTGGTGAAATATATTTAACACCGAAGTTCATGTTATTTTTATGCCACATTGATTCCAGGGTTAAAAAAAAAAAAACAGAAAGGGTGGAAACAATAAGAAAATGAACTAGGTCAGTGGACGCTGCAGAATGGTCTAAATGGTACAAGGAAGATTAGGTTAGAGAGGAAAACAAGATTCTGAATAAATCTATTTTAAGGAGAATAGAGTTTGATTAAATTTCACATATTTAGTCTGACCACTAAACCAATTCACCATCACAGTAATTCAAAGTGAATAATGGTAGGAAAGAAAATAGTGGTATAGTAATGTGCATAGTCATTTTATTGAAAAAAAAAAAACAACAACAACATTATTTAGTGAAGAAGTTTAGTTTGAAGACCCAATGCAGCAATCATAAAGTAAAATAGTGTATGGATGACTGAAGAGAAGAGTAAAATAAAGAGCTGAAGTAAGATTTACAATCTAGGAAGATATCAAAACCTACTGCTTTCTAAAATCAGTTAATTTCCTTATGTAGTTCACATAGAATTGAACTTCTGATGTGTTGAAAACATAAATTACATTAGATGAAGGGAAGCTTATACCTCATTAAGGCAGTGAACTGATATTTGTTATTAAAGACTGTTGTTTTCTCCTAATTTTGACATCCTTTCTTTTATACTATTATGTTTATCACAGTTCCCACAAAATATGAAAATTCAAAATGAGGGTCATTATGTGTTCTAAGAGTGGCTGCTGGGACATTCTTACTAAAAATACTGGTTTTCCCTTTGGAAAAAGTCCAGATATTATTCACACTTTGTGTACAATTTAGTGGACTTGGTGACAACTTCAGATAATCAGACAAAATTCTAACTGCCATGAGGGAGAGTGCAATTAAATGAGGGACGTAAACTGTGAGGAGTCATTCTGTTTTGTGAAGATCAACACAATTCCTTCAATTCTTATTTGTCTTTAAGAGCTTTCAAGAAAACAGCCAGAATCTGAAAATTTTTCCATCTGTCCCTTTTCCTTCCTTCCTTCACTCTGAGTCACAAAGTTTCCTGCATTCCCTAAACTTACTTGAAGGTATCCGTGAGGTACTATTTTCACAGAAATAAAAGGATTTAATCCCCCTTTTCACTGTGGGATTTTTCTGGTGTTGCAAGAGCAACAGTAAGTAAAAATGCTAGTGCTTTAAAATAAAGTAGTGGCAACACAAAAGCATGAACTAGCAGTTGTAGATTTGTCACTGTTGCAAATTCAAAGTCTTTTTGCTTGTTTTGTGAGGAAGTTTCCTTATGTAGGTCAAGCTGGTCTCAAACAACTTCCTACAATTACACAGGAATGTGCCATTAAGTCTTTCAAACACCTTATTAACTCTCAAGCTACTGCAAAATACTTATAAAACATAAACTAATAAAATATATTTATAAAATATAAATCTGCTCCATTTAGGAACTGGACTACTTTTTTTTTTTTTAGTAATTTTTTATTATTTATTCAACTGTGCGCATGTGCATGTGTATGTGCGCGCGCTCGTGTGTGTGCGCGCTCGTGTGTGTGTGTGTGTGTGTGTGTGTGTGTGTGTGTGTAACCACGGACGAATTCGCGAACCACCAAGGACGCCTCCATCTCCTTCTGCCCGGGGGATTCACAGGCTCCGCCCTACCAGGACCAGAAGCGCAGCCCCCCCCCTTCCGCCTGGCGTCTATACGTGGGATCTGAGATCCGAACTCAGGACTTTCCGCCTGCAAGGCGGAGGCTTAACGGCTGAGCCACCTCTCCAGCCCTGGACTACTTTTTCTTTAATGTATTATCTTTTTTACTTGAAATACACACAAACTGATTATTTGGACTTGGATTTTTGTTCATTTTTCTTTTTCCAAACTATGAATGAAATGAACCTTCCATGTCAAAGATAATAACTGACAATATTTGTTAGATATAATTAAAAACTTTCAAATAAAAACTAAGTTTGAAAAGCGTCTACCTATCACTGTGAGATAAATGGCGTCCCAATTCCTAGACTCACAGATAAATCAGAGATCTTACTTTTGCTATTATTATGCAACAGAATGATCAATATTTGATACAACATTGGTAAACCAACACTTGTCAAATAACAAATGCATGCTGCTATAAAAATCATGAGTAAAAGCCACTAAAGAGCAATGAACTTTAACCAAACAGTATAAAAGTTCACGCATATAATTTCAGATTATGCTGTTACTTAACTTTAACAAACTACACTTTGGTTAGTTTCCATATAGCATTAGGGAAGCATACCCAGGTGGAGGGATGGCTCAGGGGTTAAGCCTCTGTTTCACAAGCAGAAGGTCCTGAGTTTGAATCCCAAATTCCATGTAAAAAAAATCAGGCGGAAATAGCAGCAGCAAGGGAAACTTCCAGAGCAAAGCAAATAGTAATAGAAGGAATCTAGGATGATTCTAGAAGTCACCCTTGGGCTCCAGAGGCACACACACAGTGTCCTTTGACATACACCCCCCCAAAAAAGAAGCATAGCCATGATTACTTGAAAAACATATTAAAATAGCCCCTTCACCGAACATGCATCATCTATGTATCAGTAAGTTTTGAAAGTCTTGAAGGAGAATACCTACAAAAGGTAAAATAATATTACTCTTCTCGTTAACCACATTTTACTTAGGAAATTATTATTTTAATAAACATTTTAGGTTATTTATTTTCGTGAAGGGGGAGAGCAATGGTGAGAGTAGGTACATGAGTGCCTCTTTGCACATTTGGAGGTCAGTGAACAATTTTCATTACTCTGTTCTCTCTTTTTTTCACTTTGCACATAAGTGTGTTTACCTTCAGAGTTTTCTTTCTGCCCACGGTTTTTTAACTGAATTAAATATTTTAAACATTTTCAGTTTAAGTTTCCAATGTGGTTAAGTATCAATACCTGTAATTCATATTTTTAAAAACTTGTTCAGGGTTCTCATCAATTATTAAGTACAAGAACATGTCCAGGGATGAGTCAAGAAAAACTTATACCACTTCACTTTGACTGCTCTTTGCCCCATGAGCCAAAATTGCATTCTAGTAGCAATATTAAAACTTTGGAATTACCACAAAACCTGCTTAAGACAATTGTATATATAGATGCTACAGTTTAGCGACTGATCACCCACACAGCCCTATTCTTCCCTGCTCCCCACCAACCCCCCCCCCCCCCCCCGCTTCCCCATTCCAAAGCTAAAGATACCTTCCTAGCTTGGAACTAATTTTTTGCTCCAGTTGTCTTTTCTTGGTTTTTCTTTCCAGAAGTTCTTTCTTCTTTAGTCTAAGTTCATTGTCTTTGTGTTCTAGATGTCTGTTTGTATCACGTAAGGCAATCAATCCTGATTCCACTGCTTGTAATTTTCTATTAATTTCCTATGGGATATTGAAATTGTAAACAAACATTATTAAAAATTCTGAAGTACTAAAAATCCAGTTAATATTCTAATAATAATATCAAATTAACATACTTTTAGCTGTTCTTCCAAGTGCCTTTTTTGTTCTAGATCCACAGTGACTGTGAGAAACTGGGCAACTTTCAAGGATGTGTTACTAGAAATAACTTTATTTGAGTAAATAGAAGTTTTCAACACATACTTTTCTTCTGCTGTATAAATTTGTTTTAATCGGGTCTCTTGAATTACCTATAAGACAAAGCAGGAATTCATGAATGTGCAATAAAAACTACGATACATGCTTTAGTGCCATCTACTTTTGGTAAGGTTTCTTTCTTACCCGTTCAATTCTTTCTCTGGTCCTTTCAGTTCCCACAGGAACTTCGTGAATGTGATATTGGCAGCAAAGATAACTCATTACAGGATCAGGTGCATCAAATAACTCTCGTAAATAAGAGAAAAATCCATATTGTCTGCAAAGAAAATTTGATTTTTTACCTTAAAATATAACTGTAAAAGTCTGCTGGGCTATAGAGATGGTTCATTTGTTAAAATGATTACTTTACAAACAAATAGACCTGAGTTCAATCCCTAGAACCCATGGAAAAAGCTGGGTGCTGTCATATGAGTTCAGCACCAAGAACCCAGATTTAAAAAAAAAAAAAACTGGACCTACATGGTAATTGCTCATGACCCTAGAACTCAGAAGGCAGACAGGGAATCCTTTAGAGCAGGTTAGCCAGACTAACCAGAATTGATGACTCCAGATTTAACAAGACTCTATCTCAATAAATAAAAAAAAAGTGTATGTGCACAAATCTGTGTCTACACACATGTAAACACGCATATACATATGTAACTACTACCAAACACCCATTAACATTTAAAATAAAAAGAATATCTAGAGATCATCTATTTAGTTTAATTTTACAAAACTGCAATTTTTACATTCAGCCCTTATGGAAACTATTTTTGCATTAGAAAATATCCATCATGTCATATTTCCAATAGTTAACCAAAAAATATTTTAGTACACTCAATTTTTTATACATAGTCCAATACTGTCAAACTAACTTGAAACATCATCTTTAGCAAACATTGTGTCACATGGCACATGGCCAAACCTCAATTTTTCCCAAATGTAGGCATCAGTAAAGCTCCTAAAAGAGACTAATACAGTTGATAACAAATGTATTATGTGGAGGAGACAATTAAAATGTATTTAAGACTATTCAATGTTCAAATTAGTTGTAATGGTATTTTCAAGACTTACTTTAGCTCATCCAGAGACCTGGAAGGTGCTTTGCCTGCATATGAAATATTGGGAGCAATGACAGCATTCACTCTTAACTTCTTATTGTCACGAACCTGAATACAGGAAAAAGACAATACTAATTTAATATTTTGAAATGAAAATATGCCACATATTTTCAATTGAAATGTTTTTAAAGTCACCATATTCCCATTAACATTAATAGGATGATCAGAAATTCAAGCAGAGGATTAAAAGAATTTTGCTTTTAATTCTTGAGTTCGATATAACCTTTTCTTCCTCCTTCCATTTTTCCTTCCTTCTTTCTTCTTTTGTTTGTTTTTGATTTTCTGTCAAGACTGTTGAGACCTACTGTGTGGCCTGGAACTCTCATGTAGTTCCTCAGACTGGTACCTAATTGGCTTGTGCCACCATTGGGGCTAAGACTGGCTATCTAATAGTACTTGGAGTAATTTTTACGTGTAATCATACTGTAACTGTATGGTATCTCTGCCTGCCTTTCTCCTTCTCTCTCCATAATGCCAGTACTCAAGAGGCTAAAGCAAGAAGATCTTAGTAATTCAAAGTCTACCATAGCAAGAAACAATCCTACCCACTGAATCAAATGTATACATAAAACAACTCAAAGTGATTTTTAAAACTCTATTTCCTCTAGCTAAACATGTTTAACAAAAGATTTATAAAACTTATCCACTGAGGCTTGGGGTTGATAACTTTGGTAAAATGTCTGCCTTATAAGCATGAGGACCTGAGTTCAGTCTTCAGACATACTAGACTCCGTAAGATGATTGCACCTCAGAATCATACAGAGAATCCTGGTTGAACAGGTGGGACACAGAACAAAACAAAAGGACATCAACATGGGTAGGAGATGGAAGAAGGCAGAGAGGAAAGTAACTGGAAATCAACGAAGTAAAAAAAAAAGAAAAGAAAAGAAATGTGCAAATACGAATGGAGAGGTGGACAGGCAGATCTCTGGGGGCTGATGGTCAGTCAGCTAGCCTACTTGAAGAGTTCCAGGCCAATCAATGGGTAGAGAGCACCTATGGAATGGTCTCTGGCACACAGACAGACAAGACAAGACAGACAAACAGACAGACACACACACACACACACACACACACACTGAAAAAGACAAAATATTGGGAAAACGGAGTGGAGGAATTTCATTTACAGTGACACAGGTTATGCTTTATAGCTTTGAGAAAATTCTACACTTGAAAAAATAGGTAAATATTGATGAGAAGAGGTCATCACTTCCCACAAATACAGAAAGGAACTATGAATCTAAAAAAATTAGAAAGGAATTTATTTATTCAGATCATAATCTAAAGCAACAGTTTATATACTCTTTTAGATAAATACAGAAATAAATATAGTTATGTAAGTTTGCATACGAAGACTTGGAATATGTCTAGAACCCAAGTGTTGGTTTCTAAGGGAATCTAGGAGCCTGAGAAAAGGGAGGTTACAAAGGTAAAAAGTAAAATTTGCTCAACCACAATGGCAACACATTAAAAACAAACAAACACCACAATTAATCAACGTAAAGTTTCACACACCAAGTTTGACATAATAGGAGCAGCAAAAAAAAAAAAAAAGAGTAATGGATTGAAATAGCTAAAATTATGAATCTATGCTGATATAGTTTTTTTGTTTGATACATATTGCCCACGTTCTATCTCAGCCTCCCCTAGTGTTAGGATTACAGGCATGAACCCCATACTTAGCTCTGAAAAATCTTTTAGGTAGAAAGACAACTAATGAGAAGTGAATGAGTTAAAAGCATACTTTTTTAAAATCAATTATCTGTTGGGTTTTTTTGGCAGTGCTAAGAAAATACAACTCATGGCCTTATGTATACTAGAATAGTATTCAACTGCTAAGCTATATTCCTAGTCCTTCCTTAATGGTCTTACTAAATAGTTTCATGAGAAAGTAGACATATATAAATGCAAACATCGTATAAAAATAATCAAATAAAAATTATGAATTTTGATGTTTCTTTTGAAAGTATGTTTCATGTAGCTGATACATTCATTAATAGAATTTGAGGATTATAATACAATTTTACCCATAAAAAGCAGATGCTTTCTACAGAATTCAGTAAACAGCATCCAACTGGACCAAGTTTCACAAGAACCTACTTAATTTGCAGTCAGTGTAGTGCATAATAAGACACACACACATTCTCAAACATCCACATTCATTCTTACTAATGTTTGTATGTTGGTTTAAAACTGCTAAGTTCAGTGGCAGAGCATATGACTAAAGTTCAATTGTTAATTCTGTCCCCCCCAAAAAAATTATTACTTATAGGAACAACAGTAGCAAATGAGAAATGTAGAAATGATAAAGCAAATAAGGTAAAACATAAATCACTGGCCAATATGAGGAGTATAGAGACGTTCCATGTTAGAAATTAGGTCAAAACATACCAACATGCCCCCATAGACTAATGAAGATCTCAAAAGAGAAAATTACATGCAGTGGAAACCTTGGGGGCTAGGGCTGGATGGGGATGAAAGGGAGTACTCTATCAGTGGGGGGCCTCAGGAGGGGCCAGTCTGCCACAGAGGTCCGAACCCCCATTAGACCAGACAATCCAGAGGAAATCCTGGGGCCCATAGAAGCAGACGGGCAGTAGGGTGGGAGAAAATGGGATGGATTGATGGAGAGGAAAGAAGAAGGAAAGGGGAAATGAAGGAGGGGAGAAGACAAGTATTCCATATGCTTGTAAAACTAGAAAAAAAATTATATTGATGTAAAATAACAACATGAAGTAGAATTAAAATCTCTATGCTGCAGTAAACCCATAGCACTAATAATGTCTAGAAATATAATAGGTTAGAAATATTTAAAGAGGGGCTGGAGAGGTGGCTGAGGGGTTAAACCTCTGCCTTGCAGGCGGAAGGTCCTGAGTTCGGATCCCAGACCCCACGTATAGACGCCAGGCGGAAGCGGGGGCGGCCTGCGTTTCTGGTCCCAGGGCAGAGGAGGAGGTGGAGGCGTCCATGATGGTTCCCGAATTCGCCCATGGTTCTATACATACATACACACACACACGCGCGCGCGCACACACACATACACACATGCACAATTGAATAAGTAATAAAATATTTTAAAAAAGAATCTTTAAAAAAAATTTAGATACCAAAGCTTTTGATAATGCCACTTCATATCTACTAACATTAATTAAAAAGTAAAATCACATCAAAATACTAAACAGAAAATTAGTCCAAAATAAGACTTTTTTTTAAAGAAACCAACAGAAGAGTGTGTTTTAGTTTCTTTTTCCTGTTCCTGTGATAAAATTCTCTGAAAAAAAGCAAAGCAAGGAACAAAGTGTTTATTTGACTCATAGTTCCAGGCTACAGCTCATCACGCCCAGAAGCCCCAGACACACAGGTTTGAAGAACACCACATCAGGGAGCAGTGAGTGCATGCCAGTGCTGCACTTCCAGCCCAGGAAATAGGTCTTCTCATACCAACGAAACAATCAAGACAATCACTCAGACATTCTCAGAGGCTCACCTTAATCTATATAATCCTTCACAGGTATGCACGAGGTAGGTCACTTGAAGTTGAAGCACTATTCTACCCCTCATCAGTTTGACACCCAAACAAATACTATTTAGTCATAACTTTATACCCCAAATTCAGACCAACTTTAAAAGTCCCCAAAGTCTTAAAACAATTTCAACACTTCAAAGTCTTAGCCTATAAAACTCATATAAAATCTTATAAAATGAGATGTTAGAAGTATGTTAACTTGTTTATTTTATATGAGTTCAAGCTCCACTTTAAAATTTATTCATCTGACCTTTTTAGTCACTATGATTTTCATTATGTGCCGGCATCCAAGCCAGAAGCTGAACAGTGTGCTAACTGTCAAAGAAAGGAGGGACTTTTCCTAATAAGTACTTTGGTACCAGAGAAAACAGGCCCACTGAAATTGATTTAGGACCCTGTATTCACTTAGCAAAAACGAAAAACACACTCCAACTTCTTTTTGCCTTTTAAAGAAATAAAAAAAATACATAAAAGGGAAAGAAATTTGACAAACATACATAGGCAATAATATATAAATCACATATAGCTGATTACATAATATACAATGTAGGTACTTTTAAGTATTCTTCACTTACTGACTTTATCTTCACAGCTACTTTTATGAAGTAGATACTAATCCCCCTTCATTTAGTAGATGAAGAAACTTGAGGCATAAAACATTTAAGCAACTTACTAGTTGGATTCTTTTCCAGTAAGCTTTATTTACATAAACAAGCAACAATATCATATTGATTCCCCTCTAAAAAATTGAGTTCACTCTGATATCCATCCAAAAAAGAATGTCCAAGACCTAAGGTCCACCATGATGATGTTTTCCTTTGAATACATTGAATTACTCTTCAAATAAATTCAAAATAGCAAACAGATAGCATATGTATTGCTTTCTACTTTGAAACAAAAATTTCCCCTATAATACCATAGATGGGAAATAACAAAATTCAGTATTTTAACAGCTTTTACAATTTTACTATAATGAGCAAGCATGGTTTGTTTTAGAGAGAAGTCAACTTTCCAAGCTCTGTAGGGCAAATGTGCAGCTCATTGAAATGTTCCCTTGGTTAGTACTTGCCTCTCTGAGGAAAATCTCCATATCTTCTTGACTTTCAAATACAAAGGCTCTCAAGTCATTCGATGAAATATGATTTTCAACATACTTGGCATTTTTATTATCTTTCATATTAATCTAAAAACCAAGAAGCAAAAATAAAATTTCCTGAAGCCTACTGATTAGAACACATGTACACTGATCATGAATTTAACAACATTAACTTTAATACTAAGAAAAACATTTCAAAATATCTAATTTGTTATTCAGAAAAAAACCACATAAACAAGATTTAAATAGTAACTATTGCATAATAATTTTTATATTATACATTAAGAGCTTTCTTTCTAAACAAGTCATTGAAAAGAGTCTTAGATTGCTATTTAAGAGCATAAACATTGCTCATGTTCTTATAAACTTGTAAAAATCTTTTTTGTCTTCTCCTCTCCTATCCTTCTAACTTGCTATGTAGCTAAGTATGACCCTTCCCAAGTGCCAAAATGACAATCATGAGCCATCATGCCTAGCTAATATTTTTTCTTAATCTTCAAGGGGATTTTATATACTTCGCAATAACTGATAAGTACAAAAACAATACAAACAACAAAAGTTTCATTTCATAATGGAAAAAACCTTGCTGCGGCAAATGCAATTATTAATGCCTTCATGAGAACACGACATTAACTTACTTACTATGGAATTTTGTTTTGTTTGGCACAAAGTCTCTCTATGCAGTTTGAGATGACCTGGAATTCATGCAGCCCACCCTGGTTTCGAACTTGAATCCTCAGGCCTTAACTTTCTAAGTGTTGGGTTTACAAGAATATAGCATATATATCCCATACCCATTTCTTACTAATTAGCTTTTAACAATATTCACTAATTTAAAACTTCTTATGTATGATTCGGTTCTACGGAAGATACTACGCTACGTGAAGGGTAAAAACTTAAGGAGCACCAATCTTCCATTCCAGATGAGTAAGCACACTGAAAAGCAGAGCTTGATAAATACATCAGAAGCTGCTGTCTATTACTTTAGAGGAGACAGATTACCTTCAACAGATGGAAACCAGGTTTCTTGAAAAAGAATAATGAAAGATAAAATATTTACTGTTGAAGGGTGGGATAATAACCACTTCCCCAAACCTCCAATTTCATACCCTTTCTAGAAAAGAATTTCACAAGTTCATGACATGTATTGTCATTATTGATCAAAAGCCTTTTAAAAAGATCATATATATTAAGCCCAACACCAGGATGTGACAAGTCCAATAATGGAAAACCAGGGTATTAACAGGATTAAGTGTTCTTATATATGCAAACATCTAAAACTAGCACAACAATAAAACTCAATACACTTTCTTACCGTGAGCATTATGGGCTCACAGACTCTTTGCTTAAATTTATCTCTGTTATTCCTTAGCCACACAACAGCATCATAGGTGTCTCGGTACCTCTGCCTCAGCTTATCTTCCTTCTGATTCATAAGATTGTCAAAGCGTATGATATGAGCATCCACATCTAAAATTGCAAGAACAAGTATTACTACTCTAATGACCATAATGAATCAGCCTATAAATAATACAAAAGAATCCAGAGGTTATAAATATGACCAGACAGATCTTTTTAAGTCTTTTTAAAACTTCTTAACACCTAAGAAAAAAGTTCATTCTGAAGCTAGAAAAGCTCCAAAAGAAAGAGGAAGACACTAGACAACAGACCTAAGAAAAACTGCCTTTTGTTTTTGGGGTTTATTTTTGCTTTTCAAGTTTAAGGACAATTTTGTTAGAGTCAACTCTGTAAATCCTGGCAGCACTAGATGGAGAGAGACAGAAGAGGGCTAGTCATGCCTTAGGCACAGAGGTCAGAAGCAGCTGTAGACAGTGGCATCTTCAGAGAAGAGTGAGAAAGCCAAGTGTCTGGGAAAGCATGCTCAGAACACAAAAGAAAAGGGAAAATTACGCTTTCTTAGTTTAGAACTCAAAAAAGCAGGTAAGCTCAACAGTAGAAATCTGTAAGCTACCAGCAAAAACTTACTTTCAATACAAAATTGTGTATGTAACCAAATCAAGAATCAACAATGCTGAAATTAATTTTGAAATAACTCTTCTTAGAAGGTCATCTGAAAATGTACCCTGACAAAATTAGGACATAACCACTCAAAATAGGAAAGGTATGTGAAAAATCACTGATGACAACCAGCTGGAAGCCTTGAGAATACTTGTATAGATGGAGCACGCCACAGACTTTAAGAAAATGAGTGATAACTAAGGTAATTGCTTTTTGTTGTTGAACCTCAAGTTTAAGAAATGGCAAAGTAAATGGTATTTTCTACAGATAAATTAAAACCTTTAAAAAGATTACTGGGACAGCAAGGTGAGTCAGTGAGTAAAGGATCTTGCTGCACAGGTCTGATGACCTAAATCCAATCCCAAGAACCCACTTAAAGGTGGAAGGAGAACTAACCTCATGAAATTGTCCTCTCCACATGCACACTGTGGATGTGCCCACACACTTACAGCACACACACAATTTAAAAAAAAAATCATAAATAAATAGAAATTCAACTATAATGTATTACTTGGCTTTTAAGAAATGTAAATCTAAATTCTAAGAATTAACCCAGAAAGCACATAAAATTTAATTACAGTTTGCAATAAAACACATTCTTAGTCTTGAAAAATATATAAATCAGATAAGAGACTGGCCAAGAGAATGGGAGCTCTACACTAGCATTTTGGCTTACAACATACACTAGCGATAATTGTCAATAATACACAAGTGCATATGGAAAGTGCATCTGGAGGTGGGAAGGGGATCCACTGCTCTTCTTAAGAGTTCTTTAACATTTAGTACTTAGTTATAAACACAGAAATGGATTTTTTTAAACTGATATTGGCCATATATTGGGTAGACAGACTATACAATCTTCTTTATAGAAATGTTATCAACTCATATGAACTACAGAAAAGCCAAAACAAAGTTGTAGAGGTTTCAAGTATGAAACATGTTATGGAAACTAAGAAAAAGGGCTCAGATTTATGCTGATTCCTGTAAATAAAACAAAACTGAGCACTTCCACAGAACCATGTACAAACGATAGTACATGATAGATGAATTAAAAAAACAAAGATGGAAAACCCAAATTAAGCTTTCTCAGCAAGAAAATCTGACTGGTTTAAAGAAATGGCATGGAGGGGACAAAGTGAGTACAAGGAGGAAAAGTCTCTGTTTTATAAACATTTCTCTTCTCCAAGAAAACTTACTCTGTTTCTCCTTCTCCAGAGTCTCCTTTTCTCTCCGCTTGTCAATGATCTCGCCTTCGCATACTGCCTTTTCATCCTGAACTCGTCTTAGATCATTGGTAATGGCATCAATCTGAGGCTGAAGATTCTCACAGCTTTCTGTAGCCTTTAGTTCATTCTGCAAATCTTCTATCATTTTGCGGGTATTACTTATTCTTCTCTGTCGATCATGCTCTTCATTTTGTTTTACTGTTAAAGCCTGTTGAAGTTCCTCAATCTAATAAAACAAAAATAGATTAGTAGTTGAGACCATTTCTTTCTCCTAGCTTGTGTGTTTTTAAAGTATACAGGATCTTTTTTCTTTTCCCCATTTTTATGTGTGGGATCCTATGTATGTAAGTCTGAGGTTGGTATCTGGAATTATCCTTGACAGTTCTGCTAACTATCACTTGGAGACGACGTCTTTAAACTGAGCGCTCAATGACAGGGCTAGTCTGGCCAATAGCTAGCTCTAGAGATTGCAGCTTCTGCTTCCAGTCCTGGAATGAGATGTGGGCCACCACACCCATTTTACTTGGATTTGAACTCTGGTGCTTCTACTTTCATGTAAGCGCTTCAACTGTTCAGCTACCTCCCTGGCCGAGTAATGAAGAGGACAGGGCATGAGCTCAGCAGAACGCTTCACTTGTCTAACATGAACAAGATCTGGAGTTGGATTCACATCACTACATGTGCACACACACGTATAACCTAAGACATGAATATTTTCCTCACTGAAGAGCATTCTGCTACACTTAGACCAGCAGATTACATGTGCTACAGGATTGTGTCTTCATTTGCTCAATAATATACTCAAATACTTAAGAGTCATGTTTAATATATTAGTATTCATCAATTAAAATACTTGCTGAAAAAGTTAAATATTTATAAAGTCAGATACCTAAATATTTAAAGGAGGCAAATACATTCCATAAATATGACCAAAATTCATAGAAAGAATGCTAACTATAGATCAAATAAGCAATTTTCTTTTTACAAAACTATTTTCTATCCACACCTCATATTAACGCTAGCATTTTAACCATCAAAAACTTTTTGACTTACAATAAGAGAATTTTTTTTAAAAATCCAGATATATTGTTACCTGCTGTCAATGGAACCTATAATAAAACCATCGTTTACCCAAAACCAAGGTTAACACTTTCTTCAAGGAGTATATGCAAACATAAATACTCCCATGACAACTTATTTTAAAACTATATTTTTGTATCAAAATAGATATTTCTAAGTCAGATTTACTTCCTCTTTCCATTAAAAAACCTTTAATATATTGACTAAAATATGGAAAATATAAAATTTAATAAAAATCACATATAATCCAAATACCCTCAAACATTTATACTTCAGTACCTACTTTATCTTATCTGTAGAATACATTTTTCTTAAATGGCACCACTAAAATTTTATTGATGGCATTTTCTTTATCACCCTTTCCCAGACTTGCAAAATAAAAATTTAGTATCTGAATTACTGTCTTGTCACATGGACACACCAACTTTTTATCCTATTCCCTACTGTTGGAAATTTGTAGTAGTGTATCTTTTTCTTCCTGAAAATTTACTATCAAGTAAGTAAACAGGCCTGGAGAGATGGGTCAGGGGTTAAAACTCTAGCAAGCAGAAGGTTCTGAGTTCAGAACCCAGGTCCCATGTAAAAATGCCAGGTGAAACAGCAGCAGTCCTGGTGGGTGGAGCCAGGGAAATCCCACAAAGAAGTAGAGTTAGAAGCAATCAAGGATGATTTCCAAAGTCACTCATGGTCCCCCATAGAAACAGAGTGCCCTCTGATACATGCACATATACACACATAAAACTTCTTTAAAAAGAAAGTAAACAAACACGTGCTGAGGTGTCAGCTTGGGCACATTGGTAGAGCCCAGCCCCCAGTGAGCAGCAGGACACTGTCTGATTGATGGGGAGGCCCAGCCCATGGTGGGTCGGGCTAGTCTCAAGCATCCTTTGGTACACTTGGCCAGACACACTGATCTGGTAAGTAAGGATTGTCCCTCTCAGCAGTCCTATGGGTTTGGTATGGCCAGTTCCTTCAGTTCCTGGTATTGGTGTCCTACCACGCTGGACAAGCTATAACTGGACCATTGTAAGCTAAAATAAAACTCCTTGTTCTCCTAAGTCATTAATTTATTAATTTATTGACAACATGCAAAGTGACTGCAACACTCCTAATATCAAACATGGAGAAAAGAAAATAATTTATGATACGTATGTCATTGGAAATTAACATAAAATGGGTCTAAAAGAAGAAACAGGAAAGAAAAAAAGTTTTCCACTAGGAAATCCACCTTTATTCAAGAAAATAAACATGCCAAAGAAATGTAGGAATAAGAATCACTAAATACATGAAAAAGTTAAGTCCACAAATATAGATGAGAATCTTAACATATATGGGTTTGTATTCTCAGTACAATAAAGACAGCATGCCACAGAAAAACTGAGAAGGGAAAGGAAGGAGCGGAGAGGGGAGGGGAGGGGAGAGGAGGGGAGGGGAGGGGGGGAAGGAAAAAGGGAAGGGAGAAGGGAAGGGAGAAGGGAAGGGAGGGAAGGGAAAAGGAAGGGAGAAGGGAGGGGAGGAGGGGAGGAAAAAGGGAAGGGAGAAGGAAAGGGAGGGGAGGGAAAAGGGAAGAGAAGTGAGGGGGGAAGGGAAGGGAGAAAGAAGGGGGAGGGGAAGGAGAAGAGAGGGGGAGAAGAGAGAAAAGGGAAGGGGGAGGGGAGGGAAGGGAAAAGGGAGGGGAGGAGAAAGGAAAGGGGGAAAAGGAGAGGAAAAAGAAGGGGAGGGGAGAAGGGAGGAGAGCAAGAAAGTAGACCTACAAAACTGAAAAGCTGTCCAATAATTTTTTGGCTGATTTTTCTGAACTCATATGCCACCTTCATAGACAAAACTACTATGATTAATCACTTCAGTCCTACCATGACTAATACCAACGTTTAGCTTGAACACACCATAAATCTAAATTGCTCAGATTACACATTTTTGTTACACAGTAAAACCATACAGAGAAACCATACTGCTCTGTATCTGAATTGAAACTTGGGTATTTCTAGAAGATACACCTGACAACCCTATCAAGTACAGAGTGACCATACACCTTTACTTTAGGCCTGAGGAGGAGAGGTTTCCTTACTGCAATCACATTCTTTCCCTCTTTAACCAAGTCCATGCTTCAGTTCCTTTCACCTACTATTCTTGTTGTTACCACTTCCCTTCAAGGTCCTGAGGGAGATCACTCAATAGTTAAGAGCTTACTGAGAAAGCAAAAGGACTGGAGTGTGGATACCCAAGACCCTACTTACAAAGTCAGCAAGACACGGCAGCCTGAAGCCTACTTGTAATTTTGGCCTCAGAAGACAAAAATGGGAAATACCCAAGAGACAGCTGCCAAGACTAGCCCTACCAGGAAGCTCTGAGTTTGATTAGACACTGCCTCAAAGAGTAGAAGAGCTACTGAGGATGGGATTCCTGAAAACCACCTCAGGCCTCTGCACGGCCACCTATGCATGTGTAACCATACACATGTGAACACACTGACATGCATGCACACACTTGCACGTGCGCACAAATATTGGGGAAAAACCCCTCTCTATTCACTGATTGATTGCCACCTGATCTACTGTCTTCTTTTATCCATGTTTATACCTGTTGCCATGTGCTTTCAACCTAAATACAGAAAAATCACGGTTTGTTTTGTCTTTGTTCCTTTATTTCAGCGTCACTCAATATTTTCTTTATGTTATAGGCCATATAAATCATTTAAAAAATCATACCATCTTGCAAAAAATGCATTTCCACAATACTATGCTTTGGTAACTTTCGTACCTTTCCTTTCTTCCACAGTACTCAGTGTGGCACTCCTATCTACTCGTGAATGCACAGGGTATTGTCATCTATGGACCTACTTGCCACCATTTCAGAATCTATCACCTTCTTCATCTTTTCCCTAAATCAACTGAGGCTTCCAACCGCTCCCTTGCTAAGACTCCTTATCCATCCATTCCATTACCAAGAAATAAACTTAGTCCTAATTAAATTAACTATATACTTTCTATTTCTGAGCAACTGAATGAATAAAAAAAAAAAACAGGTCTCATTTCAAAGGGAACAAATTTTAAACAGTCAAAATTGCCAGTAATAAGAACCTCCCATTCTATACAAGTTCCTCTTTTCTTCCATCCTTACCCTCCACTGCTGTCTTTTCTCTGTTCATTCAGCTAGTGTTCTCATCTTTTACTCCATAAACAGAAGTGTTAAAAATCAGAATCTCTTTGTTTGCTTTCAAGTCCACTCTGTCTATATCTGTACTCATTCTTCATTTTATAAAGGGCAGTGTCTACAATATCAAATCTAACACCTCAAAGACTACTTCATAGTAGGGTTTTTCAAATATTCTATGGTGAAAGATCGTTAAAAGAAATTCTAAACCATTATAATCCAACTTTTATCAAATACAAAAACAAAACAGGAACTTTTATTAGTTCTAATACCATACTAGGAACTACTTAAAAATTTATCAAAGGTGATAGGGTAAATTAATCATCTTTAGAAAAATATGCCAAAATGAACAGACATAACAGTTTGTGGGGCCAAGATAAAGTAGTGATGAGGAAAACTATGGTTATTCAAAAACATCTCTAATCAATAACTTCTAGCTCAAGGACCTTTAAAGAAGACAAAATAAAACCACATCAAGCAGAAGGAAGGAACCAATGAAGACAAGAATAAATACCAGTGAAATGTTTACACAGCAAAACAAACAAACAAAAGCAATGAAACAAAGAGCTAGATTCTTGAAAAGAGGGGAAAAAAATCAATATGACTAACAAATTTTTGACTGAAAAAAAAAGAGGTCAAGAGACTGAAGAGATGGCTCAGGGGTTAAGATTCTGCCTCACAAGCATAAGGTCCTAAGTTCAGATCCCAGGTCCCACTTGAAAACATCAGGCAGAAACAGCAGTAGCCTGCACTTTCTGGTCCTGGTGGGTAGAGCTGGGAAAACCCAGAGCAATGCAAAAAAGGAAGTAGAAGCAATCCAGAGTGATATGTGAAGTCACCCTTGGTCCTCCACAGGGATATACAGTGCTGATAGATGATAGATAGAGAAAGAAAGACAGAGAAAGACAGAAAGGAAGAAGGGAGGGAGGGAGGGAGAGAGGGAAAGAGACAGAAAGAAGAGGGAAAGAAGGAAAAGAGGAAAAGAAAGAAAGAAGAAAAGAAAAGAAAAAAGAAAAAAGGTCAAAAAATTGGAAGAAACACAATCTGTCCATGAAACAGAACAGGGCACTCACTACAAGTATTATACTTAAATCTGACAACTTGAATAAAACAAAATCAATTTTCTTCTAAATAGAACATTATTAACTTAAATATAAGATGGAGTATGTGAATGTACTGGTTGTCTTCTCTATTGCTGTGAGAGAACACTCAAAGTCAAGCAACTTAAGGGAGAAAGGAAGATTTATCTAGCTATGATTCCAAAAGGAGATACAGTCTTTCAAGGTGGAAGCAGCATGGCTGATGGCAGAATCTCAAGGAGGTCTAGGTCACATCTCTCCAAAAAGCTGAGATGCAACTGCCCACTGCAAGAGCAGACCTCCCCAAGCAGTAGATGGGGCTAGTCCACCTCAAGGCTACCTCCACCATGACCAACTATCTCAGTATTGTCTCATATGTCCAAGAAATCTGTTGGCTCAGGTAATTTCCCTTCAGCATTATACAAAATGATTATAGATGAACTAACACCAATTCCACACAACCTCTTCCAGAAAGTAATTTCCCAATTCACTTTATGATGCTAGTTTAGTAAAGAAGATGGTGAAAAAATAAAATTGTGAAAACCCATTGCCGAAACATTGGCAAACACAATTCAGTCACACAAATTCACACTAACAACCAAGTGCAATAATTAGAACAACCAAGTGTGTGATTAGAGTGTTAGAATTTCTTAAATGTATGGTAATGGCTCCCAGTGAGTGTTAGATATTTTGGAAAGCATTGGAAAGTATTTCAGGGATGAAAGGTACCTTTCATATTCAAACACTAACTGATGTAAATCCATCACATCAATAGGCTAAAGAAGACACTAGAGTTTTTATAAAATTGACTAAACATTCATGGTTTAAAAAAAGTTCTCAGAATTATGTAGAGGAACTTCTGAATCTAATGAAGAAGATCTATAAAAACTTACAAAATGCAAACTTAACTGAAAACTTAGAACTCTCCAAGATCACAAATGAGACAATGATAGTCTGTATCGACCACTCTTGGTCAGCAGTGTTGGAAGTTCTAACCAATATGGTGAGAGAGAGAAAAAAAAGACACACATACAAATCAGAAAGGAAAAAGTAATGTGCCACTTTTGACACCAACAAGCTCAAGTGTCTGAATGCTTAGCTGCTGCTAACATTTGGGAAGGCATGGCACCTTTCAGAGGGAGAGTTTGCTAACGGTGCCCTGCTTTTGCTGGCTCCTTTTGTTTCTCTACCTCCTAAAGGCTGTGGTGACCTGGTCCCCTGCTTCTGCCTCCAGCTTATGATTCCAAAAGGAGATACAGTCTTTCAAGGTGGAAGCAGCATGGCTGATGGCAGAATCTGCTATGTAATTTCTACCATAATAAATTCCACCTCTGCAGCTTTAAGCCAAATAATACCTTTCTGAGCTGAAGTACTGTCTCAGCAAAAGAATGATAACTGCAACATCAAACAAGACACCACAGAAAAAATCCCATTCACTGGACAAGGAAGGAAGAAAAGGGAGATACATTAAGGTTTAAACCTAACAAAACACAGATAACATGTATGCTGAAAACTTCATAATGATGATGGAAGAAATCAGGGATCTAAACAAATGAACATACACTCTGTACCAGATTGGAAGAGTCAAAAAAAATTTTTTTTCAATATTCCCCAAAGGTTTAATACAATTGTTAAACTCCCTGCAACATTTTTCTACAGACACAGGAAAGATTTGGGTTTCATCCGATAGGAAAATAAGGAACCCATAACCCAAAGGGAGCCCCATAGTCCAACAAGCAGACAGACAGGAGAAGGGTAAGTGGGAAAGAGAGGGATGGATTGGTGAAGGGAGAAGGGAGAGAGGTGGTCAGGGACAACCATCCATTATGTTTGTAACTAAGAAAACGAAATATTAATTAAAAAATAATAAACAAAAATTCTCTCCTCTATGAAAGCAACAATGACAAGTGGGGCCGCATTTCTTCCCATGTTTTTTCTGTCTTATCTTTTTGAAACACACTGTCACTGGGAACCATTACTGTGACATGAATGATATTTTGAGGATGATCTTACTGATCCTTGACACAATGAGTCACTTTTTCTCAAATTCAGTTTGAATGTAGCACAGGATGACCTTGAGCTTTAGATCTTCCTGCTACACAGGCACAGCCCAGGAATGCACCACCTCTCTTAGTTTATGCAGCACTGAAGATCAAACCAAGGGCTTCATGCATGCTAGCTAAGCACGCTACCAACTGAAAATCAAGTCTGTAGTCCTGTCTGGTTTTAAACAGTTTGATTATACTTCTAAATTAGACTCTCCTTGTTTATCTTGCTTGGAATTGATGAATTTCTTAAATGTATGGTAACAGTTCCCAGTGAGTGTGTTAAGATATTTTGGCAAGCATTGAAAAGAATGACTAAGTCTGCTTAAAAAACTCAAAGAGGGCACAAATAAAATCTTGAAGGAATTCCGGGAGAACACAGCAAACTATTTAATGAAATAAATGTCAATACAGGATAGGAAAATGGATCCCATTAACAGAATACAGGAGGTGGGCAGGGGACAAAATACTAGAAATGTATAAATGCATTAAGTCAAATAAAAGACTATATGGAAAATCTCATCCACATAATGAATTGAAAAGATGACAGAAAATTATATTGTCATTATTCATTCCTCTTTCCACCATGAATGGGTGAAGATCTTAAAGGGGGAAATATAAAAGACCTCAAGAGGCAAGGTAGAAAGGGGAATAAAAGGAAGAAATGTTAGGTGTTCTAAAGATATCCTGTTATCTAAAAGGGCATTTTATCATCTAGATTTGCAAAGTTTTCTGCCGATTTTATTGAAAATGTTTCAAATACAAAAATAAAGACCGGTCGCTTCTTACTAAGGGAGCAATCCATGAAGGGGACATTAGAGCTCTAAACATATATGCACTGATCATTAGGACATCTAATTCCATAAAACAAACACTACTAGTTGCAAAGACACAGATTAATCCCAACACAGTAACAGTAGACTGACTTAAATACTCTATTCTCACAAATAGGTTGTACAAACAAAGCAAACAAAATAAACCAGAGAAACGTAAGTTAAATGACATCATAGATCAAAGATGTGAAGAGACATCTACAGAACATTTCATCTAAACACTGTAGATTATATTCTTAGTTGTCTTGAGAACTTTCTCCAAAGTAGATCACATAGTAGGATACAAACCAAGTATTGACAAATATAAGAAAATTAGTTCCTTGCATTTTATTACACCGTAAAGGAATAAGACTAGAAATCAACAAACTCATGAAAAGTGCACTACTGAAGATTAGAAATTTAAAAAAAAATTATACTTGAATGAAAGTGAAAGCACAACACATTAAAACCAATGGAATAAAAGAAAAATGTTTATAGCTATACATGTCTACATTTTAAAAAACCTCAAGTAAATAAATTTAAAGATTCATTTTAAGGTTTTAGAAAAAAAAACAAGAATAAGTCAAAACCAAAATCAATAGATGGAAAAATTAACTAAGATCAGGGTAGTAATTTAATGAAATGAAAACAAACAATATTTAAATAAAAATCAATGAAATAAAGAGCTCACTCTTTATAAAGGATAAACATGACTGATAAACCACTTAGTGGGCTGGTTAAGATTCTGCCTCCTGAGTTCAGAGTCTTTATCGAGTTCTGATCCCATGTAAAAACACCAGGAAGAAATGGTCTAAACTTCGGCTCTGGTGGGTGGAGCCTGAGAAATCTAAGCACACAGCAAAAAAGATATAGAAGCAATACAAAGTGACTCCTGAAGTCACCCTTGGTTCTTCACAGAGACACACACACAGTGCCAGTGCCCCTACCAACACACACACAAAAAAAGAAAAGAAGAAGAAGAAAAAAAACTTAGCCAACAAATCAAAGGAAAAGAGAAGACACACAAAAAAATAAATTTAGAAATGAAAAGGGAGATAATACAATAAAAACCAATGAAATTTTTTAAAAACTGTACCCTAAAAACTTACATTCCACTAGACTGGAAAATCTAAAACAAAGAGATACATTTCTAGGATGCACATGATTAAACCAAGAAAACCAATTTAACCTGCTCTATAGCAAACATTACTGACTCAGTAATAAAAAAAAGCAACTGAAAAATAAATATGCCCAGATGAATTCAAAAGCTGAATTCATCAGTTCTTCTCAAACTATTCCATAAAGCAAGAAGGGAAAAAATAAAACTTTTATAAAGATATCACTAACAGATAAAAATCTAACAAAAGATAATAAATTTCCATGATGAACCCAAAAACTCTCTTGTAAACCAAATTCAAGAACACATAAAAAAGAGATCATTCACCATGATCAAACTGACTTCTTTCCAGAAGTGAAGAGATAATTCAACATATGCAAATTAGCAATTATATCACACAATGGACTCAAGAACAAAAAACACATGATCATTTGAATAAATACAGAAAAAGCTTGACAAAATCCTAAACCCCTTCACGATAAAAGAAGGAATAGAAGGCATCTATCTCAACAACTAATTGCTTTAATTATGTGAGACGACTCAGCCCACAGTGGGTGGGAAATTCCCTGAGCAGGACAAGATGGATAAGGTAGATAAATGGAAAAAGCTATTTGGGAGCTGGCAACCTAGAAAACAAATATGCATCACTGGTTCTTGCCCTTCAACTCCAGGACTTTGGATATGATGTGACCAGTTCCCTTGGTTCCTGCTGGTAACTATAACCTGCAATTGTTCAATGGAATAATTAATTATCCTTGTTTCTCTAGGTTTCTTGGACGAGGTGCTTATTATAGCAATGAAATTGTGAAATTAAGACAAACAACAGAAAACAGAAAGGATATAAAGAATCAACCGAAATTGTGAGTAGAAAGCAACATAGCACTGAAATTGTTTCTACTTCTATTGACAGATATATCAAATTAATAAAAAACTTGCTTTGCCAGTATAAGGACTTGAGTTTAGATGCCCAGAATTCACAAAAAAAGCAAGGCATGGTAGAATATGACTACAATTCCAGCACTGGAAGATAAAGACACAAGGATCCTCAGGGTTCCCTGGCCAGCCAGAGAGCAGGTAAAACTCCAGGTTCAATGAGAGACCCTATTTCAAAGTGTAAAGTGAGTAATGTCCATCTCTTGCACACACACACACCCCCCAAAATAAAATCCAGTATATATCATTTATATAAGACAAAATAATTCAAAACAAAGGAAAAAAAAAAAAAACCTGGTATGTGAATGCCATCCCCAGCACTCCAGAGGTTATGGCAGGCAGCCCTAAGTTCACGGCCAGCCTGAGCCAACTTAATGAGACCCTATTTCGAACACAATTAAAAAAAAGGAGTGGAGATGTAGTCTATTTCACTGGGAGAGTGACTGCTTAGCATGTGAGAAGCTATAATTTAACCTCAGCACCCCTGATCTAACAAGCACGTGAAAGAAAAAAAAAGGACTGAAACCTAGGTAAGAAAAAAAAACTAATATAGAGAAATACACACAAATGTCTTAGAAGACAGATACTTGAAAACATTACGTAAAAAAAGATATTTGCATAACTGTAGTAAGTACACATAAGTATGTATACTTTCTCCACACCCAAATGCAAAAAATAATTTTTATCATTTATTTTTAGCTTTAATTATTTTGTTGTGTGAGCATGTGTGTATGCACGTGTGTGTATAAGAGGGCACTGTGTATCTCTGTGGAGGTCCAAGGGTGACTTGGAGAAATCATCCTGGATTGCGTCTATCTCCTTTTTGCTTCACTCTGAGATTTCTCGGGCTCCGCCCACCAGTTCAGGCTGCTGACATTTTCACTTGGCATTTTATGTGGGATGTGAACTAAGAACCCTCTGTTTCCAAGGAAGTCTTAACACCTGAGTCATTTCTCCAGTCCTATTTTTAAATATATGTATAATATGTACAAAAACAGATATATAATAAAAATTCAAATGATAGCTCAAAAGTTTTAGGTATAAAGGCTGCATTTATTGACCTTCAAACTGGTATTTTTTTAAAAAAGGAAAACAGGCCTAAATTCTTTAGAGGAAGGGTATAACAAGGTTTAAATTCTAGCATTCCTTTCCCTGAAAAAATTTGTGTTGCTATTCTAAGTAATTTGAGAAAAAAAAATTATACTATATTAAATTAAAAAACAAACATTAAACACATGAAAAGTGGTAACTTGAGCAAGTCTGAGGATTCTCATCAGTTTCTTTCTATGCAACAACTGTACCTTCAAATCTTGATTCATCCACAGAGAATTATGTAGCAAATGAGACTTAGATGATTGCCAAACAATTACTTGATCTATTATCTATATATGAAAACAAGTTACAACATATCAATGTAACAAAAAGGAAATCTTACATATTTATCTTTCCTTTCTATAGTATCTTGCTTTTGTTTGCATTTTTGAGATGCCTCCTTAATATCTGTTGCCTGTAAGATTAAATCAGAAAAGAAAAAGTTAAAAACTTAATGAAGCCAATTATATGGTCCACCTATGCAAATATAATTCAACATGTTTTATAATTTAACTGAAATTAAATTCAATATAATCACCCAAAATACCAGTAAAATAAGAACTTTATACATGGTTATTCCTTTTAAAACTAAAAAAAAAAAAAAAAACCCAAAAACTTTTCTTATATTTTGGAATTTTTACAAGGTAACAAATCCTACTAGCATGACGATCCTCTGAAAGACCTACAGTAATTTCTAAAGAACTTGAGAATATAAAAGTATAAGAAAATCCTCAAAAATATTTTCAAAAACACAAAAATTCCCTTTCTATTTGCTAAAATAAAATTCACGCAATCCAACATTGAATAAGTACCTTTTCTTTGATTCGAGCCTCCAAATTATGACGCTGCCTTTCAATTTCCTCAATTCGACGTGTAATAGGAATTTGCCCTTCTTTAAGCTTTCTGACCTCTTCTTTCACTTGGTCACGAATTAATTTCAAACCCTCATACTCTTGACGTACATTTTCATATTCCTTGCAAACAATTAAGAAATAGACGCTAATGCACTTTTAAATTAACACACATCTTAAAGTCAAAGTATAAGCAGATATTTATCCTTTAGTGTTTCAGTTAAGATAGAATTTAGGAATAATAAAAGAAGGAAAAGAAACTCAACTGCAAAAGCAACAATGGAAAATTTAGGTCAGAAGAAAATAAAACGAAACATGTAGCTACCACCTAGATAAAAAATGATTCTGTCATGCAGGAATTCACTAAATTTATTGGTTAAACAGAGATAAAGTAAAATAATAAAACAGCACATAAAAGTGAATAAGATAAAGCAAAAAAAAATCTTTTAAAAAAGAAAAACCAATAAACTTCAAATAATAAAGGGAGTAACAGATTAATAGTAAATAGGAAAAAAGCAATAAGAAAAAGTGAAGAAATGGAAGTTTAATAGTACTGTTCCTTAAAGAACCACCTATTTTTGCCCCAGATAATGAAGACTCAGCAGCCATCATCTTTATAAATACTATTAATCAAAAAATCATTTATTCTCTCTCCAAATAATAAAGACTTACCACCCATGGTCTTTTTGCCTCAAGCATCTCAATTAAATCCAAATGTCGTTTTCGTTCATAGAATCTCTCCACATCTTGTTTGTACCGTTCATTTCTCTGAACCATTTTCTCTAGGTATTCAGTTTTCTCTTTACAGGAGGTCTGGAAATAAACATTTGTTGAACAATTGCTTAACTGAAAAAAAGACAGCTTATAAAATCTTTAATGAAACCCAATACTAGCAAAATTCTACATGAAACAATTCCAAAAGTCCAAAGAACTAAGGTAAAAGTGGTGCTGGGGATGGAGTTCGGTAGGCAGAATACTTGCCTAAGCAGAAAGCCATGGATTTGATCCTCTGTACTGCATAAAAACAGCATAGTGGTTCAAATTCATAATCCTAACATCAGGAAGATGGAGGAAAGAGCATACATTCAAGATCATCCTCATTTAAGAGGTCTGCCTGGGTTTTACAAGAAATTCTGTTTAAAAAAAAAGTTACAAAAAATAGAACTAGGTAAAAGTAACATTCATGTAACAATTCTGTTTTAAGGTTTTAAAAGTAGTAGTCTGAAGCTGGAGTCTTTCCTAAAGAGATCTCTGCCTTACACGCTAGACAGTCTGAAGTATACAGTAAGGCAGAAACTGTTAAGAAACAAAGACTCAATACAGGACAAAAGAAATAGTTTTCTGTTTATAAATACCTCTAGCTGTTTTTCTTTCTCCCTGAAGTTCTTGAGTTCACAGTGATACCTATGCATTTCTGGAGGACCAATTGACTTCTCAGTAGCTTCCAGGAGTTCAATTTTGCTGAGTTTAGCAAATTCCCCAACTTTGTCCTAGAGTTCAAAAATTAAAATTCAGCAACTACTATCATTTATTAATATCTTTAAAATGTATTAAATTTGTCAGTATGGACATCATTTCTAAAAATATACCATGAGATATGAATTTTCATATAAACCTTTTAGATGTTGTTCATCTTACAAAGACAAACTTACAGCATAAAGTACCACCTTTTGGATAAGGTTAAAAATATCTACAATATTCCCAGGTAGAAATGTTTACAAATGTTTACAAATGTTACAAAGTTTGGGAATAAAAGAAAACTAGTCTTTTAGACTTAAGCATTTTACATACCAGATGGATTTTTTCTTAAAGGAGGCAATTTTAAATATCTACTTTTTTGAGATGAATTGGCATGAACAGATTACCCTAAAAAAGCACTTTGGACTTATTAAATAAAGTCACTGTGTTTCCGAAGCAAATGAACTACAGCTTAGTCACTGAGCTAAAAAACAAATCTAATTTGCCCACAACATTTAACATGGATTATGAGGATTTTATTTTTAATAAGTAAATTTAAAATATTGTGAGACTTTAGAAACCATGGCTTTAAATGAAAGAATTTTAATATATGAAGCATTTTATATGTATCGTTTAGAAAGTTGTTAGCTAATAAAATTTTAATGTTCTACAAACATTGAAGTTTTGAAGCTGCTTGGCACTTAAAAACTCTATACTTTAACTTTTATTAAATGAAATGAGTAACATGCAAGTAACATTATTAATTTCAATTAATAAAAATTAATTGTTTTTGAGACATGGTCTTACTCAAGTTGTCCTGAAACACGGGTTATGCAGCCCAGGCTAGCTTTGACTTAGAGATCACCTGAGGCTCCTGAGTGCTCTGATAACAGGTGTGTGCCACCATGCCCCATAAGAAGTGTTAAAAAGCAAGAGTGCTCTGTTCACTAAAAATTTTAATTATATATTTATTAATCACAATGACTAGCATTGTAGTGGTGGTAGGCATCCATTAACAAAGAATTCTAAGCATTAGAATCCACTGATTCTAATATCCATTGAAAAACATTTTTGTTTTTTTCCATGGCATAAAACAGAGGCAGAAAATATTTCCATAGTTGTCTTTATCTTTATTTCTTTCATACCTGAGGTAGAAACTGGCAAAGATTGCCCACTTGTATGTTTAAGGCTGCAACTTGTTCTTCAACTATTTTCTGGGATGCAGGTTTTTTGTTGATGAACCAAAAGGACTGATTTTTTGACACGTCAATCTCACGGGTAATTACAAGATTTCCAGAAGTCCTAAATCTAATTAAAGAATAATTGAAAACTTTTAGTATTTTAGAAATAAAATTTCTATCACTTTTCTTGCACCAAAGATTTAAGAAATGTCACCATAATTTTTATTCCTTTTGGTATGATGGACTCTTCCCATGGTAGAAAAACTACTATGTCAATTACTATTTAGTTAACATTCAAAATTGTCTAAATTGCTAAAAATTAAAACTAATGTCAATACAAACTCCCCAAAACACTGAAAGAATTGCATAACTAGGGTTATTTATCCTTTAATCATTAGACTATTCTTTAATGCACTCATGCATTGACCACAATTCAAAATGAGTTGGTATAAAAAAATTCAACAGTCAACTTTGAAATTTCCTCTACTCAGAAATGTAAGAATTCCAACTCTTGCATACACATTTGCCAAAATCAAAAGTAATATGCCTAAAGGTTAGACTATGCAGTGCTCACATCATATACTGTATATTATGAATACAGAGTGATCAACCCAGTTCATGTCTATAAAAAAAAGGAGGTCATTTACTCATTTCTTGCTCGTAAGAATTCTGAGTTAATCCTGGGTGTCAACTTGACCACACCTGGTATTAACTAAAATCAGCTGTGTCATGGTTAGGCACAGGTGTCAGCTTGACTGTTGAAGGTTTGAGCTCTGGGCACAGTTGTAGAGAGTTGATGGTTAAACCCAGAGCAAACCTGAAGACATTGTCTAGCTGATGGGGAAGACCCAGCCCATGGTGGGTGGGATTAGGCCCTGGATAAATCACAGAGAGCTGGTTGAGAGAGTTGGCATCCTTCTGTTCACTTGGCCAGACATACTGGTCTGGCAAATAAGGATTGTCCAGTAGCCAGTTCCCTCGGTCTTGGTGTTAGTGCGTGCTCTCCCATCAAGCTGAACTGAGAACTGTAACTGGACTATCTTAAGAAAGTAAACTCCTTGTTCCCTTAAGCTATGTTATCGTCATTTATCAGCAACCAGGCAGGCAGACTGCAACAGCTGAGACCACCTGAAGAAATTATCTGGATAATACAAAGATCAGCTGTAGATCAGATCAGAACCTCCTCAGATCTCATTGGAACCTCCCACCAGCGGACCAGATAAAAGGAACCACAGAACAGAGAAAGATTCTCCAGTCTTACAGCTCTAAGCCTCTCAGATGGGTGTGACATAGCCTGTCTTCAGCTTCCCCTCTCTGTATGAAAGACTGTATTTCCCCTCTGGAACTGTAAGTCGAATCAATCTTCCTTCCTTCCTTAAGTTGTTTGACTCTGGGTGCTCTCTCATACCAGTAATTAAGAATAACCGTTACAGAAGTCTTATTGCTTCACACTGCCCAATTCTTTCACATCCATCACTGGTAATCAATAGCATGCAACAAAAAGATAAAAAGTAGGTATCGAATGGCTAAATAACAAGAGTTTGTAGCTTTACACAATCAAACAATTCAAGTGGTAAGGTTTTAGAACATTTTAAAAGTAGTTTTTAACTTTATATACTCTTGTTTCCTTCTGTTACAAAAACCTAGAAACTATCTTCATAAATAGAAATCTATTTTTATAAATGCATTCACAAGTAAGCAAAGAAGTAGAAATCTGGCTAAAATACTGGTGCAGGTGGGAACTCAGAGTGGAAAATGAAACTTATTTCATTTTGTTCACCTTTGTTAAACCAAGTAGCTGTAAGATTTAATTCCATCGTCATCAAGCTGAGAGTTTACAGAAAAAAACTCAGAACTAGGACATTCATTCCCACCCCTACTAGAGACAGCAAGGCAAAACTGACCATCTCAGTATGGACTGAATTATGAAACAAACAAGAAGCCTTCCTTAAAGGACTCAATCAACAAGTCAGCCTCAAACAGCTATATATATTTTGAAATTACATAACATACCTAAAAATTCATAATTCTTCAAGCTGAAATCCAAAATGTGACTGATTATACACTGAAAATATTTAATAATCTGACAGAAAATAGTGAAAGTTCCTTCTGCAGGAATTTATGTTTTCCTCAATTAGCACAAATAAAATTTAAAGAGATAGGAGATAATGGAAAATGGATGAGTGGGCACACATACACATATGTACAACATTCACACACAAATAAATGTAAAAAAAAATTAAGCAGGAAAAGGACCTGTAAGAAAAGAAGAAAGAAGGGGAGATGTTACAGCAATCAGAATACAGATATACATTTATGAAATTGTCAAAAAAAGTCAATAGAAGTTAAAAAAAAAGGTCTTTAACTCATCAGTAACAATATAAACAATATAAACACTAGTAAGCATTTATGTTAAAATTCAAAGTAACCACTAAAACAAAAGAATACATAATTTCTAAAACAACAGAGGACAACAGAAACAGAAAAACATCTAGATAGAAAAGAAATACAAGAGTTCAAGGAAGGCTCAGGTGTTAGAGCCTTGGCCTCTCAAAGCAAAAGGACCTAAGTTGGGTGGTTTTAACTTGCAGCCCTGGAAGGTGGAGCTTGAGAAACCCCAGAGCAAAGAATATGGAGATAAAGCAATCCAAGATGATTATGAATGTCACCTGGGCCTCCACACAAGGGGGAGAGACGGAGAGAAAGGCAGGCAAATAAGAGTATGATAATAAAAACATGTTCAAACAAAAAGGTAGATATAATTACTACATGTTAGTGGACAACAAACTTTTTAAAAGATTACGGAAGAAATGACATCAACTATGCTTTCATAGGAAAATTTAAAAACCCAAATGAATGAAAATAGCCAACTACTAACAAATTAAATAATTTAAGGACGTAATCATCAAAAACAGTAAATAAAAAAATTCAGTACGCTGAGAAGACAAAATAATTTGACTCTTAGATGTAATCAATAATGCCCTAGAACTGAAAGTAAAAGTTGATACTGTAACAATAACTGGCAAATCAACACAGAGGGAGTACAATACATACACATACACAAACACACATACGCACACACCAAAATCATGGTTTCAAATGTGTCTCCCACTGGCTCCTGGTTTGTGAAGGTCCTGGCCCTTTAGGACATAGAGCCATGCTGGAGGAAAGGCAGTCACAGGAAGTGAGCACTGAGATGGACTAGTCCCACACTACTTCCAGGAGAGGCCTGCTTCTGGGGTAGGCAGTCTTGCAGCACAGCAATCAGCCTCCAAATGGGTATAAACTAGGCCTTTTCAAGATTCTGCCATCAGCCATGCTGTTTCCTCCATGAAAGGCTGTATCTCCCCTCTAGAACTGTAACTGAAATTTCCCTTTCTCCCTAAATTGCTTGACTTTAAGTGTTCTCTCACAGTACAGAGAAAGAGTAACTGAGATAACTCTTCGCAGTACTTAAAAAACAAATCTTAATTTAGCAAATACAGAAGTCTAAATAAAAAAAAAACAAAAAAACAAGCTAACGGACAAATACAGAACACTAGGTATCAGTAACAAAATATTACATACTTGAATCAAATGAAAAATAATTATAAAAGCTCATTACAAAAACAATTTCAATCAATTTCAGAGAATGGTAACGCAATACACTATACTACAGTCAAAGCAGAAGCCAATGTAAAAATATTAAAAAATCATGACAGCTTATAAAACAATTTCACTGTTATTTCATTGTGTGAAAATGCCAAGAAAGAATGGTTTTGAATCTTGTTTACAAAAATAAACAACTATCAGCATACCAAGAGGTACAAAATGACCACTCTTTCTGTGCCGATAAATGAAACATGATAGATCATATCTTATCAGAAAAAAAGATGCACATAAGCTTATTAAATCACATTGAGACACACGCCCCTCATCCAAGACAAAAAGTGGGCGGGCAGACACAATGGCCCATCACATAGTCAGTTATTCACTGTGAACCTGATCAAGAAATACCACAGCAAAGGACTTCTATTTATGGCCCTAGGTTTTAGCTCATGTGCAGTTTCTCCTGCCAATGACACATCATCCATCCACTTCAAAATAACATTGGAAATGACCTGCCACTTAGACTGGCATCTGACTGATGCTGACTTGGCCTGAAGGATCTTGAACCTACTGTTTGGTTCCTAAGACTCTACTTTTCCTGCATTTTATCACCGCTCTGCCTACAACTTCAAGATATTTTCTCTGAATTCTCGTCTCTTAGTCATTTTTAACTACTTCATATGATTACAACATAAACCACAGAGTGTGAAGTATAATGTGTATCTGTAAGCCATGTTAGTAATTAAGATTATGGTGATTTCCAACTGCCACAGTATCAAGGAAATCAGAATTACAACGAAACTATAAACTTATTGCTATTTGGCAAATTCTGATATTGCGGAAAAACACACATACACTTAAGTTTCTGTTACAGTGTGCAGATGCTGTTTAGGATGTGTTCTTTTAGATAGGCTTTCCTCATTCCTAAGACTTAAAAAACTTAATTTTTATATAATCTTCAAAAGTATATTATTTTCCTCTTGGTATTTAATATACTAGATTTTTTAAATAAGTCAGATGCTAGCTAGATAAAACGCTCTATTTTTTTAATTAACTCTCACCAGGCCTGTATTAGTAGCTACTAGACAGCCTGAGGTAGAAATTTCTATTTCAAGTTCAAGGCCTAGTTAGTTAATTTAAAGAGATCTTATCTCAAAATAAAAAAAGATGAGAAGGGTTAAGAAGAAAGCTTAGTAATAGAGTGCTTGCTGGCTTGTGTAAGAGACTAGGTTTGATCCCTAGTACTAAAAAAAAATCTCAACTAAATATTATAGTATACTATTATATATGCCTGGGCATGATAATATATATAATTTTAGCAATTGGGAAGTTGAGTCAGGAAGATCTTGAATTCCAGGACAGACTGGGACACGGGGGTGAGTTGTGAGTTCCACATTAACCTGAGTCATAAAACCTCATCTCAAAAAACACCAAAAACTCAAAACAAAACAAAAAAGCCAAAAGTAAAATAAAAAGAAAAGCAATACAGATGATTTAAGTCTCTACTATTACTCTTAACACAGAACATTGAATCCCTTGGGATTTCTTCAGTGACAGAACTGTCTTTGGTTCTAACAAGACAATTCTTCGTGGGCTTTTCACAGAGGCTGGTCACCAAAAAGACCCCATTTAGAAGCTGCGATCTTTCAGTACCACCCTCACGCTGTCTAGGAAGGGACAGAAAATTAAGACTGAGTTAGCCATCAATCATCAGGGCTCACATCGGTCCTGGCAGGTGAACAGACTTGTGTACTAGAAGAGCAGAAGCGCTTACTTCTGGCCCTTAAAAGCACTTTATTCAGTTGTCTTTTTTCTTTTTTTTTTTCTTTCAACAGGGCCTCACTATGCTCACTATATAATACAGACTGGCTTGCAACTTGTGGCAATTCTCCTGCCTCAGACTCACAAGTGCCAACACAATCAGCAGCCTATGCATTCCTTTCTTTGCTGTTACTCTTGTGATACCCTTTCTAATAAATGGGTCTAAGATAAACATTTCCCTAAGTTATACAGGCTGTCCTAGAAAATAATAAGGATGGGAACCTGGGAGCCCTGTTTATAGCTGTTCGGAAGTACAAGACACAATTGAAACCCAAAATATATTCTCTGATGGGAGGAACAGTCTTGTGGGATTGAGTCTTTAACCTGCAGGGTCTGCACTAAAGTAACTCAAGTCACTACGGGAACGGAACTGAACTGCAAGATGTGCAATCAGAAGTGCCATGTGCCATATGAAGCCCGAGAGAAACAGGGTCTTCCTTTTCATGATACCTAACATTTTATCAGCCATTTTCATAAAATATTAAAAGCATTATAGTATACTTTAACATTTAATAACATAAAAGATTCATAATTGTACCTTTTCAAAATCGAGTTCTGATGATAAACTTTATAGTATGTGTATGTGTATATATATATATATATAGTATATTTACCTGTTGAGACTTTTCCTTGGAATGATAGTAAAAATATTCAATAATTTGGAAAGGATTGACATTAACAATGGTACTTTCATGTTTCTAGGCAAATAATATACTTCTCTAATCAGTTTTATATCCTTCAATAAATTCTACCATATTTTAAAAAGTTGGGTACGATTATTTTGTATGTGTGCGGTTCTGAAGACTGAATTCAGGTCTTGCTATATTAAGCAAGTGCTTTGCCATTGAGCTTTATCATCAGTCCCCATGCATGCATTTTTTAATGTATTTTCTTTTCACTTCTATGTCAACTTTTCATCTCTAATACAAATCATATGCATAAAGAATTCTTTACATATTATTTCCTACATTGGCCATGATATACTAGTATTTTTCCCTGAGTCATTAGAAAAGCATAAATACACACTAAATTATACAAGAAAAAGTTGTTCCAACAATTTTAATACTTACAATTCAATTTCGACCACACCTTTGGAACATCCTCTCTTCACAAAAAAACCAACCTAAGGTGTAAAAAGAAAAAATGAACTGTTAACAATATTCCCAGGCTAACAACTAGTGATCTAACAAAGTCATTATTGTTAGCCAAATTAAACTTGCTTTCAATAACTACATGAATTGTCTATTCTTCTAACTTCCACAAGCACAGGTCTGGCTCCATTCTTCCTTCCCACAAGTAACGATAACTAGTTAAAAATTATAGATCACCTCTGTGCCAGGCAGTCATTCTTACACAGCTGGAATCAGTGTGTAGTGGCAGAAAAGGGAAGTGAATCTGAGTAATCTGGCTCTGAAGTCCGTGCACAACCTTATATCACTGAGAGCTACAGAGATTAAATACTAACAACCATGCCAAAAGTACCTATCCTACCTATCCTGTAATTAAAAAATTATCAAGTACCTTTAAAAAAGGAGCAACAAAATTAAAATTTATAAAATGTATGAATGACTATGAATTTAGAAAAAAAGACTGGATCTAAAGATAACAGACTGGATCTTAACTTTGAGCAATATAACTAAGTTAGTAAATAGTAAAAAAAAAAAAGAAAGGGTTGTTGGGTATGGCGGTACTTGCCTGTAATCACTTGGGTGGTGCCAGGAAGACAAAGTCGTCATCTTATTATTATTTCTTTGCCTACGTTAATGTTCTACTCAGAACTTCTAGAGCAATGTTAATACTAATATGAGGTAAACTTGATTTGTTCCTAAGACTGCTATACATGTTCACGGTTGTATTCAATGAAATGTATTCAACAGTTCCCTTCTATCCTTTACTTGCTAAAAATATTTAATAAGGCATTATGGAATTTAGTTGAATGTTTTTCTTCATCTACTAGGATGATCAGATGGCTTTTTTAAAACCTGATATATTAACTTCTTTCCAACATTCAGCCAATTTCTAATTCCTTGAATATTTCTATTTGTTCATAATGTGTAGCACCTTTCATGTAGAGGTTCATTGTCCCTTACTCAAAATGCTTGGGCCTTGAATCTTTTGTGTGTTACTTTCTAAAGATTGTACAATATTTACAGATAAACTAATGAGATACCTTGGCGACAGGATCCAAGTCTAGATGTAAAATTATTCTACTTCAAAATTAGGATCTAGTCTGAAAGTTAATTATTTTTTAAATGGGGGGGATTACAGACTTTCATAGCATGGAATTTTTCATCCATGGCGTCATGTTGATGTTGAAATTTTTAAGATTTGGAATTCTGAGGAGAGGAAAGCTTAGGCTGTATTTTCAAAGATTCCTTAATGAGACTCTCAAATCTTTTCACTTTCTGCTGTCATTCAGGAAAGATATACTACTGTTATGTGTTCTGAAATTCAGTAACTTCTCTCTGGATTTCTCCATTCTATCTCCAATTTCAGGACTGAAGTTTTTCATTATTTCCAGAAAATTCCTAATCATTCTTTCTTTGAATGGTGCTGTTCCACAGCTTACTTCCCTGAACAACTGTTCTGGATGTACACTGGATTGTCTCCCCTTACCCACCCTTAATATGGATTCATATTTCTTCTCTATGTTTATAAATGTTTTAAAATTTTTTTCAAGTAGTTTAAACACAAATTTTCTTCTCAAATGTATGTGTTTTGGTGCTTTTATCTGCTACAACTTACTTTCAAGTAATATTTCCTTCATTCATTTTAATTCTGATTCTTTTTCAAATTGACCTGACCTTTTCATCACTTATTCCTACGTTACACTTCAATCTTCTTTTAGTTCCTGAAACTAAACATACTTAATCATATTATGTACCTAAACACTTTATAGGTCTGACAGTGCAGTCTGCAGTGCAGTCTGTTGCTCTCAGCTATACAGTAAATATAATTCTATCCCCAAATCTTTGGAAAATCCCCCCCACATACAGGTACACTCCAGATCTAACAATGAGATAATTTAATAAACCCATCATTCTCATTCTGTAGTATTTGTCTGTTCTATCCTGCAAAGCTTCTATGTTTCATCTTCTAGTCCATCCCCACTTTCAAAATCCTCTCAAACTGGAAGCCAGGTTTTAATGTACAAGGGATCAGCAAATGCCTCTGAAGAAACTATTTCAGAGACTGTTTATGATTTCAGTCACACTACTTTGTTTCTGTCCTTAGTAAATTACATCTCCCTTACAGAAAACTAACAATGCATTTTTAAAATGCCATACTGCATTGTAGTTACCATTTCAGGTATTGAATACGTGGACTCAATGTTCTAGGGATCTGTCTAAAATATGTCTAGAAATGAAAATCTCCTTTTAGATTCTCTACCTGCCACATTTATTTTTTATCATTAAATACAAGTTTACTATACAAGGAACTAAGATAAAGAAGTTGCATGGTTTCTAAAAAACAAAAGCTTTGAATTTTCATAAAAAAAAAAAAAAGTGAACTCACCTTATCTGCCCGTCCCATGAAAGCTGGCTTGCCTGCCAATCCAAGGCAGATGGCACATACTATGCTTGACTTCCCTGTTCCATTAGCTCCAATAATCATATTCAGATGGGGCCCAGGACATACTTCACAGATATCATATGTTCTAAATAATAAAGAGGTAAAATGATTAAGCAAAGATATGAGAAAAAGTCTTTAGAAAAGCCCTTTTTCTTGCTTTATATTATTACTATCCACACAACTTGCCTCAAATCGGTTTAAAAACCAGCAACTAGTCCTGTGAGATGGTGAAGTAGGTTAAAAAAAAAGCCTGACCACCTAAATTCAATTCCTGAAGCTTATGAGGCAGAACAAAACCAACTCTACAAAGTGTCCACATACATGCTCTGACATACATGAGCACACACAATAAATTTATTTTAAACTTATAAACCTAATAAATTGCATGAATATAATAGACTGGGGGCATGAGGTGCTGAGGACTGAATGTACGGTCTCCAGCATTTAAGGTAAGAATTTTACCACTGAGCTATATCCTATAGGTTTTTAACAGACAACCTTTAAAAGTGAAGAAATGACAATGCATATCTCAAGAACACCTCGATTAGGTATAGTACACACCATCAATTTCAATACTCAAGATGCAGAAGTAGGGGGACAATCTCAAGTCTGAGACTAGTCTACACAGTGAGTTCCAGGCTAGCCCAGATTACATAGCAAGACTCTGTATAAGTTTTGTAACATGTATACAATGAATTTTAGTTATTTTTCACCTCATATTACCTTATTACAAAGCCCCTCTTACTCCCAATGAAAACCTATGTCACAAGTTCCCGTTGTACTTTCATAAGACTCTCTTTAAAAAGTAAAAAAAATAGAGGGAAAATAAGATTTCCTAAGCCTTTTCCAAAGCCTGTCTACAGAAAAAGTGCTAACTTTTATCCTCTTTTAAGTAATTATAATTCATGGGTGATTATTACAAACCTTCTGCTCAAAGTAATTTTAAAATAGATTTTATACAAGAGACCATGGTTTTTCACAGTTGTTTTACATTTCTATTTTTCTTAAGAAAAAATACTTTGTGGCTACTGTTCATATTTTGCAAGCTAATACAATCCAATCAAATTATGCAAATTAGAAAGCTAGACATATCTCAATCCAATGGTTTTATTTTATTGTTTTTTGAAAATTAACATCCATTTAATAGAGTACAAGAGGACTCAAAGGACCAACTGATAGGCTACATTCAGAACTGGCTATTCTTTTGCAGAAACAAAAACACAGTATCATCAAACCCATCTACAGATCCTCATGCATGCTGTTCATGCTCTACCTGCTTAGCTTTGGCAAAAATGTCAGGCACACTATTAATATGACTGTGGCATTTAGTTGCAGTTGCCAGCTTAACAATCGAAAGCTGAGTCTTTGGACACATCTATGAAGAGTTTAATATTAAAGTAAGCGCTCAAAAGGCTTGTGGGAGAACATCTAACTGATAGAGGAGGACCCAGTCCACGGGAGTGGGACCATTTCCCGGTGAAGTGGATAAGATGGAACAAGTCGGTTTAATGACTGGGCATACTGTGGCAATAACTCTCTCAGTAATTTCTTTTTCTCAGTATTTTGTGGCTATGGCATAGACTTGGCTCCTGTGCTAGTATTAACTCTACTGTCATCCTGATGTATGTGACAGAGAACTTGGAATAAACCCCTTGTTCCCCTGTGTCATTTTGGTCCTATATTTATTCAGGAACAAGAAGGTTGTCATAGTTAAGCACAGATGTCAAATTGACTGTTGAGGGTTTGAGCTCTGAGCACATTTGTGGAGAATTAGTGGTTGGGTTAAGATCAGAGCAAACCTGCAGGAGATTGTCTAGCTGATTGGGAAGGCCCAGCCTGTGATGGATGGGACTAGGCCCTGAACAGGTGAATAAAATATTGAGAAGTTGAAGTTGAGGAAGTCTGCATCCTTGCGTACACTTGGCCAGACATGCTGGTCAGGCAAGTAAGGATCATCCCTCTCTCAGCTGTTATGTGGTGATGGTGTGGTCAGTTCCCTTGGCCCTGGTGTTGGTGTGTGCTCTCCTGTCAAGCTGGACTGAGAACTGTAACCAGTAATTGTAAGAGAAAATAAACTCCTTGTTCCCTTAAGCTGTTTGATGGTCACTTATCAGCAACCATGCAGATGAACTGCAACAAGGGGAAACTAACACATCTGACACACTAGAAGAGAGAAGTGTCAACAGAAGGGATTCACACAAACATTCCTCTAACTTGTCCTTCAATATCCTGAATTGGGACTGTTAGTTCAAGTACAGAAGATAAATAATTCCCCACAAATAACTGACTAGAGTGCTTCTAACCTGTAAACCTGTATTGACCAACTAATAATTAAAAATAATGATTTTTAAAAGCCAGAAAGTAATAAAAATAAATACAAATGACAAAGAATTATGTAGTACATATGCATCCTGGGATTGCTTATTTAAAAAACTAAGGAAAAAAAAAAAGATGCTTTGTGATTTAGTACTAACTTCCATTTCCCTGGTCGTCTTTTTCTATTCTCTGCTCATACTTTTAAATTTTACCTACAATGTATTTCTTCCCATTGCTTGAATAACTTGTATGTCTTTCAACCTAAAATCTCTCCTGACTCCAACTCCATTAGACTTGGTTCACTGATAGCAAACCCTTTGTATTCTTTCCAGGCCATTTCAATCCTCTAAACCTACTCCTCCCACTTGCTTGCTACTTTTTTTGTACACATTACCAAGGTTTGTACTTTCCAGCCACATTTCTTTTCCCTTGTTTACATCTAAGCTTTACTTCCTCCTTCCTCATTCTTCCTTGGTTTTCTTTTACACTGCTTTATGAAAGGATCAAAAATTTCCTACCTGTTAAATGCAGGGGGCTCCATATTAGTACCTGAGTTCAATGTGGCAGATGATATCTGAAGCATTCTTTTCTTCCTGGCTTCTTTGATAATAGTTTGGCCTGCTTTTCTACTTACTATCTCCTCTGTTTTCAACCTTACACTTAAGACATTTTATTTCTCCAATTTGCATTTCCTTTTGGACAAGTTCAAATATTTCTGCACCTTCAGCAATCACCCATGTGCATGACACCCAGATCTCTGACTTACTCCCCCCCCAGCCCCAGGCCTGTACAAATGCTTCCCACACAAAGAACATTTTTTTTCTTAGATAAACCTAAGAAAGTTCAAGACGTGGGCTCCAAAAGTCATGCATTATTTGTCCTCCTCCAAACTATTCACTTCTGAATACCACCTGATCAGTTAACCATGGTAGAGTTGGGAAAGACTATCCCACTTCCCTTCTCTCCTCAAGCTCCTCAAGCCTCACAATCTCTAGTCAGATCCTGTGAAATCTCTTTCTTGCCTCCAATTTGACACTCCTTCTAAATCATCTTACACACTACCACTGCGTTTCTGACTTCCTACAGCACAGTAAACAGAAACATTCGAGGGTATCTAACCTCTATGCACATATGCTCTAGCATCCTATGTTCAAGTCATAATGACATTCTGATGCCTGTTAAATATTCCAAACTTCTTTTCAGGCAGTTTGTATAATGCCTGTCCATCCTTTTCAGACTTTTCTGTTTTCATCACCGCGGATGAAATTTTTTATTCAATTGTGCAAGTGTGCATGTGCATATGTGTGTGTGTGTGTGTGTGTGTGTGTGTAGAACCACGGGCGAATTCAGGAACCACCATGGACCACCTCCACCTCCTCCTTGTTTACTCTGTCCCGGGATTCACAGGCTCCGCCCTAGCAGGACCAGAAACGCACGCCGTCCCTGCTTCCATCCGGCGTCTATACATGGGGTCTAGGATCCTAACTCCGGACCTTCCGCCTGCAAGGCCGAGGGTTAAACCCCTGAGGCACCTCTCCAGCCCTGAAATTAACTTCTTTATCCATCGTGCATCATGCCTACATTTGCCTTTTCTGACCTGGATTCAAATAGCAACTCAGCTATGTGAATCGATGTGAACTGGGCAAATGCAACCAGTCTGGGCTTGTATCGCTGGTGGTGATATGATAAGGCAGAGTTATGAAGAAACTGAGCATTGTGTAAATAAAACGCCCGAGAGGTTAGAGAGATGGCTCAGGGGTTAAGACAGAGTCTCACAAGCACAAGGTCCTGAGTTCGGATCCCAAGTCCCAAGCCAGGCAGAAAAGGCTGCAGCCTGCACTTCCTGCCCTAGTAGGCGGAGCCTGGAACACCCCGGAGGGGAAGCAAGGAGGTAGAAGCAACCCAGCAGGATTCCCGAAATCACCCCTCAAACACACACACAATAAAACATTAAAAAATAAAGCACCTGATAGCTTAAAAACAAGTCCTAGAGTTGTTCCTACAATTCTGTAACTCTTATTCAAATATGTTGAAAAGACCTTCAGAAAAGTGGCCTGTGAGGCACTGAACAGATAACGATCCTGTTATCATATAAATTCCACATCACATGGGGGCGGGGTTGCCAGGTCCAGCGCCCCGGGCTCGTCCGCGGCTGGCAGTGAGCTTCCCGGGTCGGCTTCCAACCATCGCCGCCGCGCGCTGCACGGGAACCGCCCGGGCTTGCAGGTCGGTCACCGTCTCTCGTCCTGCGACGTGCAGTTGCCTCCCCGACCCCGGGCCGCTCCTGAGACGTGCACAGCGCGTCTCCCGTGGACCGCGACTCGGGGCCGGAGAGATCTGGTCCCCAGAGAGCTCGCGTCACGTGATGTCTTCCAAACACCCGGGGAAATGAATAAAAGCAGGGGGGCCGCGGACGCACTCACGCCAGCGCGCACACGCCGGGCCCCACGGCCTAGGTGCGCAGCTCCTCGCGGGAGGCCCGGCGCGGATCCGCCGCCGCAGGCCACGGCCCCCCGCAGGCCACGGCCCCCCGCAGGCCACGGCCCCCCGCGCCCCGCAGGCCACGGACCCCGCAGCCCGGCCCCGCGCCCTGCAGGCCACGGCCCCCCGCAGGCCACGGCCCCCCGCAGCCCGGCCCCGCGCCCCGCAGGCCACGGCCCCCCGCAGCCCGGCCCCGCGCCCCGCCAGGCGCGCCCCCCACTCACAGGAAGTTCTCCATGGCGATGCGGACGATGGAGCCCTCCACGAAAGGCCCGGATGAGCGCGGCAGCGACGGCAACGGGTTCGAGTTCTTTCTCTTGCTTGGGACCTCCGAGGCGGCATCTCTCGGGAGAGGCCTCTTGGAAGCCAGGGGGGTCGGGGCCGGCGCGCTCCTGCTCGGAGTCGCCATCCTGGCTTCCTCGGCGTCCCGCGGAGGCTTTCGCGCCCGGCAACCCGCCGCCCGGGAGCCTCCGCGTCCCGCTCCAGCGCTAACGGGCCCGCGCCGGACCCCGCCTGGCGCCCGTGCGGCGCCTGCGCAGTTCCGCGGCAGCAATGAAAGCCCCGCCCCACCTCGCTCAGTCCCGCCCTGCCCATCACATTCAGGCCCTGCCCCCACGCCCCGCTCGAACACACTCAGAACTCCCGGGCCCCGACCTCCACGCACCACTCAACCCTGCCCATTGCTCCCGGGCCCCGCCTCCACGCACACACTCAGTACTCCCGGGGCCCCGCCTCCACGCACACACTCAGAACTCCCGGGGCCCCGCCTCCACGCACCACTCATCCCTGCCCATTGCTTCCGGGCCCCGCCTCCACGCACCTCTCAATCAAGCCCATTGCTGCCAGGCCCCGCCTCCACGCACCTCTCAATCATGCCCTATTGCTCCCGGGTCCCGCCTCCACGCACCTCTCAAGCCATTGCTGCCTAGGCCCCGCCTCCACGCACTTCTCAATCATGCCCTATTGCTCCCGGGCCCCGCCTCCATGCACACATTCAGAACTCCCGGGCCCTGCCTCCACGCACCACTCAACCCTGCCCATTGCTCCCGGGCCCCGCCTCCACGAACCACGCAATCATGCCCATTGCTCCCGGGCCCCGCCTCCACGCACACGCAATCATGCCCATTGCTGCCAGGCTCCGCCCCCTCGCTGCGCTCAGACCTGCCATACCTCCGAGCTCCGCCCCGCTGAGCTGCGTGGAACCAGTCTTGTGGGCCTAGACCTCGCGCTTTGCTGACCCCTGCGAGGAAGGACCCACTTGGGGAAGAGGCCACCGTACCTTTTCGGCATTTTCCTCAAAGACTATTTCAGCCTTAAAAAAATATGTGAATTGCATTAGGATTTTGATACCCACTTTTGTCCCTCCCGAGGCGTGCTCTGCATTTCTCCGGGAACTCCGGAGAACGCGCGCATCTTGGGTTGTTCTTTGGGGTCATCCTCCTTCAAAGAACAGAAAGGAAACCGTCGCTCCTGGCTCTTTGTCCCTGACTTCCTTGAGGTCACGGAGCCAGCAGAGGTCCAGCACTCCCAAAATTGTAGTGGCTACATGGCATCTGTTTGCCGTCCACCTTCTTGCGCTCTTTCTGGCTTTATTTTTTGAGACAAAGCCTGAGGTGTATAGCCTACAATCCGTTGTGCAACCCAAGCTGGTCTTGAACTCCTGATTCTACCTCCTCAGTGCTGGGATTGCTGTCGTGTTCCACTCTAAGGCCTTCTGCAGAACTGTTTTAATTCAGAGCTAGAATACTCTGTTTTTTGTTTCGCTGTGTTCACGTTCATCTTAGCTCTCTAGAAGGGCTTGTGACAGGATTTGGGATTGGGTTTGGAGACAGATGGGGGACCATTGAACATTTAAGCCAGAGAGGGCTGTGATGTGATGAAAGTTTTTAAGTCATTCTGGTTACTGGTAGAAAATTCACTGAGGACTGTCAAATGGGGGAATGGAAAGGCCATTTAGAAGTCTGTTGCCAATAGAATTCTTTTTCCTGACTCCTAAACCAGAGTTTTTTCTGCTTCTTCCTCTCACGATAGTTTGTTTTTTGTAAATTTATAGCCAAAGAAAATATAATAGTCATAGAAAGCATGTGAGCTTGTCATAATTACTAGATTTTAAAAGCCAGTTAAAAAATAAATTGCAGGAAAAAATAAATAAATAAATTGCAGGGCTGGAGAAATGCTTAGAGATTAAGACCCTGTCTCCAAAGCAGAAGGTCCTGAGTTCAGATCCCAGGTCCCACTTAAAAAATGTCAGGCAGAAACAGCAGCAATTCACACTTAAGGTCCTGGTGTGCAGAGCCTAGGAAATCCCACAGCAAAGCAAGGAGGAGGTAGAAACAATCCAGAATGATTCCCAAAGTCACCTTTGGTTCTCCACAGGGACACACACACACACACACACACACAAATATTTAAAAAAGAATAACGTAAAATATTCAAGTGACAAGCAGTAGTGAAAATATGTGATGCTTAAGAGGATTCCACACTGTCCTTTCCTATATTGTAGATCTATATTTATTGGAGAGTATGGCATGCACATTAAAGGATTCTCCGGGGATTAGGGGGGAGGCACTGGGGGATGGGGACAGAGGGGTGAGGGGAGGGGGAGCAGAGGGGTTGGGGGGAGGAGGAGAGAGGAAGGGAACCGGTGTACCTATTAAGTTTGTATGAGCGGAAATAATAATAAAAAATGTTGAAACATTTTTTAAAAAAGAGTAACTTCAGAAGCTTTAAAAGTTGTCAGGTATGGTGTTATATATACCTCGGCTCTGAATAACTTGGGCAGAGGGTTCACAATATCTAAACCAACCAGATCCTATCCCAAAAATTAATAAACAGGAAACAGAGGCAGGAAGGAAAGGAAGAAAGCTTTTGAATTACTTTGAAGAAGTAATTAGATGTGCGGATGTCATGGTTGGACACAGGTGTCTACTTAACCGTAGAGGGTTTTGAGCTCTGGGCACATTTGTGGAGAATTAGTGGTTGGGTTAAACCCAGAACAAACCTGCAGGAGATTGTCTAGCTGATGGGGAAGGCCCAGCCTATGGTGGGTGGGACTAGGCCCTGAACAGGTTAACAGTTTGTTGAGAAAATTGACATCCTTGTGTATACTTGGCCAGACATGCTGGTCTGGCAAGTAAGAATTGTCCTTCTTTCAGCCATTATGTGGTGATGGTGTGGCCAGTTCCCTCAGTCCTGGAGTTGGTGCGTGCTCTCCAGTCAAGCTGGACTGAGAACTGTAACCAGTATTTGTAAGAGAAAATAAACCCCTTGTTTCCTTAAGTTGTTTGATGGTTATTTAGCAACCATGCAGGCTAACTGCAACAGAGGGAGTCTTCTTTATGGATTATATAAACAAGGATAAATATAGGCAGCATTAATGGAAATGAAGCTCAGGGAGCATTTCACTGTTTTTATACCACATCAGAAATTTAGATGTGGTATAGACTGTGCCAAAATTATGTTTCTTACCTTAAAAGTTGGGAAGAAGCCCCTGAACCTGAGTGATTTCACAAATACAGCCACACTATGTGTTCTAATGATTAGGACCATCCTTTGAAATGAAAGGTGGTTTTGGTTTTATCTCTAATTATATAAGCTATACCTGTTAAGCAAAGAAACTTAGATGGAGCACAGGAAAATAAACGTAAAAGGGAATAACTCTTTCATTCAAACTAATCATTATGATTTTGGTATAGTTTGGGCATCTGCTTTCATTTTATAAGTGTGGTGTGCTCCAAAAAGAGGATAAGAATACATAGATTGCCCTTTGTTCCTCCTGCCCGCCTGCCCGCCAACTGGGACAGGACTCGCTCCTGGTCCTCCATCCCAGGTGAGTTCCACCAGGTAGCCCCTTGTCCTAGCTCCCCCACCAGCCAGCCTAAGTGACACCCAGGCTGCTTCCGGTTTGCCTGACCCACACCTGGGCCCCAGCCCCTTTGTTCCTCCTGCCCACCTGCCCACCTGCCCAGGACAGGACTTGCTCACGGTCCTCCATCCCTGGAGCTTGGGTGGGCCACTAAGCCAAGTCCCAGGTCCCAGGTCCCAGGTGAAGAGTTCTGCCATCACCATCAGCCCTTCTGCCCCTCCTGCCCACTGGGGACCCACGCTCGTGGTCCACAGAGGGCACACTGCTACCCAGAATTCAAAGAGTCCAAAGGAAACTCAAGCAAAGCTCTAAGGGACAAAGGCCATACATCTGAAGTCCTCTAAAATCATCCTATCACGTGGGAGAGATTCTTCACATCTAGCCTAAAGATAAGTAAATCTCTTTTTTTACCATACTGCTCGTTTCTAGTATTAATCACTGTAGATTAACTTTTCCATACAGCCACCCCAAAAATATATACAACTCCAGGGATTATACCACTCATCCTCACATATCACCAAGATACTAAAACGTAAAAGTGTACTACCATTCTAATATTCACCCCCTGTCTACTTAACCTGACTTAACTGATATAGTAACAGCCTAATAGCCTCATCTAGGAAATAATACTAACAACAGACAAATGTACCCATCTCCAAGGCAAGCATTAGTAATAACTGCCCGAGAGTAGTAATACCAACTAAATCAGTTCAGTCAAAAACACACAGAAACTGAAAGGTCTTAAGAGACAAAACAACCATGCCCAAGTCAAAGTGCAAATCCATGAGAACTAAAATCCAAGAAGACAAATTGCCCACCGAAAGAATTAACCCCATAAAGATGGATTCCAACCAGAACAAATTCACAGACAATAGCCAAGAAAGCCAGACCTAAGATAAAGACTTTCAAAGTATGATCATTACCATGATCAATACTATGAAAGAGGAAATCCAGGAATTAAATAACCGCATCAACCACTTTGAACATGAACACAACAGACACTTGGAGGAATTCAGAAAAACAGTTTAAGAAACAAAAGTAGACATAGAGCAGTTAAAACAGTCTCAAGCAGAGTTTAAAATCAAACAAAAAGACAAGTTGTCTTCAACCCAGAACTCAACAGAGAGTCTTATCAGTAGAACTAACGAAGCAGAAAATAGAATTTCAGACCTTGAAGACAAAGTGGGAGTATTAACCAGCTCAATGGAAGAGGTTGTTAAAGCCAAAAAGATACTTGAGAGAAATATTCAAGAGTTATGGGACACCCTGAAGAAGCCTAACATGCGTATTCATGGAATACCAGAACAAGAATCCCAAAATACCACACCTGAGGAAATTTTTCAAACTATAATCAAGGAAAACTTTCCTCATCTAAAAAAAGAGACGCCCATCCATATACAAGAGTCATTCTGCACTCCATATAGATATGACCAAAATAGAAACTCGCCACGGCAAATAATAGTTAAAACATTCCACATTCAAGATAAAGAAATGGTGCTGAGAGCTTCAAGGGAAAAAAAACAAGTCACTTTTAAAGGTAAACCTATTAAAATAACAAATGACTTCTCAGTGGAAACAGTAAAAGCAAGAAGAGCTTGGGGAGACGTACTTCAAGTATTGAATGAGCAAAAATGTCAACCCAGGCTGATATACCCCCACAAAACTATCTGTCATGATCGAGGGAGAAAGAAAAATTTTCCAGCACAAAGACAACTTGAAGGCTTACATATCCACCAAACCAGGCCTTCAAAAAATGTTAGAAATGATACTCCAGCTTGAAGAAAAAAACAAGCATATCCAGGAGGACAGAAGGGAAGTGTAATACCACCAAAACCTAAAAGTGAAGCAATACACTTACAAAAGCCACTGAACATAATAAATGTCCAGAATAGAAAATAGTTTCTCCATTATAACATTAAATGTTAATGGAATTAACTCACCGATCAAGAGACATAGATTACAAACTTGGATTAAAAATCACAACCCATCAATCTGCTGCCTACAAGGAAACCCATCTCACCACAAAAGATAGGCACATCCTAAAAATAAAAGGCTGGTCCAAAATTCTGCAAGCTAATGGAACCAGAAAACAGGCAGGGGTAGCCATTATGCTGTAGGACAAAGTGGATTTCAAACCAAAAAAAAAAAAATCATAAGAGATACAGATGGACACTACATTTTAGTCACAGGTACAATTCACCTGGAAGACTTCACAATACTGAACATTTATGCACCCAATACGGCCCCTCCACATTCATTAAGCAAACCCTAAAGCATCTAAAGCGAGAAATCAACCCCCAAATGATAATTCTTGGGGATTTCAACAGTGTCCTCTCAACATGGGACAGATCAACAGGTAAAAAATTTAACAGAGACACTTTAGAACTTAATCAAACCCTTAAAGAAATGGATCTTACAGATCTCTGTCGAACTTTTCATCCACACACCAAAGAATACACATTTTTCTCAGCAGCACACGGAATTTTCTCCAAAATAGATCACATATTGGGTCACAAAACGAATCTCCACATATAAAGGAAAGTTGAAATTCTAGCCTGTACCTTATCAGACCACCATGACCTAAAGCTGGACCTCCACAACACAATAAACAACAGAAAATACACTAACTCCTGGAAACTTAACAGAACGATGCTGAAGGAGAATTGGATTCAGGAAGAAATTAAAAAGGAAATTCAAGATTTCCTGACAGTGAATGAGAATGAAAATATAACTTATCAAAATTTTTGGGACACAATGAAAGCTGTTCTAAGAGGTAAGTTCATAGTACTTAATGCCTACATCAAAAAAATGGAAATATCAGAAATAAATAACTTAACAATGCACCTTAAAGCTTTAGAGACACTAGAGCAATCTGATCCCAAAAACAGTAGAAGAGAGGAGATTAGCAGAATAAAGGGAGAAATGTCTGAAATTGAGATTGGGAAAATGATACAGAGAATCAACCAGTCAAAAAGCTGGTTCTTTGAAAAAAATCAATAAGATTGATGCACCCCTAGCTAAGTCAACCAAAAGCAAGAGAGAAAAAACACAAATTAACAAAATTAGTAATGAAAACGGAGTTATCACTAATGATACCCAAGAAATTCAGAGAATTATAACATCATATTTCAAAAACTTATACTCTGTGAAATTTGACAACACAAAAGAAATGGATGAATCCTAAGTATGTACAACTTACCTAAAGTGAATCAGGAAGTTGCAAATTATTTAAATAGTCCTATAACATATGAGGAAATCAATGAAGTAATCTTGAGTCTTCCCACCAAGAAATGTCCTGGGCTAGATGGATTCAGCACAGAGTTCTACCAGACATTTAAGGAGCTAATAACACCAATACTCAAACTGTTCCATCAAATAACAAAGGAAGGAACACTACCAGATTCTTTCTATGAAGCTAATATCGTCTTAATCCCCAAACCTAATAAAGATACACTTAAAAAAGAAAACTATAGGCCAATCTCTTTGATGAACACAGATGCAAAGATTCTCAACAAACCATCAAGGACTGAAGTAAGTAATGAGACATCTGGTTAAGCTCACAGACTTTCCTAACTGGTCACGTGCAACTGATGGGGTATGATCTTACCAGAAAGGGAGGGCATACAGTCTGGCAGATAGAAGGTAACCATTTTGCAATGGGAGACTGACCCACCCTTCACCACAGTCTCCTACTCTTATTCCATCTACCTTTGAATCTATCCTTATAATAAGACTATTTTAACTAGCTTTTTATCTCTGGCCAGGGGGTGACATCCAATACCCATCAGGATGGAGCCAGGGTGGTGCAGGAGCAGCAAAACTGAAAAAAAAAATCAACAAACCATAATTCAGAACATCAGAGACTCTATATCAACCACCTGGAATCAGGGCTGCCTAATCTCTCCCCATCCTGAAGCTCAGGGAAATTTGTGGAAGAGGGGGCAGTAAGATTGTAAGAGCACAAGGATAGGAGGAGTCATGATATGCAAGTTACTCCACACAAGTTAGGGCTGAAGCAATTATAATAGGATTCTGCATGATCTGTGCAATGACCAACATATCATAGACCCTTCAAAGTCTAGCATGGACTAAAGGCACTAGGATCCTTAGAAGCAAGGGAATAACAGTCACAATAGTGTTCCTATATTAAAGGGGAACACAAGAAAGAGTTCTAGGAAATGCCACTGAGTCCTTACACCTCATCGGAGAGGAGGACCCAGAGGAAAGTTTGATATACATATTAAAGGATGCTTCAGAGATGGGGGGAAGGGGCACTGTGAAAAAGGGAGGGAGAGGGGAAAGGAAGGAGAAGAGGGTATAGGGAGCAAGGAATTCCAGCGAGGGGTGGAGGGAGGGAGGGAGGGTACAGGGGTACCTATTACATTTATATCAGCAGAAAAATAAATAAATAAAAAATAAATAAATAAAACAACTCACAAGATAAAAAAAAAAACAAAACAAACAAACAAAAAAATATCAAAAAGATCATTCACAGGGATCAAGTAGGCTTTATCCCAGGCACACAAGGTTGGTTCAACACAAGCAGATCAATAAACATAATCCACTATATAAACCAATCCGAAATCCAAGACCACATGATGGATAGATGCAGAAAAAGCTTTTGACAAGATCCAACAACCCTTTATGATAAAAACCCTAGAGAAGGTTGGGATGGAAGGAACCTTTATTAATATAATAAAAGCTGTATGCAACAAGCCAACAGCAAGGATTATGCTCAATGGGGAACAATTGGAAGCATTCCCGCTTCGATCAGGAACTAGACAAGGCTCACCACTTCTATTCAATATTGTACTTGAAATCTTAGCTGAAGCCATAAGACAAGAAAGGGACATAAAAGGGATTCAAATCGGCAAGGAAGAAGTCAAGTTATCTCTATTTGCAGATGACATGATCCTATACCTGAGTGATCCCAAAAACTCCATCAGGAATCTCCTGGAACTAATACAGAAGTTCAGCAGGGTGGCAGGATATAAAATAAACATACAAAAATCAGTGGCCTTCCCATATGCCCAGAATGAAAGAAGTGAAAAAGCCTTGAGAGAAACAATCTCATTTACTATAGCCCCTAAAAATGAAATACTTTGGTGTAAACCTAACCAAGGAAGTAAGTGACCTATACAATGAAAACTTTAAAGAAATTTAAAGTATGTCAGGAAGCACTGAGCTACAAGAAGAGAAGAAATGAAGAAAGAAAGAAAGAAAGAAAACGAAAGAAGAAAAAGAAAGAAGAAGAAAGAAAGAAAGAAAAGAAAAGAAAGAAGAAAGAAAGAAAGAGAAAGAAAGAAAGAAACGAAAAGAAAGAAGAAAAGAAAGAAAGGAAAGAAGAAAGAAAAGAAAAAAAGAAAAAAAGAAAAGAAAGAAAGAAGAACAAGAAAGAAAAAAAAAGAAAGAAAGAAAGAAAGAAAGAAAGAAAAGAAAGAAAGAAAGAAAGAAAGAAAGAAAGAAAGAAAGAAAGAAAAAGAGAGAGAGAGAAAGATAGATTACAGAAGACACTAGAAGGTGGAAAGACCTGCCATGTTCCTGGATTGGCAGAATCAACATCATAAAAATGACCATCCTACCAAAGGTAATATAAACATTCATTGCTATACCAATTAAAATCCCAAAGCAATTCTTCAAAGAAGTTGACCAAACAATTTCAACATTCACATGGAGGCACAAAAGACCCAGGATAGCAAAAACAATCCTGAGTAACAAAAACACTGCTGGAGGTATCGCCATACCAAACTTTAGTCTATACTACAAATCCATAGTTATAAAAACAACCTGGTACTGGCTCCAAAATAGACACACAGATCAATGGATAAGGGTTGAAGACCCAGATATGAGCCCACACAACTACAGCCATTTGATCTTTGACAAAGGGGCCCAAAAAATCCAATGGAAAAAAAACCCAGCATCTTCAACAAATGGTGCTGGCAAGACTGAATGTCTACATGCATAAGATTAAAGCTGGACCCATACTTTTCACCATGTACAAGATTTAATTCCAAATGGATCAAGGACCTCAATATAAGGCCAGAAACTATAAAAACCATAGTTGAAAGGGTAGGGAACTCCCTTGAGCTGAATGGGCTAGGCCAACAGTTCCTAAGCAGACATCCAATAGCCCAGTCAATACAACCAACACTCAACAGATGGGATTTTATGAAATTAAAGAGCTTCTGTTCAGATAAAGAGATTGTAACTTGAGCACAAAGGCAACCCACAGAATGGGAGAAAATCTTCACTAACCACATATCTGATAGAGCATTATTATCCAGAGTGCACAAAGAACTTAGAAAAAGAAACACCAAGGAAACAAATGGGCCAATTAAAAATGGGCCTTGGAACTTAAAAGAAACTTTACCAGGGATGAAATTAAAAGGTCTAACAAAAAATCTTAAAAAATGCTCCACATCCTTAGCCATCAGGGAAATGCAATTCAAAACTTCCCTGAGATATCATCTCACCCCGGTCAGGATGGCAAAAATCCACAATACAAACAACACCAAGTGCTGGAGAGGATGTGGAGAGAGGGGAACTCTCCTACATTGCTGGTGGGAATGCAGGCTCATACAGCCACTCTGGCGAGCCGTCTGGAGATTCTTAAAGAAATTAAAGATTGAAATGCCATATGATCCTGCTATTCCACTTTTGGGAATAACTCCCCATACAGCAAAAATTCATCTTGATAGCACAAGCACGACCATGTTCATAGCAGCACTGTTTACAATAGAAAAGTCATGGAATCAACCCAAATGTCCAACGGTTGATGAGTAGATAAGGAAAATGTGGTACATTTATACAATGGAATACTACTTGGCCATCAAAAATGATGAATTACTGGAATTTGCCAGGGAATTAGAAACAATTATATTTAGTGAAGTATCCCAAACAGAAAATTACTCCGTATTTACTCCCTAATAGGTGGATCCTAGTACCAAACCCACTTAGAGACACACTCAAAGATAAATCTCTGTAATACCTACAGTAATTGCAAAGATTATAAACAGGAGAGAAGGGGAAGGAGGGCCCCACCAGAAACAAGGAGTGAGGGGATCATGCTACAAGCAGAGATAATAGGCCAGCATCATGGACTGCAAGTCAGTAATGAGACATCTGGTTAAGCTCACAGACTTTCCTTCCTGTCCACTTGCAACTGAGGGGGTATGATCTCACCAGAAAAGGAGGGCATACAGTCTGGCAGATAGAAGGTAACCATAAAATAACCATTGTGCAAATGGGAGACTGACCCTCCCCCCTCACTGCGGTCTCCTACTCTTATTCCTTCTACCTTTGAATCTACTCTTATAATAAGACTCTATTTTAACAGGTTTTTATCTCTGGCCAGGGGGTAACATCCAATCCCCATCAGGATGGAGCCAAGGGCATTGAAGGAACAGCAAAACTGAAAAAAAAACAATAGGAATACATAGATTGCATTATTTATACTTATTTGATGCTTTGCATAATATATTAATTTTCATACCATTAAATATTTTTCCATAGCATAGTTTTAAATAAACAGCTTGCATTTTGTTAAGTATATGGGATCTGGGCAACTGGAAGGTAATGAGAACCAAAAATACTCCAGTAGACTCTTTGTAGCTCAGTGCTTCCTGACATACTTTAAATTTTCTATATACAAATGAAAAGATACACATTTATGCATCTTGCTATTCCTGGACTCTTTAGCTCCATTGGTAAGATCTGTAGTGAAAGGGGTCGTGTTTAAAAGACAGGGAGAATGTGTTTAGAAAGATTACCATTTGCAGAATCTAATGCTTATAATGAATGAACCACAACCGCTAGTCCCATATGTTCCCAGGGTCTATGGATCATCAACTAACTTTCTCCCTGTCTCCCTGCTGGTTTATAAATATGATTAAGCAGTTGCATTTGTTGAAATAAATAACCAAGGAATATTTCAAGTTCTACAGAAACTAAAAACTAACTGTAACAATTACTCTTAACTATTACTATGAGAGAATACTCAAAGTCGATCCACTTAAGGGAGAAAGGGAGGTTTATTCAGCTTACGGTTCCAGAGGGAAGGCACAGTCTCTCAAAGCAGAGGCGGCATGGCTGGCTGGCCAAAGCTGGAGGAGGCTAAGTCACCGCAGACATCTTGGAAGCTGAGAGCTGCAGACTGTTTGCAGCAAAGACTCACTTCTCCTGGAGGTAGGGTGGGACTAATCCACCTCAAGGCCCACCCCTTGTGACTGTCTTCCTCCAGCAAGGCTCCACCTCTCAAGGTGCCATGACCTTGCCAAACACATGAGACTGTGAGGGACGCATTTCAAACCATGACACTAACACAAGAGAAAGCTGTCTAGGACCAGAGATATAGCTCAAAGGTTAAGCCTTTGCCTCTCAAGAAGTAGATCCCGAGTTCAGATCCCAGATCCCATGCAAATACCAGGAGGATGGCTGTAGCCAGTACTTCAATCCTGCAAAGCAGAGGCTGGGAAACTCAGAGCAAGGTAAAGAGATTGGGTAACACCAGAACGATTCCCAAAGTCACCCATGGGCCTCCACAGGCATATTGATACAAACACACACACACACACACACACGCACAGAGACACACACGCACGCAATAAATAAATAAATAAATAAATAAATAAATAAATAAATAAATAAATAAATCTTTAAAAAAAGGAAAGAAAAACTGTCAGACATGGTCAGGGACAAGGAGTGTATATATTGTTTCATTCTATATACTTGGCCAGACATGCTGGTCTGTCAATGAAGATTATCCCTCCATCAGTGGCCCTGTGGATGTGGTGTGGCCAGTTCCCTCTCAGTGGCCCCTGGTATTGGTATGAGCTCTTCTGCCAAGCTGAAGTAAAAATCCTAAGCAAGAATTAAACCCCCTTGTTTCCCTTAAACCTTTGGGCTGTGAATTTATCAGCAAAAATGCAGAGTAACTGAAGTAACCAAGTCTGGCTCAGAGCTAATTATCCTTACATATATGTTCAGTATATAATATACTATTATCTTTTTAGGCCATCTTTAGCTCTTGCATGAATTCTATTTAGAGAAAATATGCAGTAATATTTGAGACTGAATTTACATGTATTATATAAACAATATATACATGCAAATGTGATAATATAAAATATAGTAATAATATTATCCAACTTGTATTTTCATTAAAAATATGATTTCAAGGGGTAGAGTGATAGTTCAGTGGTATAACTCTTCCCTACATGTGCAAAACCTTAAATTCAATCCCTGATGCAGCAAAATAGTAACAACAATAATTATGAGAAGCATGTATGTTGATAAATACAAACCTGATTCATCTTCGATTCTTGCAGTTTTTCTGTAAGAATAACCTATTTTATCCTTTATCTCTTGATATGATACAAGTTGCTTTTGGTATTTCATTTTTACAAACAGAACTTTGAAGAATATTTTTGAACAAGCATTCTTTTTTCTTTTTAGGACATAGTTTCATTATAGTCCTAGTTGGATATACCAGTCTATCTTCCAATTTATGGTGATTTCCTCACCTCTGCATCCCAAGGGCTAGGATTACTAGTGATGCCATCACACCCATCTAGACACATCTTTATGTTTATGTGAAAACATTTTTCTAGGTAAGCTCCTCAGAATTAAATCATTATGTTATATGCTGTCCAGACTGCTCTCTGTTAATTTTTTTATATTGTGACTCTTATTGCTTATGGAAAATTTCTTGGTATGACTGTTCAGAAATCATGTTAAAGCAAAATTCCTGTTGCTGTCTTCTTTTCTCTAGGATTGATTCTCTCTCTCTCTCTCTCTCTCTCTCTCTTTCTCTCTCTTTCTCTTTTTCTGTACATACACTTGTGATACAGACCTATCTGCCTCATCCGTACAGTGTCCTAAAACTTATTTAACTCTGTAAACCACTTCTGGAAAAATACAAAACCACAAATACAAAATTAGAAGAGTGATTTTTTTCAGAATGAGACAAAAATCGTGAGGTCAGTGCTGTTGACATTTTAGGCTAGTTAGTATTCTTTACTGGAGAAAAGAAGTGGCAGTCCTGAGCCTTGATGTTCATCAGTGTCCTTGACTTTTGCTCATGGGATGCTGGTGGCAGCTCCTGTGTTTTGACAATCAGAAAGTGTACTTCTGAATGTCCTTCAAGGGCAACTAGTGCTCAGATACTACCCTCTCTGTCAGCATAGGAAAAAGGGACACTTTGTAGCTGCTCTGATAAATGTAACCTTGCCCAAAGCTAAATAAATGAAAAATTTCCTGTCAAGTCTTATTCATCAACATGTCAAAAATGCATTATGATATAATTTGATTCGTGAAAGACCAGGGAATCAAATCAATTAACATGAATCCTGGTAAATGATCAGAATAGGTATAAAGCAAAAAAAAAATTCTGTAATTATCAATATATATTATTGGATATGTTGGATATTATGGCTAAAATTTCTAGAAAACTGCAAGAATAAGCAAACCTCCTTTAATCAATGAAAGGCAATAGTAAAAATCTTCAGTGAATTTATATTCAATGATGTCTTTTTTCTATTTTCCAAAAATAATGAAATCTGTACTTGTTCTCTCAAAAGATGATACCGAATCCATGAAGAGGAGAACATTTTAAAAGCAGAAGAAGAACAGTAAATGGCTTAGTAAAAAGTTAGGTTAAATATATTCAAGAAGTTTGATGGAATATAATTTCTAATGTAGTAATTCTTCAAGTCAATTTTTAAAAAGAAAGAAAAATAACAGTAACAGCTGGAGAAATAGTTCAGTCAATGGAATATTTGCCTTACAAGTACAAGAATCTGCACTGAACCCTCAGAACCCACTTGCTAAAAATAAGGGGAGTGAGCATAGTGGCACACTCTTGTAGTCACAATGGGAAAGAAGGAAGGAAGAGACAGACTCGGGGGCTCACTGGCCAGCCAGCCATGCCCAGTACGTGAGTTCTAATCTAATGAGAAGCCCTGTCGCAAAAACAAGGGGAATGGTATCTGAAGAATAACACCTCAGTTTGTCTTGACCTCTACACCTATATTCAAAGTACATGCACACGTACACACACACATACACACACACACACACACACCACAGCAGAAGAACACAGTTGGACATTTAAATAAGAATAAATGAAATGCTGGGTATGTTGTGCATATCTGTAATCTACCATTCAGTATACACAGTGCTTCCAAATTGCTGCTAATGTTCTGGTTATTATTCTATTAATAGCACATGAGTATTTATTACTGCTTCTTAACATTTACATATATTTTTGTCTACTTACCACTCAGTTTTGCATCTTTTATACCTCCAAAAGCCATGTGAATGATATTGTCAAGTTCTGCCATAGCCTCTGGATGGAGTCTAGTCCCCATAGAGCACAGTTATTGCAGCATCTGTGTGTTGACCCTGGGGAGAAACTTCCCTAAGCAGTTGCTTTATTTGAGCAGAAAACTCCTCTGGTTCTCTGACTTTAGTCATTGATCTTTAAAATTAAGTAGTAGTGGATGGAGTCTTACTCCCAGAATATTTTTCCTATCATTGCAGTGAATAGCAGGATGTGACATTTCAATGACAATAATCTCCTCAATATTCTTTTTGTCAGAAACTTTAAAATTTCCTACACACTTTCCTCACCAAACTTTGCAGTTTTTATTTCTTTCTGCCTGTTGCTGTTTTTCATTGTAGATCCTTATCAAATTAGTGACAAAATAACCATGCCACAGACTCAATGGTATGTTGCCTTAAATTTCCTCCACTAAAGTCATTAGTCTATTATATTTTAATTCAACCTCACCTGTGTTTTCAGGACCATGAGAAAAAGGCAGCCAAATTCTTTGCCAAAACATCATCCAAATTACCTATAGTCCAGTTCCAAATACAGTCTTTGTTCCCACTGAAACTGCATGAGGAAGAAACCAGGAAATGAGGCTAAGTACCTCAAGTACCACCCCTATGTACATACTTCTTCAGCAAGACTTTACCTCCTAAAAGTTCCATAACCTTCCAGCTGGGGACTAATTGTTCAGACACATTAACCTGCAGGGAACAATTCACATTCAAACCTTGACCCAGTTATTTATGTACATGCATGTATACAAGTTAAGTTTCACATATGAGAGAGAACACGTGGCTTTATCTGAATTTGATCACTTCATTTAATATAGTACTTACCAAATCCAGGGATGAAAGAATGGATCAACATACACGAATCAACAAATGCAGTTATAATACACAAATAGACTTATTGACAAAAACTACGTGATCATCTAAATAGACATAGAAAAGGCTTGATATTGTTCAATATCCCTGTATGTTAAAAGCCATGGAGAAACTAAGAATAGAAAGAATATATTTTAACACAAAAAGGTTACATAAAACAAACAGTAAAAATCAAACTAAATAGGGGGAAAAACTTTCAACCTTCATTCCTACAAAATCAGGAAAGAAACAAGGATGTTTACTCTCTTTTTTCTTACTAAATAATAGTGTTTGAACTCATTGCAACAGCAATAAAAGAAAGAAAGATAATGGAAAAAGAAAAGGAAGAAGTCGATTTATTCCTACATGCAGATGGCATGATACTATACTTAAAAGACCCTAAAGATTACCAAAAACTAAGTTGGTATAAATACTATTATGTCTAATAAAGTAGTCTTTGAACTGTAATCCATCAGAAGAGAAAAAGAAGGCCACTACATATGAACAAAAGAAGTTATTCATCAAGAAAATGTAGCAATTGTAAATATTTATGCACCTACTGTTGCATAAAACCAACATTAAAAAATGTGAGTGTTTTGATAGATCCTGGTGCAATAATAATAATGGGAGTCTTCAATGCTTTAGTCTCATCTTTAGATAGGTCTTCCCAAAATTAAAAATCTGCAATGAAATTTCAAAGCCAAACTATAAAATAGATCAAATACGTATAACAGATACCTATGCAATATTCTATCATATAGCTACAGAATATACATTCTTCTCAGTGACACACAGACTGTTTTTATTAAATTGATCACATTATAGACCACAAAGTAAGACTTAACAGATGCAAGAGAATTAAAATAACTCCTTATGTTTTATTACACCATAGTGGAACGAAAGCAGAGCTCGATAATGGCAGAAATGACAGAAACTCCACAACATATGGGGAGTAAAAAATACACTTTTGAAACATGAAGTGTTGAGTGAAAACATCCAAAACTTTGAAGAGTCTTCTCAGAGTAATTCTATCTGAAATAGCTTTTTATGAAATATATACACTCATCATATATACACATATGTGTATATAAGTGTACATACAAGTACAAAGTTAAGATAGTAATTCTTTGCAACTTTTCAAATTTTGACAATATGTACTGAATATCTCTCCAATGAATACATATGATACTGCCTTTACTACTTTTTTATTTTAAGGATACATGCTAGATTATGTATTAAAGTATGTATTAACCTGGATTGTATGAATGGAAATAAAAATGATAATAAAAAAGTTTTAAATGCAAAAATGCACTTTTAAATGGACAGCGAACCATTGAAAAAAATCAGGGAGTAAATAAAAAAATCTTCCTAGATTCAAATGAAAATGATAGCATGATTTGTCAGAACCTCTGGGGTACACCTAAGGCAGTGCTAGAGGAAAGGTCACAACACTGTAATGTAATTTCTTAATGTAATCAAGAAAAATTAGAAAGATTTTAAATAAATTATCTAACGAAGCATTGAAAGGGTCTTGAAAAGGAAGAAGCAAACCAAAAGTAACGGATGGTGAAAAATATTAAAGATTAGGGCAGAAACAAATAAAATTGAGAAAAAAGAGCAATACATGGACTCAATCAAACAGATTTAGTTTTTAAAAGTGTTGACAACACTGACAGTCTTCTAACTAAATTAATTAAAAGAAAGAGAAGACCCAAAATTAATAAAATAGAACAGTTTGCTACAACAAACTGAGAATCATTAAGGCAGAAACAAATTATAAAATAGAGACTAAAAGAGCAATACATGGACTCAATTGAACAGATTTATCAAAATCAGAGAATCATTAAGTTACACTTTGAAAATTGATATTACAAAAAGTCAGAAAAACTAGGAGAAGCGGGTAAATTCTTTTTTTAATACATTTTTTATTATTTCAGCTCATACAAACTTAATAGGTACACCAGTTCCCTCCCTTCCTCCTCCTCCCCCCAAACCCCCTGCTCCCCCTCCCCTCACTCCTCCCTCCCCATCCCCCTGTGCCTCCCGCCCCAATTCCCAGAGTCCTTTCTTGTGCATGCCTGACTCTCCTCTGGGCCCTCCTCTCCGATGACGTACAAGGACCCAGTGGCATTTCCCTGAACCCTTTCCTGTGTTTCCCTTAAGCATAGGAACACTACTGTGGCTGTCAATCCCTTGCCTCCAAGGATCTTGGTGCCTTTAGCAGATGCTAGACTTTGTGAGGTCAATAGTGTGTTGGACATTGCACAGGGCATGCAAAGTCCAATTATGATTGCTTCGGCCCTAACTTGTGTGGAGTATCTTGCAAATCGTTGCTCCTCTCATCCTTTTGCTCTTACACTCTTACCGCCCCCTCTTCCGCAAATGTCCCTGAGCTTCAGGATGGGGGGAGATTAGTCTGGCCTAGTTCTAGGTGGTTGATACAGAGTCTCTGAAGTTCTGGATAGTGGTTTGTTGATTTTCTTTTGCAGTTTTGTTGCTCCTGCAATGCCCTTCACTCCATCGTGATGGGCACTGTATGTCACCCCCTGGCCAGAGACAAAAAGTTAAACTGGGGTCTTATTATAAGAGCACATTCAAGGGTAGATGTAATACTTATACCCAAAAGTGGAATCGCAAGGTCATATGGCATTTGGCAATGGGAGGGGTCAATCACCCATTTCCAAAATGGTTACTTTTTAATCTGCCGGATTATATGCCCTCCCCTTCTGGTGAGTTCATACCCCCTTAGTTGTAAATGATCAGGAACGAATGTCTGTGAACTTAACCAGGTGTCACATTACTTTCTTGCAGTCCTTGATGGAGGCCTATTTTCTCTACTGTAACATGGTCACTTCTCTCCTGAAACGGGTAAATTCTTAAACAAATATGGTCTTCCAAAATTAAATCAGCTATACATAACAAATGTAAACAGGATCATGATTAACAGCAAAATTGAAGCAGTAATGAAGTCTCCCCACAAAGAAAAATTTAGGACTTGAAAGATTCATTGCTCATTTTACCAAGGAAAACATATCAAAGAAGAGTTAATGCCATATTCCTCACACTGTTCCACTAACTAGCAAAGGAAGCTACTAACACAGTCTTTCTAAGTAGCCAATATTAATCTAAAGACACCAAAAAGAAAGGAAACTGGAAACCAAGTTCCGTGTTGAACAAAAAACTGATGTTTTTCTTATTGAGTCAGAAAAACTCTTAAATCTGTTATTTTCAACAAAGGGGGATATATAAACCAACATCCAAAAATTAGTAGCTTTTGTATACACTAGTACAAAATTTGTATACACTAGAAAAAAAATCAGGGGGAAAATTCCATTCAAAATAGCTTCAAAAGGACAAAGGAAATATTTGTGGTTTATTTCATAATTTCATAATGTTTCTATATGTACATTTATTTTATTTATATTATCCAGAACTTATTGGATTATATGATTATGAATATTTTTATCCATAACCAATTCTGAGCATCAAATAATTTCTCTTTAGATATTACCTCTGTCCCATTCCTTCTTGCTGAAATTCTTATTTCAATCCATTGAACTCTCTCTCCCTCTCTCTCTCTCTCTCTCTCTCTCTCTCTCTCTAATATTTTCTGTTTATTTATCTTTCTGTTCTTCATTTGGAATCATTACTTATGTTACAGTTGGCTGAACATCATCTATTAGATAGCTCTAATTGGTTGACTGCCTTTTTCCAGTGACTGAAGCTTTAATTTTAATGAATACATTATTATGTGCAGACGTTTTAACTACTTCCTTTTAAAAGACACCTGCTTTGGTTATATTTTAACCTTTTCTGTAAAATTTAAGAAAGCTTATTAAATTATCTGTCAAAAATTTCTGTTTTATGATGTCTCAGGCAACCAGTTCTGCTGTCTATTGGCAGCAGACTTTTGCTCCTAACAGACTGATTCAGTAAATTTTTACATTATGAATCTATCTCTAGATCAATTTTGCATGTAGAAATTCTGTCCTCCTTTGGTTTGGAAGCTCTGGGGGTTGAACCTAGGACCTTGAGAATGTTGGGCAAAAGCTGTACCACTGAGCTACATCCCTAGCTCTGTATTTCAACTTCTGACAGGTGTCTCATTAGGTTCACTAGTCAAGGACTTATTTTTGTAATAATTTTGAGCCTGTGTTTCAACATAGACTGCACATTTAGCATGTTTGAGGTACTGGTTCAACCCTTAACACCAAAAGAACAAAAGATAATTAGTTTTGAACAATGGAATCCTGGACCATGAGTCCAAGATAATTTTAGTTAAGAATTTGAAAGGATTAAATACTCTATAGTCCAGATGGAAAAAAAGTAAGCATCCTGTTTGTCTCTGTGCTGTCTCTGTTCAAATCGTGTCTCTGCCACATACAGGCCATGTGATAAGCGGTAAGTCATTCATACTTCTGTGGTTCTGTTTCCTACTCTGTCAGTTGGGGTTAAGGGAGGCTAGGTGTGGTGGCACATGTCTGTAATCCCAATACTTGGTAAATCGGAGGCAGGAGGATCAAGAGATCAAGGTCATCCTAGTTACACAGGAATCCGAAGTCAACCTGGGCTACTTGAAACCCTGTCTCAAATAAAAAACATAATAATCCAAGGATATAGACACACTTAGTCTTTGACCAAGTAGCGGAAGTGCAGCTGAGTTCTACCCTCCCTGCTGCTGACATACACTCCATGACTTTAACAGCCTAAACCCACAGGTCACCAAGAATGGTGACATCCTGGGGAGATGTGATGTCTGTTTATGCGTTTTATTTTTCTTTTATTAAATTTGCTTTTATTCTTTTAAAGCATCATACATGAATACCACGAATTTTTCACCCTTCTTACCCAGTCCCATCCCCCCCTCTTTTCCTCATTACACACCCTTTTCTTTCCTACTAGTTTTCCATCTAATTTCATGCCTTTGTGTGTGTGGCCCACTGAATTTTACCTGGCTGCCTTTCATGGCATGTGCCTGAAAAGCACTTGCTGGCATGAATCATATGTCCATGGGCACACCGTCGAGGAAAGCATCTCCCCACCCCAATAACCATTAGCCCTGCTCAGTCTCTCAGGGAGGTATGGAGTTTCTTAACATCTTTCCTCTTCTATGGCGAAATGATAAGCCGAATCCTGTGCAGGTCTTGTGGAAGCACATACAGCTGCAGTGAGTCCATGGCTGTAACAGCCCTGCCACGTCCTGTCACCCCTGCCCCTCTGCTATACTTCTGCCTTTGGTATCTTACATTCTTACTGCCCCCCTCTTTCTAGAGCCTGGAGTGGGGGATGGTTTATGTTCTTATACCTCAGCTTTCTTTCTTTCTTTCTTTCTTTCTTTCTTTCTTTCTTTCTTTCTTTCTTTCTTTCTTTCTTTCTTTCTTTCTTTCTTTCTTTCTTCCTTCCTTCCTTCCTTCCTTCCTTCCTTCCTTCCTTCCTTCCTTCCTTCCTTCCTTCCTTTCTTCCTTCCTTCCTTCCTTTCTATGTCCCTCCATTCTTACTTTTCAGTGGTTAGTTTGCAGTGTAGAGGACACAGGACACTGCCTTATTTAGATATCCATGTATAGTTTGTCATATTTTATCAACCATTTCAAAATTTTTCACTGTGTGTGCCCATGTGCACAGAGACATGGGAAGTATCAAGCTATCCATTCTGCACACAGCAAGCTGACATGGTTTGAATGTGGCTTGCCCCCCACGGCTTCATGGGTTTACAAGTTTAGCTGACGCTAATGGTTGGGGAAGTTGGGGCGCCTTTAGGAGGTGAGGCCTTGCTGAAGGAAGGCAGGTCACATGTGTGGGCCTTGAGGTCGACTAGACCCGCTCTGCTTCCTCCAGCACTCTGCTGTTGTAGCTGCTGCTCGCTCTTCCTGTCTGCAATGCAGTCACCTGAGCTGCTTCCAGCTGCTGCCGACCGCCATGCCTTTCCGACCACAGTGGACCATATTCCCTCTGGAACAATAAACCAAGTAAATCCCCCTTCCTCCCTTAAGCTGTTTGTGTGCATACTGTCTCACAGCAGCAGAGAAGAGTAACTAGAATACCAGCCTTAGTTAATTAATTAATTATTAATGCTTACAACATTTTTTACTTAACGATTTGAACAGACAACATACTTACATATCAGTAGGTGCACTACAAGGTATTTTTTAGGATTCTTTTCCCTATCTACAACATTCCCACTCCTCATCTTTTCTTGCTATATTTTAAAAGAATAATTATGAGATCTTTGATTGGGGTTTGAATCTATTACTTATTATATAATATGAAACTATTATGCAGCCTAATAATTTCTGAAGTGTTGGAGGATGGAGTAATCTGCGGAGAGTAATATCCTGGCCAAAAAAAGCAAGATGAAAGATCTGACCTGTGACATGAGCTTATCTAGGCTTATATATGTAGTTCAGCAGAGCCAGAAGCAAGCCGGCTCCGGAGAAGACATTACCTAAGCTCTGGGTAAAGTGACTCCTTGACTGCCAGAATGAAGCAAGAGATGATAACACGATCGTTTGATTGCTTTATCCTTAAGATGGCACTATAAACCCACTATTTCTTTGTAGAAAAAGAATGTATAAAATAAATTTTAATTTATCTGAAATCTTGCTGATACCTTTTACAAATTTAGGACTTTTTGTCAAAGACTAAATGTGTCTTGTATGTACTTTGTTGGTATTGCTTTGAGACAAAAGTCTTGTGTAGCCCAGGCTGGCATAAAATTCCTTATAAAATCAAGCATGACCTTGAAGTCCTTATCCTCCTGCCTCCAACCTACCAAGTGCCGGGATTGTAGGCAGGCCACAGCTCCTGGCCTGGTATTCTTCTCATTTATTCTCCACGGCAATTACTCAACCCCGTTTTGCAGAGTAGAAATGGAGCGCGAGAGGGTGTAAATAACTTGCTATCAGTCACATAGCTTGTAAGTGACAGAGCCAGGATTTGAATGTAGCAGCATGAGCCGGAAGCATTGCATTTAGTTCCTGTACTGCGTTATCTACCGTTGTGGTCCATGTGTCAGAAATGGAGCAATATGAGAATTCTCAGTTAGGAAGATTCATTTTTCACTTTTTTTGAGGCGTGGTTATATGGGAAAACATAGGAATGAGCTTAGGTCTTACACTTCACTGAGTAAAACAAGAAAACCTGCGGCATCTGGAACGCAACGTGATGAGCCTCTGCTGTTCTCAGGGTTCTCCTCCCAGGTCAGCGATACTCCTAGGCCTTCCAAAGGCCCACATTGTATTTTGCAATGAAGTGTGTTGAGTGGTTTGCATTTTCATTTTCTTTACTAATCTGAGAGTATCTCTATTCTTGACAAAGTACCCAGAGCAGAGATTTATTTTTTTCATGTAATTGATTTATTTATTGAGAGAGAGAGAGAGAGAGAGAGAGAGAGAGAGAGAGAGAGAGAAGCACATGCCACGGAATACATGTGGAGGCCAGGGAACGACTTTCAGAAGTCCATCTATTCCCTCCTTCTACTATGCAGGCTTCTGGCGTTTGAACTTGGGTAGCAACACTTGCACGTTGGTGTCTTACATGCTGAGCAAAGTCACATCCCAGAGCACAGCTGCTAAACTTTCTTCTTCCATACTGAGCTAGACCTGCAGCAGAGGCCCTATTTTCCCAGCATCTTCTCCTTCCCTCCTTTCTACACATAAATAATCTCCACCCCAGATGGCAAATTATGACAAGGGAGGCAATCTGTGTGAAGAAGCAGTTTCTATTTGAAGCACTTGAATGTTAAGGTGCAATGAAGAATTGAAATAGGCTTAAATCATTAAGCAGTACTGACTAACTAGTATGCCTTTCCCCTCAGGCATTTCAGGCATTCCTAAAAAAAAACAAAAAACAAAAAACAAAACTATACTATACTTCCAAGCCCAGAATGCATTCTGGATTACCTGGAATGGAAAATGAAACATTGAACACTCAAATCCCGTGGATGGAGCATCCATGGGGAAAGGTATGTTCATCAGCTCACTTCCTACCTCTTCTGCTCTCCTCCAAGAATATTACATTGCTTCTCTGCAACTACTAGAGCTCTGGGCACATCTGTAAAGAATAGCTGACTTAGCCCTAAGCAAGACTTCAGGAGATTGTCTTAAACAATACGGGAGCGATCTAGCCCATGGTGGGTGGGACCATTCCTCGGATAGGTAGATAAAACGAAGGGAGCTACTTTCACGAGTTGGCGTTCTTCGGTTTCTTGGACAGACCTGCTGTCTGGCAAGGGAAGTTTGTCCCTCTGTCAGCAGTCCTGTGGATATGGCATGGTCAGATCCCTCGTCCCCTGGTGTTCATGTGGTCTCTCCTGCCAAGTAAGAACTGTGACCAGAAAGTCCTAAACCAAGAATAAAACCCCTTGTTCCCCCTTAAGCTATTTTGTTATGAATATATAGGTAACATACCAAGTTCCCTGGCTTCCCTAGATCAGTACTCAGCATCTCAACCCCATTCCTTGTCATTGTCAAAGCTGATATCGCAAAGTAGTTTTCTTGGTTTGATAAAGTTTGGAGCATGCGTGCATGCACGTGTGTGTGCGTGTGTATGTGTGTACACATGCAGAGGCCAAAGGTCAATGTTCAGTGGCTTCTTCAACACTCTCATCTTACTGTTATTATTATTGTGTATGGTACGTTTCTTTGGGCATGTTGTACAACTGGGCACTTGAGTACCTGTGAAGGCCAAAGGGTAACTTTGAGAAACACCATGGATTGCTCTCCCTTCTTCTTGCTTTGCTGTGGGGTTTCCCAGGCTCTGCTCACCAGGGTGGGAAGTGCAGGCCACCACCATTTCTGCTTGGTGTTTTTGTCTTGGGCTCTGGGATCCAAATTCAGGACCTTCTGCTTACGAGGCAGAGATTTAACCATGAGCCATCTCTCCAGCCTGAAGTCCAGCAATTTATTACGTGCTGTTTGGGGAGATGGACTCAGTTTTTTTTGTTTGGGAGCTGAAGGTTTTAACCGCTGAGTCGTCTCCCCAGCCTTCTCCATCTTATTTTTGAGACATTCGGTGAGGCTGACTATCAAGTGAACTTCAGGAATCCATTTGTCTCCCCTCCACTGACTTCGCAAACACCCCTGTCCCCAGTGCTGAGATTTCAGAAAACAAGCCACTGACTCTTGACTTTTTTTTTTAAACTTACTTACTTACTTTATTTATTTAATTCGAGTGTGTGTGCGTGTGTGTGTGTGTGTGTGTGTGTGTGTGTGTGTGAGAGAGAGAGAGAGAGAGAGAGAGAGAGAGGATACTGTATGCTCCTGTGAAGAACCATGGGTGCCTTTGGAATCATCCTGGATTGTTTCTACCTTCTTTTTATTTGCTCTGGGATTTCCCAGGCTTTGCCCACTACTGTCAGAAACTCAGGCCATTGCCATTTTTGCCGTTTTCACTTGGTATTTTTTACGTGGGACTGGGATCTGAACTCAGAACCTTCTGCTTTTGAGGCAGAATCTTAATCTCTGAGGCATCTCTGCAGCTGACTCCGACTTTCGACATAGATGCTAGAGCTCTGAATTCAAGGTCTCACGATTGTGATGCAAGCCTGTGGCAGATGGAGCCATCTCACCAGCCCTACCTTGCAGCTACTTAGACTGACAGGGGAAAATGAACTTTCGGTTAGTCAGTAATCCATACTGAGAATGGAGTTGGAGGAAAGCTGGCAGCTTGAGACCATCTTCAAAGGGTTAGAATACATGGTTGGATAGTACATCACTCTCAGGTTCAAACCTGGACCCTGGGCTAGCTTAGCTGCTGCTCTTTAACACATTTTTTTTATTTTAATACATTTTTTATTATTATTTCAGCTAATACAAACTTAATAGGTACACCAGTTCCCTCCCTTCCTCCTCCTCCCCCCGAACCCCTTGCTCCCCCTCCCCTCCCCCCTCCTTCCCCATCCCCCAGTGCCTCCCGCCCCAATTCCCAGAGAGTCCTTTCTTGTGCATGCCTGATTCTCCTCTGGGTCCTCTTCTCCGATGATGTACAAGGACCCAGTGGCATTTCCCTGAACCCTTTCTTGTGTTCCCCTTAAGCATAGGAACACTACTGTGGCTGTCAATCCCTTGTCTCCAAGGATCTTGGTGCCTTTAGCAGATGCTAGACTTTGTGAGGTCAATAGTGTGTTGGACATTGCACAGGGCATGCAAAGTCCTATTATGATTGCTTCGGCCCTAACTTGTGTGGAGTATCTTGCAAATCATTGCTCCTCCCATCCTTTTGCTCTTACACTCTTACCGCCCCCTCTTCCGCAAATGTCCCTGAGCTTCAGGATGGGGGGAGATTAGTCTGGCCTAGTTCTAGGTGGTTGATATAGAGTCTCTGAAGTTCTGGATAGTGGTTTGTTGATTTTCTTTTGCAGTTTTGTTGCTCCTGCAATGCCCTTCACTCCATCGTGATGGGCACTGTATGTCACCCCCTGGCCAGAGACAAAAAGCTGTTAAACTGGAGTCTTATTATAAGAGCACATTCAAGGGTAGATGTAATACTTATACCCAAAAGTAGAATCGCAGGGTCATATGGCATTTGGCAATGGGAGGGGTCAATCACCCATTTGCAAAATGGTTACTTTTTAATCTGCTGGACTATATGCCCTCCCCTTCTGGTGAGATCATACCCCCTTAGTCTTTAACACATTTTTATTTTCCTGATTTATAACAAGGAACTGTCCCTAGAATCTACCTAATGGGGTGTGGTTAGGATTAAATGATCGGGTTCATGTAAATCTCTGTGCAGTGTGAGAAAATAGCAGGTTCTCAGCAATGACTACTGTGGATTTATGATACCATTGAGGAGGCCAGAGAATTACTTCATTCATTTGCCACATAGCATAAACAACCGACTATGCCCAGTGAGCCATAGAGACACACTTTTCATTCCTTTATTCGGTAACTATGACTAGAGTTCTACATGGGAACAATGCTTTCAAGGACTTGTGCTGCCTATTACATTGTTGAATTGGCTGAAGTCTTAAAAAATCTCCAAAGTGTCAGTTCTGTGTAGGAAGGATTTGATATTTAAAATGTTGTTTTGATGACCCTAAAAATTGAGCTTATATTATTCTCACCTCAGTATGCTGATTTTGTGTAGTAAAGTTTTATTTCTAAGCAATGTGACAGACAGAGAGGCAGTGTCCTGAACGGGTTGGATGATGGACTTGACACTTAAGTAGGAACAATCCCAACTCCATGAGAACACCAGGCTTATGGCATACAAAGCACTAAGAGCAACTTGAGTCGTAGATGAGCATCACGTGATGGTCCTTCATTTGCTAGTGGCGGAGAGCACACTCATGCCAGAAAAGACTCTAGGTCTAGAAGATGGGAAAGGAAGGGGTTAATGAGGCCAGAAACCACAATTGTGCCATAAGTCAGCTGAAGGAAAATCAAAAGGCTCAGTTAGCAAAAAACTAAACATAGTATTGTAAGCATGATGTGCTTCCTTGAAGAGCAGGTAGCTGGGTTTTGTTATTCTGACTCAATGGGGGAGGAGTTGAGCCTGGGGACTGGTTGAAAAATGGAGTTAGTTTATGTTGTCTCATTTTCAGGGTTCGTTACTGTTGCTGTATGTTTGTTTATGGTACTTGGGATCAAACCCAGATTCTTTTTTTTTAATTTTTTTATTATTATTTATTCAACTGTGCGCATGTGAGTGTGTGTGTGTGTGTGTGTGTGTGTGTGTGTGTGTGTGTGTGTAGAACCACGGACGAATTCGCGAACCACCATGGACGCCTCCACCTCCTTCTGCCCCGGGATTCACAGGCTCCGCCCTACCAGGACTGGAAACGCAGGCCGCCCCCGGTTTTGCCTGGCGTCTATACGTGGGATCTGGGATCCGAACTCAGGACCTTCCGCCTGCAAGGCGGAGGCTTAACCCCTGAGCCATCTCTCCAGCCCAACCCAGATTCTTATTCATGTTAGACCCGCACTGTACCACTAAGCTATCAGTACCTATGCAGCATCGACACTCAGTTTGCCTATCTGCAAGAAGGACTAATAATTCTTCATTTTCAAGGGATGAGGGAGAGATTAAACTCAATCATTCATTCACTTTTACTGCATATTTACTACACATTTTCTAGGCAATAAGAATATGTAAGATCTCTTGTCCTTACAGTTTACATTTTATAGAGATAAAATTTGGAGGAAATTGAGATTGTTTATGGGAAATTAAATGCTCTTTAAACATTAATTAGTACATGAATATATGCAGTAATCATGTCATTGATAAAAATACATGACACTTAATTGTGGCAGAAAAAGATTCCAATTAAAATTTGCAATGACATAATGCACACATTCTGATACCAACAAATAATGTAGAAATGAGTTAATTACTAGCAAAACGATTTCAAATTATCTTTTATTAGGCAATTTTTATGATTTCATAACAGTTGTTTGGCCACACAAACATACATATATTTTGCTAAATAAGTACATAAAAAGCAGTAGTTTAGCAAATGTGGTTGAAGTCATATTACTCAAAGCATCACCAAAAATCAAATTGTTCAACAAGGTGATAAAGATGGTTGCATTTGTGTGCATGAATATTTTCAAGCTTGATTTACATATATAAAAAGAGTGCAATTTCTGTCTGTGTGCTCATAGTACTTTCTAAGGTAGTTCAAAGAGAGGAAAAAGAAGGTAGCGTTGTCTTGTAATACAGCATTAATTAACACTGATTTACCCTGGGACTTCACAAACGCTCCTTTGTCATCACAAACGGTAAAATATTAAAAATCAATAGTCCTCTATGAATAAAACATACAAAATAAAACTTCATTTTTCCAGAACAACTTGTTACCATGAAAAACTGCATTCATTTTGCAGTTATCACTGACATCTCACATTATTTACTTATAAAAAACTTATCATATTTGAAATTCGAAAGGAAACCCGTGAGACCTATCTCCTCCCAATACATTCACTGAATGCAAATTTTAATGAGCACATTCTTTTAGATGGTGCCCTTTATGTGTATACTTCAAAATGACTAAAATATAGTACATTTGTACTTTTAACTGGCATCAAATTTAAGATGAAAGATGTAAGAACAGCAGCCTGTACTTGTAACATTTGTCAAATGAGCAGAAATAAAAGCCCTGAGTCAGTATATATATATTTTTGCAAGAGTAACAAATAAGACTGTGCTGAAATCACGTCAATTATGAAAAACAGGTAAGACTATCCAGTATTCATGCTCTGTTTTGATTGAAGAGAGGTACAAATTTTCCATTGTTTACCCAATTCAGATTATTTCTTAATACTCAATTTCATTTAAATCCTCAGAATATCCTGATGATTGTTGAGTTGTATCTTCTATTTCTGTAAAAAAGACAAGTAGACAATAATAGTTTCCTCTGTATTTATTAAGAAAAAGTAATTTGCCTTCTTACCATATGAAGCTACCTTTTAAAATGAGTCTTCTTAATCAAGCATATATAATTGGGAAAATATTATTACCTGAGCATGGTCCTGCCTGAAATTTCACATCATCAATGGCAATATCACTTTTTATTGATACTCCCCGAGTGGCTTCAAAAATTATCTGAAAAAGAATGAAGATTGAATTTAAGAAATAGTGTTAAGCTGAAAGACAGTGTTGGTCAGGAAAAGTCCAGGCTTTGTGGGTCTAGAAATTTTGATAATTCCTGGGACTGCTTTAAGAAAAAGGATCTAAAATCACAAATTCTAGCCCCGTGCTTCAGTTTCATGACTTTGGAGACTTTGAAGAAAATAACTGATCAAATATCCTGCTTTAGCAAATAGATTACCAGCTCTGTGGGTGTCCCAGCAGTAACCAATGAACTGCTGTAAAGAAAATTGTCTAGAAGGCACATTTCCTCCAGTCATTTCATGGGCAAATGAGTTCTTACTAATCTGGGTTATGATGTAAATGAGATAAAAAGAAAGTCCTTAAACTAAATTTCATTTCAGCCTCTCCAAATTAAGGATTATAAATAGAGTATTTAATAAGTTTATCAAATCATCTTGAAATTAATGAATCAAGGACACTTTAAGGACAGACACATAGCAAGATAACAAAAACTTCTGAGGACTTAACCTGGAACCTGGACTAAGGGATGTCCAGTGAGGCACTTTCTGGAAGAGACTGACATTTGAATCAATGAGCCCTGCAAGAAAGAGTCACCCTTATGCACCAATGGATGGATATCTGCCAGTTTGTTGGAGCTAGGATGGGGTGAGAAGGCAACGCTTGCTCTCTTCTAGAACTGGACACCCATCATCTTCTGCCATTCGGCACCGCAACTCTAGGCTCTGTGGCTGTCAGACTTTAAGCTTGCATCCAGAGGAGGCTTTCAAGTCTTCAACTTCTGAGTGGAAGCTATACCACTGATCTGGCTGTTCTCAGGCCATGGAAATAGGTGGCTTTATGCTACTGGCTGTCAAGGTTCCCTAGATTGCAAATGGCAATTCTAAAACTCTTGTCACTCTGTGAGTTAATTCCTAAAATTAACCTATTCTCATCCTTCCATCTATCAGCCTGTCATTCAGTCTGTTCATCTGTCTATCCATCCAGAGTCCTGTGCCTCTAGAGAACTTCAATTAGCATAAAACCTGAAACAAGAAACCAAATAAGTGGCAAGAAAAGGGGGGAAAGTGTCCTAATAAACACGCCTGGATAGAAGGACATATGAGTGCAGTTAATAAACATTTTATTTTCTGAACAACAACAAAAATTTATTTCGCTTGTTTGTTTTGCCCCAAGTTCTACAATGGAAAGCTTAGCAGATAAATTGCATTAGAATGGTATATTCGTTTTATTACGTTGCTGCAACAAAATGATTGACCCAAGTGGTCAGAGGGAAAAGGGTACACGTGGCTCACAATTTCTGGTCCATCTTCATGGAGGAGATTACAGTGGCCGGAGCTTGAAACAGCTCATCATATCATATCCACAGTAAGAGCAAAGTTGCAGATGGATGCTTTCTAGCTTGTGCTCAGCTCTCCTCGTCCTTACGCAATGCTGCATCTCTACCCCCAACCACACAGGGGATGGTCCCACCCAAAGGAGCTGGATCTTCCCATAGCGATCTAAAGCCATTAAGAAATCTAGAGGCCTGCTGGAAAGGGGTTCTTTCTAGGTGTTGGGCTGATAATACACACAGAGTAAGAACCAAAAATTGGAGCTGGGCTTGGTGATATATGCCTGTCACCTAGCACTTGATAGGCTGAGGCAGGAGATCATAAGTTTGAGACCAGACTGGACCACAGTGGGTTGCAGGCAGTCTGGGCAGCATAACAGGACCTCGTGGGCTTTGGATGACCTCTCTCCCCAACTCCTCCCTTGCCCAAACTTCCATTCCTCTTGCCAATACTCATGCAGTAGCCTCAAGTTTTCTTGTCCCACTCGTACATACGTTCCAAGCAGGGGCTGGAGTCAGTGTTTGTAAACATAAACAAGATTGCATTACCTCAAACCACCTGATGGATTCTTATTGCTTCTGGATACTTTCAAGCTCTTTAATATGTTCTATGAGGTCTTTCATAATTACATAATACTCCTTTGGTTTTCTCAGCAATTGTCCTGGTCTCTTCTTTCTCCTTCTTGGATTAATATGATTTTAGTGGGTAAACCACACTTACATACCTTTATAAGGTTCAATGTGATGAATATGTATATCACAAAGATTAAAATAAACAGATTTTTTCTTGTCTTTTTTTGATGGTAAGATATTTGAGGTGTGTCTGCCTAGTTACTCTGGAGTATGTATAACATTATTATCATTATTATCACCTTATGGTGCCGCACACCTACCTGCAAGTTTCTCAGCTTTGACCAGTATCTTCCATTCCCACCCTTTCCCTGCGTGTGTGTGTGTATGTGTGTGTGTGTGTGTGTGGAGAACCACAGGCGAATTCGGGAACCACTATGCACTGCCTCTACCTCCTCCTTGTTTACTCTGCCCCGGGATTCACAGGCTCTGCCCTACCAGGACCAGAAACGCAGGCCGCTCCTGCTTCCGCCCGGCGTCTATACGTGGGGTCTAGGATCGGAACTCAGGACCTTCCACCTGCAAGGCAGAGGTTTAACCCCTGAGCCACCTTTCCAGTCCCTCACCTGCTGTTTCTATGAGATCAAGACTTCTTATTTTTATTGATACTGATGCCACATTACATATTTTCAGTTTAGTGTTTTTCTCCCACACTAGATTATAAATTCCAAAAAAGGACTTCATATGTTATATTAGCTGTGGAAATTTAGCATATACCATATGGCAAGTGATCAACAAATATTTATTAAAAGGAGATGTTTGACCTCAGACTAGAGGAGCTCAAATCAGGATGCCTGTTATGGCTGTGGAGAATACCAATTCCTCCATGGTATGAATTAGAAATCAAGGAAATCTGGTAGAGAAATGCTATTTTAGAAAAGTGATAACATCTTTTATGATTTGGGACACTGAATCTACAAACCCTTTCACATGAGTGATCTCACCTAATCCTCACTCTCATTCTGCTAGTATCAATATTAGAGGGATTATTTCCCAGTTTCAAAGCTATATACATGATCTCAGAATGGACAGGATCTCCAAAGCCACCTGGTGCTTGGGACCCCAATGGAATGAGAATATTTTGGAACTTCTGTGGTGGGAAACAGTGTAGAACACTGCCTTATGTGAACAGACTTTGGAACTAGGCCTATCTGGGTGTGTGTTCTCATTCGGTCACATACCAGCTGGGCATTTACTTTTCCTCACTTATAAAATGGAGCTGTAAGGACTAAAATTGGAAGAACTTATGTATAGCTCTTAGCTCTGCAAGAGGCTACCATTTAACAGATAGCATGCAGGCATTTTAATCAAACACTAGGATGTTTTAGAGCAATTCGTTTAGCCTGGTCCCCGCTGTGGTCACTTGGGATTCCAGAGCAAATCATTAAATACAGAAGAGGAAATGCATATCTGTTCCATTATCAGCTGAAGGAGACAGTCTGGAGTCTATTGCCTCACTATTCTGTACTTAAAAACATTTCAACTGGGTGTGGTGGTGCATGCCTCTAAATCCAGCAGTGGGAGTTTATGGAAGGAGAATTAAGAGTTAGAGACCAGCCTGGGTTACAAAACCAGATACACCCTCAAAACAAAAACATTAACAAAATCAAATTACCAGCTATCCAGCAAATGTAGTAGATGTGAGGCTCTGTTCTTGACACCCAGAGCTTAGATATTGGGATGCTGCCCACTTTCCAGAATTCAACTCTTAGAGCACTTGTGTAAAAAATATCACTTAGCAATTTAAAAAATATATATCAATGTTATCCAGGGACTTAGCTCAGTAGTAGAGCACTTGCCTAACATGTATGAGGTAATAAGTCTGATCTCTAAGCAGAAAAAAAGAAAAAAGAAAGAAGCCAAAAAAAGGTGTGTGAGGGAATGAATGCTTGGGTATCATTCCCAAAGATTCACATTCATTTAGTCTTGCATAGAGATTTTCCTATCTTCAACTTGCATCAGAATCGCCTCAAGGGCTTATTAAAATTCTGGAGCTCCAGAAATGCCCAGTTTTGATTTAGTGTTCTGAGGTGGAGCCTGAGAATTTGCACTTTAGGTGAATTTGCATTTCAAATTCTTCACATGTCATGGGCACTCAGGCCATTCTGTGAACCATTTTGGTAAAGAGTATGAGTGCCTGGATAGCCTAACAAAATTAATCCACCATCTCTGAAGGAGAAACAATTATTTTACTAGGTTTGTGGGTGATCCACTTTCCTTCTGCAACAAACATTATGAAAATTTTTCTTGGTGCTGTCTGCTGTTCATTACATTTCTGGACAGTTACCTGAGCTAATGGTCCTTCCTGGACAGCAGCGCGCCCTTCCTCTGCTATGTGTGTTTATCAACCTGGCATCCCAAGCATCACTGCAGCCTGGACATGTGAGCTGTGGAATCATGTACAGCTGTAGAAAATTAGTTTGGGTTGCAAAGTGGTGCAAAATAAACTCCTTGCTTTGGGACACTTCTTCCTGGAAAGATCTGGGCTTGTCCCAGGCAGGTGGCCAATACCTTAAGGCGGAACTGGCTCAAGAAGTGAGAGTGCAAATGGAGGTCACATTCGCTCCAGAATTCTATAGAGCAATTTCAAGAATAGTCAGGAGTCTGAAGGTTGTTTCCCTAGAGTTTTCTGGAGCTTTGGCGTGGTTAATCAGGTGAAGACTGTGACTATCGGAAGGCAGTGGAGGTTCTCTAGGCTGGACTGGTTGCTGGTCCCTACCTATTGTAATGAATGACGTAATACAGGACAAGAATCTTCTAAAGAACATGGGCTTAGTAGAGAGCGACACTGAATCTGGGAAACTTCAGTTTCTTCCATATCAGTGTAGTGTGGAGCACAGAGGCTTAAAAAGAAAAAAAAACGTTGAAATGTGAGTATGCTTAAATAGAACTTAGAATAAAAGTACTGTGCATGTGGTGATAGTGGGTAAAATATGCAATGATATCATATCTAGAAAAAATGGAGACTTCCTTTTGGAGAGCTGCAGGACACACAGAAATATATTTAATATTCATGACACACCAAGACAATATAGGCACATTTTCATCCTTGAATTGCAAAATCTAATCACTTTTTGCATGAATGTCCAGTTTTCTTTCCCTGTCTAATTTCCCACTCACTGCTTAGACTCAATCAATATTGCGGCGAATTGTGTTTGCTCTTAAACTAATCCTGCCTTTATCTCTGACCCTGAAAAAGGACAAAATATTGGCAGCAAGGGTCAGGCTGTTCTTAGGTGTGCCTGCTTTGCGGGAGCCCCTTCCCCTGACTTACCTGGTGCGGCCGCACGTAGCTGTATTCAACCAGCGCTCGCAGCCAGGAGATGCTCCGCTCTCCTCGTCTTCTCCACAGCAGAGACTCCTCACTGCCTTCTTCCTTCTTCAAATAAACACTCAGCAGCCCAGTCCCTGCTCCATACATGTGGTAGAAAAAGGTCAAGCAGTGTTTCCCAGGAACACCTCGAAGAGGCTGGGACAGGAGCCGCGCTTTCTGCCCATACGTCATGTGGGAAGCCTCGATGTACATGTAGTAGCCTTGAGGGGAACGCAAAGGTAAGCATGGTTAAGAAGGACTCGAACTCACACTTTCTGCTTTCCTAGTGTTCTGGGGCACACAGGGTCTTGGGTGCAGTTCTGAGAAAGGGTTTTTTGTAATTCTGGAGAATGTGCATGAGCCAAGGAAAATAGACATGTTACCAGAATTCAACCATAAAATGATCTTTTAATTTAGTGATTTATCATTCAGTTTAATAGACAAGAGGCAACTGACATTGCCAGTTTTGTGCCACTAATATGGTGATTGTCACACCAGAATTTATCTCACTGATTCATGAATAATATTGTGAAGCTTTCATGTACTCTCATAGCAAGTTCACATCCTAATCCTCAAGGTACCCAGATGAGGAGAAAGGGGCTAAAGAGGTAATTAGGTCATAGGGAAGTACCCCCATGAGTGGGATTAGTACCCTTCTGGAAGACTACTGAAACTCCCGCATCTTTTCTGCCAGGAGAAGTCCTTCATAGACTACACCTGCTGGCACTTTGATCCTGGACTCCCATTTATAAACGTGAGGCCTGGTGGCATTTTTTTAGAGCAGTACAAATTAACTAAAACATAGCCTAACCTCCAAATGAACAAAGACATGCCTCATCTCTAGGAGCCGTGACATAACCTCACCCCAGATGAACTCAAATATACCCTCACTCCCAGATGAATTAAGATGTAGCCTCACCCCCTGTGATAGTTAATCCTGGGTGTCAACTTGACACAGCTGGCATTAACTAAGATTAGCTGAGACCACCTGAAGAGATTATCCAGATCAACACATTTACAATACGAAGGCCAGCCCTAGGTCCGAATGGAACCTCCACAGATCTCATAGGAACCTCCCAGTAGTGGACCAGATAAAAGGAACCACAGAACAGAAGATGATGAAGAAGAAAGACTCTCCAGGAATCTACCCATCAGACACATGGATGGGGATGACATAGCCTGTCTCCAGCTTCAGCCAGCCAGCTGTGGCAGCTCCGCCATGAAAGACTATCTCCCTTCTGAAACCATAAGTTGAATAAATCTCCCGTTTTCCCTTGAGTTGTTTGACTTTGAATGTTCTCTCATAGCAATAGTTAAGAGTAACTGTTATACCCTCCTAATGAACTAAGACACAGCCTCATTCCCCCCAAACTGACTCCAGCTCTTTAGTCTGTAGGCTAGAAGTCACATGTCACACTCCTTCTCTCTTTCGACATTCAAGCTGCCAGGAATTCCTGGTGGCACAACCTTCTAACTGCATCCAACAATCAGTCACTTCTCTTCCTCCTGTCTCCATTGCTAGTAGTCCTGGTCCAAGCTTTTATCATTTCACACTTGGACTAATGTACCAGCTTCCTAGTTAGTGATGGTTTCCATCTTCATCCACTACAATCTAATCTCGACGGTATTTGTGGGAATCCTTTGAAAAGCTAAATCTCATCCCACCTCTATCTGAAACTTCCATTAGCTCAGCCTTTGTGGATCAAAGTTCTCAGATTGGCCTTCAGGGCCCTGACAATCTGCCATTCATCACCTATCTCTGTTGCTTTTTTTCTTTGCACGCAGTGGGTAGTCTCTATGCTGTCCCTGGATTTTTCCACCTCAGAACCTTTGCATGGATCTTCTGGAGGTATTCTTGGGTACTCTCTCATACACTTTAAGTCTCTATTCATGTGTGAGCAGAGTTTTCTGTGAGCATATTCTAACTGCAGGGGTTCAAAGTGCATCTGCTTCCTCTGGCACACTTCACCTATTGCACCTTAATTTATTACACTTTCCATAGCCTTTAATTTGATTCCTAATATACAACTTTCTCTTTTTGGATCTTTGCCTCCATCCTCTAGAATACACTAGAATAGTGCTCTGGAACCTAGTAGATGCTCAACAAATATCGATTGAATGAATGAAAAAACTTATTTTCTTTCTTTCTTTACTGTGTGTGTGTGTGTGTGTGTGTATGTGTGTGTGTGTGTGTGTGTATCAGAGGTGTGTCCCTGTGGAAGACCAAGCATGACTTCGGGAATCATCCTGGATTGCTTCTACCTCCTTCTTGCTTCGCTCTGGGATTTCTCAGGTTCCACCCACCAGAACCGGAAGTGCAAGCCACTGCCATTTCTGCCTGGCATTTTTACATGGGATCCAGGACCTGCGTAAACTCAGGACCTCTTGCTTGCAAGGCAGAGTCTTAATACTGGAGCCATCTCTCCAGCCTTATATTTTCTTTTATACTTTTAAGTCACCAACCTGTCTGACTACTTCTAGAACACATGGCTCCACCAAGTTCATTTTAAATGTCTGGGATTCTTGGCAATGATATTGGCTCTTGAGTTGGATGCTGCAAATACATCCAAGTTTGGATAAATCCAAGTCTTTTCAGAGCAGGTGTTCTCAAACTAGTTCCACATCACCTGCGGTATTTTAAAATGAAGACACATAATCTGGACTTGGTGGTGTGCATCTGTAATCTCGAATTTGGGAAGTGGCAGCAGGAAAGTCAGGAGCTCATAGGCTATAGTGAGCTTGAGGCCAGCCTGGGCGACAGAAGACTTTGTGATCTCACAACCCTCAGTCTTTCGCTGGCACAATAGCTGCTGCATCAGGTGTTTTATACGTTCAGCATTGTGAAGCACCTTTATTGTATTTTCTTTTCTCTATATTCTGTCACCTAAGCTAGTCTCAGTACACACACACACACACACACGTACACTTTTAAAAGAATATGTTTAATCCCATGAAAAATACTATGGTTGAGGCTTGAAGATGACCATGGTGTATCATCTAGCCATATGCAAAGAAGTTCTGTATCATCTGATATGTAGGCTAGTGGCACACTAGACTGAGACAATTGAAAAACATGCCCTTTCCCTTCAAAAAAAAATTGAGGTAACAAGAAAAAGATTTGCACCTCGCTTTGGAGGTCTCAAGAGCACATTTGAATACAAAATAAAAGACCTCGGCTACAGACAGAAGCCTCCAGCCAAGTGACCACACTCTTGAAGGTGCTATCACTGAGGAGGGCCAAGTAGACACTACTAGACATACACTCTTCTAAGAATGAAAAGGGAGCAGTAGATTCATCTCGAGTGACAGGTGGCCCAACACTGTCTTCCCTCGCTGATGATGGCAGTGCATGCCTGGTAATGATGACGCGAGTCCTGGCGAGGCTCATTTTGAAGTCCCAGAAGATGGGAAAACTCCCAGTCACCCCCCAAAAAAGCATTGGATCAATTTCTTTCCTTCAGGGGAACAAAACACTAATGCATTCAACCTTAAAAGGGAAGCTTCACCCAGTGCTATGCTCTTCTGGGAAGACAAGGTGTGTACATTCGTTCAGTCAGGGTGACCTGTCTCCTGCTCGCCACCTCCCATGCCCTGAACTACACATTCTTCAAAGATGTGATTTCTGCAATGATTCCTAAATTTCTGATTCTTGCATGCAAAGTGGAAGCTATAAGCTAAGACTTCTAGCACATGGAAGAATGTCCACACTGTTCAATCCGCATTATGTTGTTTTTGGAAGAGAGGTATCATATCCAGAAAAATAGAAGTGCCTTCCTGAGCCACCAACTCCAGGGTAAATTTCTCAGTATTTATTGGCCTTTGCAAATATCTCTGTATTTTAAGGAGACACACCCAAGATAACAACAATTTGGAGTAATGTACACCAACATCTACTCCTAAGAATATTTTTAATTTTTTAATTTTTAAAATTTGTCAGATGAGGGGCTGGAGAGGTGGCTCAGGGGTTAAGCCTCTGCTTTGCAGGCGGAAGGTCCTGAGTTCGGATCCTACACCCCATGTATAGACGCCAGGCGGAAGCCGGGAGGGCCTGCGCTTCTGGTCCTGGTGGGCAGAGCCTGTGAATCCCCGGGCAGAGTAAACAAGGAGGAGGCAGTCCATGGTGGTTCCCAAATTCGTCTGTGGTTCTACACACACACACACACACACACACACACACACACACACGCATATACCCACAATTGAATAAATAATAAATAATAAAAAATTTAAAAAAATTGTCAGATGATTAGAATTTGGCCCTCTAATATATGAATGGATGCTTTTTCTTGATTGCAAATTTTGTTTTTTCCTTCTTGACTTGCATATGATATTCCTTTACCCAGGAAAGACCAGAGCTGGATGGAGGACCAGTCTGCTTTGCATGTGTTCAGAAAGCAGAGAAAAACCCTGTGTGCAGAGAATTTTGCCACAATTCAGCTTTAACTTTCAGCACATGAAAGCCCAGGGTGGAGCTGGAAGTTAAGCACTGATATTTCAGACCAGAACGAGCTCCACGAAAGGTTCCAGACTGTGGAAAGGGATTTCTAGGCTGGAGAGAGCATATGCCTTCCTCAGGGTTCCATCTGTTCTTTGCATAGCAACTTTGATGCCTTGAGACTCAGACTCACACCATATTCACCACCCCAATCTTTGAGGCTGCTGCTCCTCCAGGCTCCTAGATCTCTTTTACAGGGTTGGGCAGGTGCTTATCAAACTGTGATGAGGCCGTGTGAAAGAGCTAGGCTGGAAAAGCACCCCCCAAGAGAGGAAGAGCAGTTACCATGACTCCTTGAATTTATGTGAAAAGCTTGTTGGATGGAGGAGTCATTCTTCAGTGGATGCACAGGTTTTGGTTGAGAAGATGAGGACATTCTGGAGATGGTGACGCGGATTGCACAGAAGTGTGGTCGTGCCTGACACTGCTGAATTATGCTTTGAAAGTACAGTTTGCATGCAGAACAATGGGTTTTCATAGTCTTTTCATAGACTTTGCCACATATTTAAAAGTCTTTTGTTAATGAAAGCCTCCCTCATGTAAAACAGGGTCTAAAAACATCAGAGGCCATCATGGTGAGATTAGCTATGGAAAGACTAGAGTTTGGGATAATCTGCAGCTAATGAATGGTTCAGACACTGCAGAGCAGTGGGTGGCAAGTCACATGTATGAATATCAGGTTCAAAATTCTTTGTTTTTTCTTCCATGTTGTATACATATGGTGTGTGTGTGTGTGTGTGTGTGGGTGTGTGTATGAAGGTGTATGTACACAGGTGTACTGGAGGCTCCAGGGTGATATTGAGCATCATCCTCTATCGCTCTTAATACATTCTTACTATGAGACTGGGTCTCTGATTAGACCCAGAACATGTCATCAGGGCTAATCTGACTAGCTACCTTGCTCTGGGGGTTCCCAGGCTCCACTTTTTAGGACTAGAATTATAGATGGGCTGCCACACATTTTTATGTGGGATATGGGGATGTAAATGCAGGTCCTTTCACTTGTGAGGCAAAGGCTTTAATCATTAAGCCATCTCTCCAGTCCAAGTCATGAATTCCATAAAGACAAAGACTTGAAATAGACTGCTGTTAAATCAGCTATATATATTATGTACATAATATGTGTTATATATATATATATATATATATATATATATATAAACGTGTGTGTGTATGCACACACATATCAAAAATACATACATCACAAACATATCAACATTGGACATGGTGACATGTATCTGTAATACATTGGGAGGTAGAGTTGGAGGATGAGAAGTGTGGCTAATCTGGACTACATAACACTTTGTCTCAAAAAAGAAAATCAATCAAAAGAAACAATAAGACCAAAAAATGCATTAATCACATAGTTTTGATTTTCACTTGTCTAACAGCACATTCTCATGTTTTTCTTTGACATGTGCTCCTAGATATGAAGAAAATTCCTTCTTTCGTTTATTAATATATTGGAAGAGAAATAAATTTCTAAAAACAAGGACAGTTTACTAAAACAATGAATCATGTCTCAAAAGAAAGTGAAGGTGTCTCTTTAGAATTAAGGCAACAATGCAGGGCTGGAGGTTGGGAAAGGAAAGACTGGTTAGCAGTCATCCATTAGGAGACTCAGCTGGCTGGAAACTGAGACAATAGAAGGAAGTTCTTCACTATACTGGATAGTTATTTTCTGACTTAGTTATTCATTATCATTGGCCACTAAAAATGAGAGAAGGAAGAAAACTCTTGGACACTGAGTCCAAGGGAGGCAAAGAGGAAGCCACATAGCCTTAAGGCGGAAGAGCATTAGAGCCCAGAAGATAGCTTAGGATCAGAGAGAGCCGCCATTAACATGAGGCTAGGAGAGGAGAGAGCTGCCAGGGTATGACTACACGGCAGGAGAGCTGGAAAGACAGCTGAATATAGTTTTTAAATAGTTTCCATTTTTAGCGTCCAAATATATTTATTCAAATAAGAACCTTCATGCTAGCATGGAAACAGAAACATGGCTATAAATTGATGAAATAATGATTGCAACGTGCTGATTATAGGTTTTTCTTGGAACTTTTACATGGCTATTACTGCCAAATTTAAAAGAGTTGCACCCTTATCATTTGAAATACCTGGTGGCAGATGCAATGAAATTTGTGGAACTTTGGTTTAATGTTTCTACAATTGTTGTTTGCTTTTTTCGTAGGTATATTTTGTAATTAGTGTCATGATTTGAATATAAGTCGTTCACCATAGGCTTTTGTGTTTAAATCCTTAGTTGATGTTTGGGAAGGCTGTGGCAATTTTAGGAAGGGTAGAGCCTTGCTGGAAAGACATGCCAAAGGGGTGAGCCTTGAGGCTGGTTAGGCCCCACCCTACTTCCGCTAGCGGCCTGCTCTTAAATTCTGCAGCTTGCTCTCCCTGACTCCATGATGCACACGACCTAAGTCTCCTCTTGCTTCTGCCAGTCCGTATGCCTTTCCCACATCCCCCCTCTGGAGCTGTAAGTCAAATAAATCTCCTTTTTTGCCTCTTAAGTTAATTGAGTTTAAGTGTCTCACAATGGCACAAAAAATAACTGTGACACATAGGCTATGGTTTTCTGCCTTATATAAAATAAGCAACATCATAAGCCAATGAATCCAGGAAAATATTAGAGACAGACATCAATTTGATAGAAGATACACTAATTGTAAAAATATTAACACCATTTATTTCAGCGGAACTTATGTACTATCAATTAATCAATATAGCAATCCTGAGAGGTCAGGCGGGCATTGATGATTACTGCTGTTTGTGTTTAGGCTGTGTTTGTGCTCAGAAAGGTAGTGTAACCCCTCCCAGGGGCAGAGGCAGCTACTCATTGCTCAGTGTTTGCACTAGTCTAAACTGTGCTAACCCCGGAATTCAGAAGGTCTTTGGATTGCCTTTCGGTAGTTAGGAAGTCAGCTTCTTCCTTGAAACTGCTAGGTATACAACATAAACAATAATGAATTGCATCTAGACAGACATATGACTACCTGATATATTTATAATGCGACTCTTCTCAGCTTGGCTTTTACTTAATAGAATTATAGTGACCTGCCCCCTGAATGCAGTAATTTCTCTCCCCTTCATTCTTGCTCCCTATGTATGTTCTTTCAAGTGTAGGCTGTCAGTCTTTAAGGATGGAGAATGCAATGGGCAGTCTATGGTGCAGGTATGCCCTTTAAAAGATCCAGAATGCACTGTGCTAATTAAAAAAGGGGCCTTGTTGCCATCAATATCAAACAAATAGTGTGCAGACATCGGGGATGAAGATGCTGTGTTTCTGGTCTGGAATCCTGAGTCTAGTTCTTTCTAATGTATGAAATACAAAGTGAAAATCCTCACATTGTTTGATTACCTATATTTGAAAAGAAGCCATAGAAAATCTTGTTGGAATTAATGCACTGAAACAGCAATGCAGACACCAGATCTCCTTTCTGGATGCAATTCATTATTGTTTATGTTGTATACCTAATTACAGGAAAGCTTAATGTTGCAACCTAAGGATGCCTGTAGATAAGTATTAAAATGTCATTGAATGTACTTCAGTATATTTAATGTATATGTTGCTTTAGCTGATCTGTAAGAACTTATCTACCTCTAGCAGCCTATGAATTACTGTCAACTTGTCAAGCAATGAAAAAATTTCAGGATGTATTCCCCATTAAAGTGAAATTTCAGTGTCATTTATTTCAGTGACATTTCATTTACTATATAAATCCCTTTAAATAATATGAGATGGTTGCCAAAGTATATCTGTGATAACTGAATCAAAAAGTTTTGCAACACTTCGTTACTCAGAGTTTAAAAGGATTCATTGCTTGAGTATCTTTAGTTAGGCTCCTAAGTCTTTTCCTAGGCCCATCTGTGTACTTCTTCTCAAAATCCAATTTTAAATGAAGACCCTGCCAAATCAGGAACCACTGACCCTGGTATCTGACCAAGAAGATGTGATCATATCATCTTAAAGGTGACTCTGTTCTGCCTTCAGTGAGAATCCTGCTGGGTCAGTTCACCAGAGTCCTTCTGATCCCTGTTGTCTCTTACTACTTGTCCATGCCTTGAACCCACGCAGCTCCTTGATTCTAAACCCCTCCTTGGCTCTCAGTTGAGCTCTCTCTCTTCCCTCCACTGCAAAGTCACAGCACTGGGATTCCTGTGCTGTGATGGTCTTGAGTAGAGTTCTCCTGGCTGTGCTTTACCCTGTATCACTGGACAACTTTTTCCTTGACATAATTGTCCTGCAATTTCTTACTCAAGATGGAGAGTTATAAGAGAAAGACATAGACAATGACATAGCCTGCTAGGAAGATGACAGCCAAAGTCTCCTTTTAATACTCCTTGCAAATACCACAATACCAAGTCAGACGCAATAAGACTTTGCGTAAAAGAGTCAGAAAGTATCAACAAACAAGTCCTGAGACACAAAGATCTCATTCGAAATACTGCAGCTGACTGATTGGAAGTACAAAAGAAAAGAGAAAATTTGAAAGTCTGAATAAAATAATATTACAGAAGGATCTTCAAAGACGGTCTTTCGGGGTGTGAAGTTGGGAATAGATCTACACTCTATAGACAAAACAGGAAAAACAATGGAACATTCAGAGAGCTAGCGGAGAGCTTTCCAAGCCGCAAGAGCCTAAGGACCTAGCATCCCAGAGAAAACAGAAGGTCGATGGAATGAGCTCAAGATTCTCTGTTCTTTCCTGTTTAGGTGCTGTGATAGAAAGCCCGCGGAGCTTCCAGGATGAGTGGAAAATAACTGATGTTCAAGGTTGCACAAAGCAGCCAGGACTGGGAAGACCTAATTCTGTGAGGAAAGAGATTGGTGGAAGAGATAGCCCATCGCTTGGCAGTTTTCCCTGGAGGCTTTTACCAAACACTTAACTTGAAAAGACCAAAAGGCAAGAAGTTAAATGCAAAGTAGAGTTTCCAATCATCTCTCTAGTTAGACGCAACATTGAAGTCTAAGGACATATTAGAGAGAACATACCTTTATTAAACTCTGGTCTATATTCTTAGAGAATATACTTGGGCTTATGTAGAATCAGCGTAACAGAGCTAAAGCCTCTGTTCAAGGGTACGCGTGTCTAAGTAGAACACTCTATAGAAGAAAACACTATCATTGAAGGGCTCTATAAATTTTCATTTACAAATTCCAGAATTCAGTCAAGTTTATCAGATATTTAAAGAAACAGGTGTTAGAGGCGGGTGGAAATAGAGAAACTCTATCTGTGGGAAACAGGTAACTCATATGGAGTTATCACATACAGTCTGTAGAATACCTGTGATTAATGATTTTAATAATGTGAATATGTGTTGCTAAATTCCTACAGGGCCAGTCGGGGAAAGGAGGGGAAAATGGGGGGAGGGGGTCTCGGGGCTCGAGGCAAAAGGGCAAGCCAGTGACAGAGTCACCACTCAGATTCTGGGAATCAGGCGAGGAGCAGCAGTGGATGAGTTGCTGCAGATTCAGATTCATTAAGAAGTGTTTGGGCTTATACAATCCAATCAGGTGTTGCCATCCTTACTTGGGGGAGAGCAGCCACCAATCATTTGACTGTTTGCTAGGTGTCCATTGCAGGGGCAAGTTAGATGGCTGCTTCCCATTGGTTGTTCATCCCTCTGCCTGCATAGTTCTCTATTGGGACATGTCAGGGGCGTGTCTGTACGTGACCAGGCTTGTCCATAGCTAGGAGCCGGGCTAGGGCCTCCCTGAATCAGTAGTTCCACAAATATGTAATAATAAGTTTGGGAGGTTGGGATTGTAGCTTAGTAGCATCATATTTACCTAGTAAATGCAAGCCCCTAGATTCAATCCTTAGTACTACAAAATTTTATACACATGTATTTATATGTAAGTATAAACATATATTTATGCAGTATAGAATTTCACCAAAGAACTTTAATCCAAAAATCAGATAAATGGGCAGAGAAAAGGGCTTAAGTAGTGGTAGAGTAAGAGATGTAGTGGAAAGAGGAAGGGGACAGAATTATTTACCATATTCATGTATAAAAGTAAAAGAATTGCCCCTGCGCCCGGGCCCCGCCCCAGCAGCCCTCGGGTTAAATAGCTCCACACCGACACCCCCATCCTCCCTTTACACCCCACCCTGCTCCGCCGGTTGGGACGCGCGCCCACGGTCCAGCCGGGCCTCACCCCGCGCTCCAGGTGGTAAGTCTCCGCCCCGCACACCGCCCACCAGGACCCCAGGTCAGCCCACAGGGACCAGGCTCCGACTCCCACCATCCAGCCAGAGCCGCGCGCGTGGGGCCGAGGGACGAGGAGGACCTCCCCCTGCGCCCGGCCCCGCCCCAGCAGCCCTCGGGTTAAATAGCTCCACGCCGACGCTCCCATCCTCCCTTTGCACCCCACCCCGCTCCCCCGGTCTGGACGCGCAAGCGGTCCAGCCAGGCCTCACCCCACGACCTAGGTAAGTCTCCGCCCCCGCCCGCCCACCAGGACCCCAGGCCAAATACTTCAGTTCAGTGAAATTGAGAGATCTTAAGAGTTAAAATGACAATGCCAAAGTCAAAGTGCAAATCCATGAGAAGCAACAATCAAGTAAACAAATTTCCCACTGAAGAAATTAATCCCATAATGTTAGACTCCAACCAGAACAAACCCACGGAAAAAGGCCAAGAAAGCCTCACCCAGGATAAAGACTTTCAAAATATGATCATTACCATGTTCAATACTATGAAAGAGGAAATCAGGGAAGAATTACATAATCGAATCAATCGCTTTGAAGAGGAACACAACAGACATATGGAGGAGTTGAGAAAAACAGTGCAAGAAACATAAAATGGCATAGAGCAGTTAAAACAAACTCAAGAAGAGTTTAAAACTGAGCTAAAAGACAAGTTATCTTCAACCCAGAACGCCACAGAGAGTCTTATCAACAGAACTAACAAAGCAGAAAACAGAATTTCAGACCTTGAAGATAAAGTGGGAGTACTAACCAGCTCAATGGAAGAGGTTGTTAAAGCCAAAAAGATACTTGAGAGAAATATCCAAGAGATATAGGACACCCTGAAAAAGCCTAACATGCGTATTCATGGAATACCAGAGCAAGAATCTCAAAATACCACCCCTGAGGAAATTTTTCAAACGATCATCAAGGAAAACTTTCCTCATCTAAAAAAAGAGAGGCCATCCATATACAAGAGGCATTCCGCACCCCAAACAGATACGACCAAAATAGAAGCACACCGCGGCAAATAATAGTTAAAACACTCCACATTCAAGATAAAGAACTGGTGCTGAGAGCTTCAAGGGAGAAAAAACAAGTCACTTTTAAAGGTAAACCTATTAAAATAACAAATGACTTCTCAGTCGAAACAGTAAAAGCAAGAAGAGCTTGGAGAGACATACTTCAAGTATTGAATGAGCAAAAATGTCAACCCAGGCTGATTTACCCTGCAAAACTATCAGTCATGATCGAGGGAGAAAGAAAAATCTTCCAGCACAAAGACAACTTGAAGGGATACATGTCCACCAAACCAGGCCTTCAAACAATGCTAGAAATGATACTCAAGCGTGAAGAAAAAAACAGGCATATCCGGGAGAACAGAAGGCAAATATAACACCATTAAAAGCGAAGCAATATACTTATAAAAGCTACTAAACACAATAAATGTCTGGAATTAACAATAGTTTCTCCATTATAACACTAAATGTTAATGGAATTAATTCACCGATCAAGAGACACAGATTACAAACTTGGATTAAAAATCACAATCCATCAATCTGCTGCCTGCAGGAAACCCATCTCACCACAAAAGATAGGCACGCTCTAAAAATAAAAGGCTGGTCAACAATTCTACAAGCAAATGGAAGCAGAAAACAGGCAGGGGTAGCCATTATGCTATCAGACAAAGTGGACTTCAAACCAAAGAAAATTATAAGAGACACACGGATGGATACTACATTTTAGTCACAGGTACAATTCACCAGGAAGACTTCACAATACTGAACATATATGCACCCAATACGGGCCCCTCCACATTCATTAAGAAAATCTTACAGCGTCTAAAGCAAGAAATCAACCCCCAAACGATAATTCATGGGGACTTCAACACCGCCCTCTCAACATGGGATAGATCAACAGGTCAAAAGCTTAACAGAGACACTTTGGAACTTAATCAAACCCTGAAAGAAATGGACCTTACAGATCTCTATCGAACTTTTCACCCACGCACCAAAGAATACACATTTTTCTCGGCAGCACACGGAACTTTCTCCAAAATAGATCACATATTGGGCCACAAAATGAATCTACACATATACAAGAAAGTTGAAATTCTAACCTGTGCCCTATCAGATCACCACGGCCTAAAGCTAGACATCCACAACACATCAAACAAGAGAAAATACACTAACTCCTGGAAAGTTAACACTATGATGCTGAATGAGAACTGGATTCAGGAAGAAATTAAAAAGGAAATTCAAGATTTCCTGAAAGTGAATGATAACGAAAATACAACTTACCAAAATCTCTGGGACACAATGAAACCTGTTCTAAGAGGTAAGTTCATAGCTCTTAATGCCTACGTCAAAAAAATGGAAACATCAGAAATAAACAACTTAACAATGCAGCTTAAAGCTTTAGAGAAACTACAGCAATCTGATCCCAAAAGTAGTAGAAGAGAGGAGATTAGCAAAATAAGGGGAGAAATATCTGAACTCGAGATTAAAAAAACGATAGAAAAAATCAACAGGTCAAAAAGCTGGTTCTTTGAAAAAATCAACAAGATTGATACACCCCTAGCTAAACTAACCAAAAGCAAGAGAGAGAAAACCCAAATTAACAAAATTAGAAATGAACATGGAGTTATCACTACTGATACCCAAGAAATCCAGAGAATTATAACATCATATTTCAAAAACTTATACTCTGTGAAGTTTGACAACACAAAAGAGATGGATGAATTTCTAAGCAAACACAACTTACCTAAATTGAATCAGGAAGTTGTGAATTATTTTAATAGTCCTATAACATATAAGGAAATTGAGTAAGTAATCTCGAATCTTCCCACCAAAAAATGTCCTGGACCAGATGGAATTAGCACAGAGTTCTACCAGACATTTAAGGAGTTAATAACACCAATACTCCTTAAACTGTTCCATCAAATAGCAAAGGAAGGAACACTACCATATTCCTTCTATGAAGCTAATATCGTTTTAATCCCAAAACCTAATAAAGATTCACTTAAAAAAGAAAACGATAGGCCGATCTCCCTGATGAACACAGACGCAAAGATTCTCAACAAAGTCTTAGCAAATCGGATTCAAAAACATATTAAAAAGATCATTCACGGGGACCAAGTAGGCTTCATCCCCGGCACACAAGGTTGGTTCAACATACGCAAATCAATAAATGTAATTCATCATGTAAACCAGTCCAAAGTCCAAGACCACATGATACTCTCGATAGATGCAGAAAAAGCTTTTGACAAGATCCAACAGCCTTTTATGATCAAAACGCTAGAGACAGTAGGAATGGAAGGAACCTTTATCAATATAATAAAAGCTGTATACAACAAGCCCACAGCAAGGATTATGCTCAATGGGGAACAATTGGAAGCATTCCCACTTCGATCAGGAACTAGACAAGGCTGTCCACTCTCACCACTTATATTCAATATTGTACTTGAAGTCTTAGCTGTAGCCATAAGACAAGAAAGGGACATAAGAGAGATTCAAATCAGCAAGGAAGAAGTCAAGCTATCCCTATTTGCAGATGACATGATCTTATACCTGAGTGATCCCAAAAACTCCACCAGGAAGCTCCTGGAACTAATTGAGAAGTTCAGCAGGGTGGCAGGATACAAAATAAATGTGCAAAAATCAGAGGCCTTCCTATATGCCCAGAATGAAAGAAGTGAAAAAGCCTTGAGAGAAACAATCCCATTTACTATAGCCCCTAAAAAAATGAAATACCTTGGTATAAACCTAACTAAGGAGGTAAAAGACCTTTACAATGAAAACTTTAAAACCTTAAAGAAAGAAATAGCAGAGGACACCAGAAGGTGGAAAGACCTCCCTTGTTCCTGGATTGGCAGAATCAACATCGTAAAAATGACCATCCTACCAAAGGCAATATACAGATTCAATGCTATACCAATCAAAATCCCAAAGCAATTCTTCAAAGAAGTTGACCAAACAATCTCAAAGTTCATATGGAGGCACAAAAGACCCAGGATAGCAAAAACAATCCTGAGTAACAAAAACACAGCTGGAGGTATTGCCATACCAAACCTTAGTCTATACTACAAATCCATAGTTATAAAGACAGCCTGGTACTGGCTCCAAAATAGACACACAGATCAATGGATAAGGATTGAAGACCCAGATATAAGCCCACAAAGTTACAGCCATTTGGTCTTTGACAAAGGGGCCCAAAGAATCCAATGGAAAAAGTACAGCATCTTCAACAAATGGTGCTGGTAAAACTGGATCTCCACATGCAGAAGATTAAAGCTGGACCCGTACTTGTCACCATGTACAAGACTTAATTCCAAATGGATCAAGGACCTTGATATCAGGCCAGAGACTATAAAAACCATAGTTGAAAGGATAGGGAACTCCCTCGAGCTGATTGGGCTAGGCCAACAGTTCCTAAACAGACATCCAATGGCACAGTCACTGCTACCAACTCTCAACAGTTGGGATCTTGTGAAATTAAAGAGCTTCTGTTCAGATAAAGAGATTATAACACGAGCTCAAAGGCAACCCACAGAATGGGAGAAAATCTTCACTAACCACACATCTGATAGAACTCTGCTGTCCAGAGTGCACAAAGAACTTAGAAAACTAAACACCAAGGAAACCAATGGCCCAATTAAAAAATGGGCCCTGGAACTTAAAAGAAACTTTACCAGGGATGAAATTAAAATGTCTAACAAATATCCGAAAAAATGCTCCACTTCCTTAGCCATCAGGGAAATGCAAATCAAAACTTCCCTGAGATATCATCTCACCCCGGTCAGGATGGCAAAAATCCACAATACAAACAACAACAAATGTTGGAGAGGATGTGGAGAGAGGGGAACTCTCCTACATTGCTGGTGGGAATGCAGGCTCATACAGCCACTCTGGCGAGCCGTCTGGAGATTCTTAAAGAAATTAAAGATTGAAATGCCATATGATCCTGCTATTCCACTTTTGGGAATAACCCCCCATACAACAGAGGTTCATCTCGATAGCACAAGCACGACCATGTTCATAGCAGCACTGTTTACAATAGCAAAGTCATGGAATCAACCCAAATGTGCAACAGTTGACGAGTGGATAAGGAAACTGTGGTACATCTATACAATGGAGTACTACTCAGCCATCAAAAATTATGAATTACTGGAATTTGCTGGGAAATGGATGTCATTAGAAACAATTATATTAAGTGAAGTATCACAGACCCAGAAAATTAAGCGCGTATGTACTCCCTAATAGGTGGCTCCTAGTACTAAACCCACCCAGCCCACCTAGAGACAGTAATTGCAAGGATTATGAACAGGAGGGATGGGGTAGGAGGGCCACACCAGAAACAAGAAGAGAAGGGACCATGTTACAGCAGGGAAAATAGGCCTCCACCAAGGACCCAAATAAGTAATGAGGCATCTGATTAAGTTCACAGACTTTTGTTCCTGATCATTTACTACTGAGGGGGTGTGATCTCACCAGAAGAGGAGGGCATATAGTCTGGAAGATAAAAAGTAACCATTTTGCAAATGGGTGATAGACCCCTCCCTTAGTGTGGTTTCCCACTTTTATTACATCTACCTTTGAATGTGCTTTTATCACAAGACTCTAACAGCTTTTTGTCTCTGGCCAGGGGGTAACATACAATGCCCACCAGGATGGAGTGAAGGGCATTGCAGGAGCAGCAAAACTGCAAAAGAAAATCAACAAACCACAATCCAGAACTTCAGAGACTATATATCAACCACCTAGAACTAGGCCAGCTTAGTCTCTCCCCATCTTGAAGCTCAGGGAAATTTGCGGAAGAGGGGGCGGTACGAGTGTAAGAGCAAAAGGATGGGAGGAACAATGATATGTAAGATACTCTATACTAGTTAGGGCTGAAGCAATCATAATTGGACTTTGCATGCCCTGCGCATTGTCCAACACACTGTTGACCTCACAAAGTCTAGCATCTGCTAAAGGCACCAAGATCCTTGGAGACAAAGGATTGGCAGCCACAGCAGTGTTCCTATACCTAAAGGGAACACGGGAAAGGGTTCAGGGAAAGGCCACTGGGTCCTTGTACGTCATCGGAGAGGAGGGCCCAGAGGAAAATCAGACATGCACAAGAAAGGACTCTCTGGGAATTGGGGCGGGAGCCTCTGGGGGATGGGGAGGGAGAGGGGTGAGGATGGGAAGCAGGGGATACGGGGGGAGGAGGAGGGAGGGAGGGAACTGGTGTACCTAATAAGTTTGTATGAGCTGAAATTAAAAAAAAATACCAAAAAAGTAAAAGAATTAAAAAAATTAAACACACACACAAGCAAAAATTGAATTAACTAAAGTTTGTGCCATTTTAAGAGCTCTTGTTCAAGAAACTTATGAGAAGCAGTAGCTACATAGTCAGGAGGCTGGGACAGGTCTGGAGCACGCTGAATGCTCTATCCCTGGATAATTGACACTATTTGACCTGTGTGGCAAATAGCTGTTTGGCTAGTGGAAGAGCCCCATTCCCAGGACTTGTCTTGATTTAACCTGAGATGATAGATCGATTCTGACAGATACACAACTTGATGGATTTATAGTGTGGCTTTTCTGAGATTTCTCTTCATTTAATGGACACATATTGACTGTCTGTCTAATGCAGCTGTCTATAAACCAGCCTTGTATGCCACTTGCTTTTCTTTTTTCTCCCTGTACCTGTCCAGCCAGGTGTTGATTGGCAGGCTTTATGGGATTGGAAAGACAGGACTGCCAGCTGTCTCATCTTGGACTCGAGCCAAGAGCTCATGGCCTTCAGTCCTGCATGTGGATCCCTCTGCAGTCACTCCTGGCTTGAGCCTCTACAAGATCACTCTGCAACCATGTGGGTCCAATGCAGAAGTAAGGCAGGAGTAGAGAGTCCATACTGCATGGGCTCATTGCTCGGGTCAATGGAGATGGGAGCCTACAGAAAAGAACTTATTCCTTTCATGATGTTCCTGAGACGGCACACAGAGAAGGGCATTCTGGATAGTTCATGCTGTTACTTAGTATCATAGCCATTCTGGGTCATGTGTGGTTTGCTCATATCAAGTGTGTTGGGAGGCTCTGATGAGGCAGTGTGGACAGAATGTGGCTACTGACGCCAGATGAACCCGAACTCTGGTCTCATTCTACTCTAGAAGGGCATTTAGTTTCTTTTGTTTTCCCATCTGAAAAAAATGGGACTTTTCATTTACTTTACAGATGGTGGTAGGGATATAAAGCATAGAGGTTGGAGAGATGGATAAGTGGGTTAAAGGTGACTCTGTCCAAACCTGGAGACCTGAGTTGTTCCTGTATAATTCTATCCCTGTAGTCTCTAGACTGCAAAGAGAGAACCAGCTTCCGCAGGAGTTCTCTGACCTCCACACATGAACCAGCACGTACGCCTTCATGCTCTGTGTCTCTCTTTCCTCTTTCTCCCTCTTCCTCACTCTGTATCCAAAATAAATAAAAATTAAAGATTCCCAGTACAGAGACTATTCAGGATAAATGTTCAATGAGTCATAACTAGCTTTATTATATTCCCCAATAAAGTGCTTACGCAAGTAATTTTAAGAACAAAAATAAGACATCACCAACCCAATGCTATATATCTGCATGTGCCTTGGGCCTAGTATAACAATATTTGTTTTCTCATTTGCATTGCTGTGTACCAAAATAAAAACCATATCTTGCAAAAGATTTTGATAGCTAAAAATCTGGAAGGTATCTTGGGGATCATTTGGAATTATGTATCAAAGTGTGTGAAATGAGGAACAAAGAAGACTTTAGAAATTATTGACTTAAAAATTTGACATTATCTATGCTGTGCACCAGAGGATTCCATTTAATGCAGTGAGTATTCATTCCAAATAAATATGCAACATATGAGGAAGGTTTTGTATTCTCTTTTTTTGCTAACCAACTGAAATATTTTTTTAAGTTTTCAAAGACACAAAGCAAGCACAATCTTCAAACAAAACCACATGAAGTTAGCTAGCATATGCCCCCATCGCTCAGTAATACTACAAGTAAACGAGTAGAACTTTGAACAATTTAATAATGTTTTTGTCAGATTTTCACAGATTTGACTATATGAGGATTGGTAGAACATGATTCAATAGACAAGCTCAGACTACACATGAGACCATGGACAACTGGATTGGGGTCAGCTCTTTCTCAAATAAATACAATATCTTTCATGTGTGTGTATGTATTCACGGGCATTTGAGTGTGTGGAGGCCCAAGAGAGGCATCAGGAATCATCCTGGCTTGCTCTACCTCCTTACTGCTTTACTCGAGGTTTTCCCAAGCTCTTCCTTCTAAGGCAGGAGTTGCAAACTGCCTCTATTACATGAAATCTGGGGATTCAAACTCAGGTTCTTTGTGAGGCAGAGGTCTCAGGCATCTCTCTAGCTCAAGACCAACTTTGTTTCTAATCTTATTTTTTAATGCATGCATGATGAGTGTGTGCACGCGGTCATGTATATGAGTGTGGGTGTGGAGGTTAGAAGACAATGTCAGGTGTCATGTCTTGCCTTCCACCTTGTTTGAGACAGGGCCTTTCTCTTTCTCTATCTGTCTGTCTCCCTTCATATTATTTCAGTGTTCACAGCTGCATACCCAACCATGGCCTGTGAGCGTCAGAAGAATCTCCTGTCTTCCATCTCAGTGTAGAAAACTGAGAGTGCAGATTGTGCTACAGTACCTATTTTACCTGAGTTCTTGGGGTTCAAACTTAGGACCTCACAAGAGGCCTCTGCCTCACAAGTGAGTGCTTTACCCACTGAGCCGTCTCTTCACTCCCCTCCACCTCATCCCTGTTTCAGCAACACTGTGACTGAACTTAGAGCATCATGCATGCAAGGTAAGTGTTCTACCACTGAGCCCCACATTTAGCCCAAGATCAACTTGCAGTTTGTTCAGTTGTAGCTTATGTGTTTGCTATGGAAAATGCACTCCTTCCCCAGGGACATTGCACCTACAATCCCAGTACTTAGGAGTCTGAGGCAGGATGATACTGGGTTCCAGGCTAGACTGCTCAAGAAATGGGTATGGGGAGGGGGATGGGACTGCTCCCCTGGTTTCATCCTAAGAACGAAATGAATCACATTTCATAGGGACTGTTTGTTTCAGCTACAAAAGCCAATGAGTCAGACTCATCAGCCTGCTTCCTATCCTCCAAAGCATTTGCTATACTAAGCCTCAGTCCTGGCTCCAACTCGGATGACCGTCTCCCCCATGCTTTTGTTCCTCTGTCTATTTTTAAACCTGTTTCCCATTAAGCCATCTTTGCAGCAATATACACCAAGCAATAATGTGAAAAGGAAGGATGATTTTTTAATGCACCTGTGAAATAATCCCATATGTGGAGAATCACATGGGGCTCATTCTAGCTGCATTAGCACATTTCCAGGAGCAGTAACTAACCCCTACGGTGCTACTGTTTCCTCGGGAAACAGCACCATGTGGCATAACTCACCTACCCCAGTAGTGTGATCTCCCTTGGGCCCTGTGTAGGAGGTGGGAGTCTCTCCCCTCCCCCGGTGCCAGCTGCTCCGTTGTCGTTTCTCCTGTGTAAAGCCACATTCGTCTCGATCAAAAGTACACTCTCCAGGTGGAGGTGGAAGTCTCTCTGCAAGGAAACTAGCAGGCGTGCAGTTCAGAAAACACTTACGATAAATATGCATCTTCCCCTGGCTCCTGAACGCCTGCTCTGCACGTCTGGACAGTATCTGACCATATGCCAAGCAAATGGAGAAGCAGTGCCCCGCCCCCAGCAGCCACCAGCCCTTCCACTGAAACCTTGCCGCCATGGTGACAGAGAATCAGAAATCTAAACCGGAAGCATTGGATTACTTTGAGAGAGACTTTCAATTACTTTGAGATTTCTTTGTGCAAATGAGCTTATAAAGCGCTGAAAATTGAAACTATTTTGCCTTCATGAAAATGTGAAGAATAATAAAATTGCACACTGCAAAGGCTTTCTTCACCAATCCAGGAGAATGAAGAATAGCCTTCTAACAGCTGGTGGGCAAAGAGGAGACCTGTGAAAGAAGTGAATGTATTACTGGAGACAGAGCCATATAGCACAATGACTTCATTTCTCTGTGCCATGGTGTTCTTACCTATGATGTGGAATACTTGTGCTATCCACATTATGAGGACATGTGAAGTATTTTGGATATAGAAAGTTCCAATTACTATTACTAAAATGAAAGCCAGGAATCTTGCTACTAAAAGCTGAATGTCATTTCATATACACATACACGAATACCTGCCTTTTTTTTTTTATAGTTTTGAGGATTGAACCTAGGGTCCCACACATGCTGGGCAAGAGCTCTATCACTGAGCTGTATCTCTGGTTAATATTTCTCTTTGAATGTTGTCTTTAATAAAATCGATAATTATTATTACTAGACTTACTATTACTGTTACTTAATGCGGATTTCTTTAGCTAATTTCATGGTATTTCCAACATCCAGAGCTTTAGGAAAATTTCAAATAAACCGCCTGTCTTATGTTTCTTACCTTACCCCTTTCCAAATTGTAAATGTGGAACTTTCTGAGAATCTCACTACAAGAAAATGAATTGTTTGCATATAAAATGTCTTAATTTACTTATGATCAGTATTGTAAGAATTCCTTCAATCCTTGTGACTTATGGTTTTATATTCTTATCAGCCTTTTCTCCTGTTCTTTGGATATCTAAAACCCCTGTATGTGGGGGGGGGTGTAAAGTTCCTTAGAAACAATTTAAACAATGAGACTTCAGAAACCACCAAAATTGTACATATCGTATCACTGGATTACTTAAGTGTGCCTTTCAAAGAGCCCCACAGCATGTCTTTGGTTTTTTCCGAAGTGTGTGTTTGTGTCCCTCTAACACCTGAGCTGAAATCTATATCAAAACCTTCTCCTCATCAAGTCCTCATCAAGTCCAGCTCCGCTTCATGCTGCCTCGTCCTGAAATTCTCTTCTGTGGTGCAGAGGCCCAAGTGGGGTTCCCTGCAAGCCCTCGGGGGGCCCGAGGTAGCAGTATCTCCCATGCCTTCTGAGGGTGCCAGTCTGTGGTTTCATTGTCACCTAACTGACTAGAGGATAATTACCTTACTAAAAATGTAAACTTATATGTCAGGTAAAGGCTGCTACTTTCACTTACAGTGAGGAGAAAGGGGCTGAGTTACATGTTCAAAGACACTTAGAACATTGGAGTTTTCATTTGTCTTCCAGAACCTATTACAAAGCTCTGTAGCCATCAGGTCTATTAAGAAAGGCAAAGGACTAAGAGCATAGAGCCAAGTCCAGGCTCTTAGATGAATTAGAAGTGTCCTTTACAGGGCAGAGAGACAAAAAGCAGAAATGATTGACGGTCCTCTTACCTTGAGACTGGCAGCTCCCCAGCTGAACTGTAATATCATCCAGGGCTACAAGCCCACAGTCCCAAAAGGTTTTGCACAGGCTCATGAAAACCACCTGCAATTCATAAAAATGTAACTATGAATTCTGTTAGCTGAAAACTGGAAGCTTTAACAACCTGAGGTTTGCTCAGCACCACAGGCCTACATCATAAGCAGTTTAAGTCGCCCCCTCGCTATTCACGAAACAGGACACATCGGCATGAAGAACAGTTACTGCTAGTACATGACCCTGGAGGAACCTTAGTTTACCCATAAGGCAATATGATGTGTACCAATGCAAAAGCTAGAAATTCTTTAAAGAATGGCAGTAAGAGTGAGGAAAGCAAAAGGTTAATTGTCAGGGCTTAAAAGCAATATGCAAAGTGCATCTAGTGTTAATAGTCTTCCAAGCATTTTTTCCCAAACATCTCCAGTACAAACACTATTGATTTTGTTTTTTAAGATGACTCTCTGGCAATGGGCTTTATGTATCCTATGAACAAAGTCCCAGTTTCTGGCCATCATATTCCATTTCCAAAACAAAGATCTATGTTCCCAGTTGCCATCATTCATAAGAGCTCTGAGTGTATTTTTTTTTATCAATCCAAACACTTTCATTGCTGAATGCAATGGAAGAACAAAGCCATATCATAAATTATTAAATTTACTGTGTGCGGGAGAGATTGAGATCTTGATTTTTTTCTCACTAGACCAACTTTAAAGGCTTTGTTTCATGTATATGATGTCCACAGGGAGCTTCTCAGAGCATTCACATTGCATTTTATTGTATTTGCAGTTCACGAAGCTGCTACACATAGATAGCTTAATATTTAATTAGCCTGAGCAGATACAGTCCATATTCCATCTTACACTACAAATCTCAATTCAGGTGGAGATGGAGGATGATACAACAGAAGTCAAAACAGTACTTATGACTAATGAAAATACTTGAATTTTTTAATATTTCTAATATTTAATTTTTTAAATATTTAATTCTAAGTATTTTTAAATATTTAATAGGTTCTATATTTTAAATTCTATGGCTTAAATATTTTGTGTTATTAGTAGGGTACATTGACAAGCAGTTTTTTAGAACAGAAGATTTATCTTGAAAGAAAATTTAAAATCATGTGACATTTATCAGTATGTAAAATAGCAAATGTCTGTCTTAAGCTAAAAACACCGGCTAGTTGTATGACTTGTGTTTACTTACATCATTTTCTTATTTTCTTAAGGTATAAACACCATAGTGTGCGCACATATTCCTGCAAAGAAGCTGTGCCTGCAAAGCTGACCAACTGTTCAGAGCCTCAGTGATGTGGAGAGGTCAAAATGTTACTTGGGTCATCTCCATCACCCTTTATAGCCATCTATCACCCACCTCTGTGTGTGACCTAACATCTTGGTGACTATTAGGTAAGTCCTTTGGAATGTACAACCAGACTCCTGGTTTCCATCAACCAACAGACCAAGAATGAAACACCTATAACAGAGATTTCTTGGCTTTTCTGTAATCCACCCACTGAATACATCCAGCAACATATTTGAAAAGTGCCTTGGTTTATGACTTCTTTTGTTCTGTGACTATAAAACCCCCCAAAAATGTTATCACAGGGAAACACCCTAGGACACACCCAAGCCCATGTTCCTGGGGGCATGGTCACTCCCATTTGGCTCCAGAATAAACCATCTTCTTTTCCTTTAAGATGAGACCTGTGCTTCTTGCATTCATGATATTTAGAGATAACAATATTCAACTACATGGATTTGCAAAGAAAAGAATAAAACAAAATTGGGTGGATTTCTTTCTTTCCTTTTTTTTTCTTTAATTAATTTTTCCTCTTCAAGTAATCTAGACATGATCGAACTATGCAGAAAATTTACTTGTAGAATATTTGCCTGGAAATTTATTCTACATCTGGAAGGCAAAAATCGGTGCCATTAATCTCGAATGGTATCTTGTTTTATTAGTCTTTTTATTGTTATATGGGAGGGAATATTAATGTGTCTTATGATTTATCAAATTAATTGAGCTATAGAGAGAAAAACCTTGGGTTTCTTTCCTTTAAAGTAAGTCCATTTTTCACAAATATAGTGGGAAAATACTTTTTTTTTTTACAATGAATGGAGGTGGTGAAAAGATTCCTATTATAAATTTTCTGCATAAAACTCAAACCATTTGCATAGCAATGTATTCTAAAGAGGAAAAATATTGGCCTGCTTTCATATGTTTACTATCACACTATTTTATAATGTCTAGAAAACCAAAGAAGCATGCAGGCAAACAAACAAATGAAAAACCTCTAAAACTTCAAAAGGAGAGGAAATAAACACTGATACAAAGATCTAAGAAACATGCCATCCTTACATCTGCTAGGTTAAAAAAGCTGGTTAAAATAAATAAAATAAAATTATCTCCAACTCATCGGAAATCCATAGAAAAGTCTCCAAAATTGACCAGCTATATAATAACTATGTTAGGTACATAAAATTATGAGCATTAAGTAATTTCCCATATTTTCTGAACATTTTATTATTTATCATATTTGCAGTTGAAGAAAAACAAAAAGAATCAGGATGTCTATAAATAAAATGTAGAATCATGGGTTGGGAATGTAGCTCAATGGACAGAGGACTAGTCTAGCATATGTAAGGATCTGAGTTCAATTCTCAGCAACACACACACACACACACACACACACACACACACATACACACAAACATCCCCAAAGATCTTTCCCTGCCAGAAGAGTTGAGAATGTATCAAAAAAGAGAATCGCTCATGGTCTGAATTCATAAGAGGACTAGCCTCTTGTTTATTTATAGATTTAAAAAAATGTCAATATTGTGGCTGAAGAAATAGTTCAGGGGTTAAAGACTTTATGTCACAAGCAAAAGGATCTAAATTCAGATCCCCAGATTCCATGTAAAAATGCCGGGTAGATATGAACACCACTTGTAATTTTAGCCTTGGAAGGAAGAGTGATCCAGGTTGATTCCTGATGTCACCCTTAGGCCTCCACAGACACACACACTCAAGTGTTTTCTTGTGCATACACACCACACACACAATACACATGCAAAAAAGTTTGTCATTTTAGTTATTTAAAAGTCAGTAAAGTAAGTCTAAAGGATAAGAAATAAACTTTAACTCAAATGTATGCTATTGACTATTGAAAAGGAAGAAGATATTACAGATTATTTAAAATAGTATCTCAGACAGATGTTCTGGATTTTTGGCACATCTCAAAGGTTTGTGTAAATCAATCTTCACTGCCCTATTTCTGTTCTTGGGAGCTAGCAATACTTTAAATTTTTGTTTGGATGGAGAATGTTTATTGTTGAGGAAATCTGTTTAAGAGTAATTCCAGAAACACAAATACACAGTGAACAGAGAGCTACCCAAATATTTTTTTTTACAAATTACACAATTAAGCAACAATAAATAAATATTAATCTACTCCTCAATGTATTGAGAAAAACACATTGTGTATGCTCTTTTATCCACAACAGTAGACATCATCCTTAGCACTACCGATGTTTGGGGGTCAGATCATTCTTCGTTGTGGGATACCTTACACTGTCAAGGTGTGGGAGGGTCACAGTACTCTTGGCTTCAACCTACAGCTGATGAGCAGGTTCCCTGACCCTTAGCAGGTGGCAAATCTGTTTTCACTATTCTGTTCTGCTGTACTTCCCAAATATATACCAAAAAAAAATCAACCTTGCCTAAAAGGAGGAATAGGGAAAAGAACAAAGAACATCACCAGTTGTTCTACTTTCCAATCAGAAATCAGTAAGTTTAGAGGAACACCAGTGACCTGTGGACTATATGAAAACCAGATCAAGAGAACTGGCTACTGTATGCATCAGTCGCCATCCTGGTGCTCATCTGGCTGTGGCTAAAGTTAAGAACCCCTCCCCCCAGAAGCCCCGTATAAGCTTTCATACCTATGACGCCTGGCAAGATGACATTTCGATCACATCTCCCTGTTGCCAGTGAAGGTCTTCTTTCTTTTTTCCACTCTGTGTCTCAGTTTGTGAGGTCAACAGAAAAAAGGTGAGGTGAGGAATCCAGCAGACTCTCTGACAGCACAGTGTGTCTGCGGTGTGGTGTGCATGCGCCTGTGAGAGGCACTTGAGTGTGCGGCCAGAGCCCCATGTCAATCAGCAATCATCCTGGATTGCTCAACCTCCTATTGTTTTGGTCCTGGGTTTTCCAAGTTTTCATTTTGTGGATTTGCAATCAGATGTTGCTAAAGCCTTATCAGGAAGTAGGATGTGGGGAGTCATATGATGTCTGAGAAGATCATCATCTCACAAGGTGGGCGACCATCAGGACTGAGAAGATGGGAGAGGAGTGGAATCTAGGATGTAAGGTACTTTTGTTCTAGATATGGCCGTTGTAAACCAATCTAGCCAGCTTTGGGAAACACCACCTTGCAGCCACGATGGAAGAGTTTTGCAAATTGACCTGGCTATGGCTAACAAAGATCCCTGTTTCATTGGGGTAATAGAATTGGACTCCTACAATTACACACTCACTAAACGTCACCATGAATCATGACAATCAAGAATATCTCCAGACACTGATGCTATATGTCCCCCGGAGGCAAACATTCCTGTGGAGAAGTACTGGCAAAGAATATAAACTGTTGTCTGGATACAAGAGTGCACTGAGTTCCTGTAACATGCAGTGTCGATACTAAGCACTTTCTGATCTGTTTCTTCATTTTTTTGCTGTTGATTTCAACCTGTGTGTGTTCCTTATCTATTTTCTCTACATATCATCAAGCTCTGGAAGCAGAGGATAAAAGGACAGAAAGGTAAGGCAGGTGACAAATACTAAAACTGACAATCACTCAACCCCTGAATTTTAAGAGCCTTGTTGTTCTTCCAAGTACCCCCACCCCAAAACTGCAATTGTCAAGAGTCAGTAGAATTACTTGTGTGTTTTCATCTATTTCTCTCTTTCAAAAAACAATGATCTGCTTTCTAGAAACATGATGAATGAAAAACAGAAGAAGCTAGGTCACTGAGAAAACCATCCGTATATAACCTTCACTCTCTTCTGTAAAGTTGTGCTTAGAGGGAAGAGTAAGAAGAGGACTGAGTAAAACCCCACCACAGGCTGCATTAGCTGGTCAGTGAACACGGAGAAGTTCTTGGTTAAAGCATCCAGGAAAGAAAAAGAGGAATATTTGAATATTGGAAATTCACTTCCTCAAACCACATCAGGCTGGTTTTAAAACACTTTATGAGGAGATAGTGTTTAAACACTACCTGACGCAGTGAATAGGAAATTGCAAAGGGAAGGAGAAGTTGCGGACTAAAATAAAATAAAGCTTTTATCATACAGTTAGCAAGGCATCCCTGGCTGAATCATCTGTTTTCCCAATGTCTTCCAAAGTAGTTTTTATGGCCTGCTATATACTGTAGGCACAAAGAGTCAAGTTGTTGAGTTGTTGGAATAAACCACTACAATTTATCAATGTAATAACCTCATCTATCATTAGCATGTGAATGACAGTTTCCACAAATGGCCCTCTATCCGCAGATTGAAACATTTCATTCATCTAGCAATAAAACTGGAAATTACCCATGTCTTGTCAAGCAACCCTGAATTATTTCTTGTTATTCTCAGTGAGCCTCAACCTCAGAACCCAGGTGAACTCTTCCTCTGATAATGATGCTGAAATCCTTTGAAATCACTGCATGGATAAATATGGATGTAGCAATTGCAGAGCTGGTGGAATGCTTCTCAAAATTACTATAATCCAGTCAGAGAAACTGCAGTGCCCTTCATTAATATGCAGCTGACAGAGCACAGAGGCCGGGCTAACATCACTGGGCTGATTTGATTGCTTGATAATAAATTAGAGTAGAATCTTAAAAATCCAAACGCACAAAGCAAACAATCCACATTCCAAAACAGAGATACTTGGCAAAAAGGATGGAGTTCTCATTTCACAAACTCTTAAAGGCAAGTCAAGTGGCACATTATCTGAAAAGGGAGTGTGAGATTCAAGCATTCTTAGAACCTGGTCATACTTTAGGAAATAGTTGCAACCATAACAACATGCCTCCTGCAGACGCTGCATGTGGTGTGCCTATTCCACAAAACACAGAATGAACATATGTTTTTAAATAAGTCTTTAGCTGACCAGTGCCTTTTTTTTCTTAAAAGGTCCAATTTGTTTCTTTTCTCTCTTTCTCTTTAAAAAAAATCTGATCTAACTGATCATTTGATGACTTCTTATAGACACCACTCCCCACCCCACCCCCGCCTGGCTGCCTATGATCTTGTGTAAGAAACAATGGTGGTATATAGAAATACTATATTGTAACGTTAGTATATATTCATGGTTATGACAAAACAAAGTACAGTGCTGGGGTGGACATATGTTGTATGACCACTTCTCTTCTTAAGTTCCCTGTCCCAACACTTCCCTGACTGATGGGATGAATTAAATGGCCAATTCATCCACTCTTAGGAGTGGACACTGTAATGTGGAGTTATTGGTGCAGTTCACTTGGAAAAAGACATAAAAATGTCAGACCTACAAGAAGACACACAGAATATAATCAATCAAGAGCAAAATGGAAGACTCCACGGCCTTGCCTTGACCCTCCAGGGCTTGCTCTGCTCCAAATGAATGTTTCCTGGGTCAGGAGAAGACAGCAGATCCTTAAGCAGCTGCCTGTAAATACCTAAACACAAACGCTGACATCACTCAATTCATGTCTGAATCACAGACACAAGTGTTAGCCAGAAGATTTTCAAGACCAAGTGGATCTGAAACATGAGCTTCACAGCACTGACCCCTGCTTAGCTATTGGTACAACTTACTTAATCACTGCAATAGACAGTCCTTTCCATTTTTTGTTATTATCAACATTATTGGGATGAACATTGGTAGTTAAATCTCCGTATGACTATGTATGATTCTTTCTTGCTCTTGCTCTTCCTTTATGTGTGGATAAGCTACTGGAGATTGGATCCAAGCTTTCATTCATGCTAAACAAATGCTTGACCATGGAGCTATACCCTTAATCCTTTTCTTTCTTTTCATATTTTTAATATTTATTTTGTGTGCGTGTGTATGTGTGTGTATCAGAGAGCACTGTGTGTCCCTGTGGAGGACCATGAGTGACTTCGAGAATCATCCTGGATTGCTTCTACCTCCTTCTTGCTTTGCTCTGGGATTTCCCAGACTCTGCCCACTAGGGCCTGAAGTGCAAGTGGCCACCGTTTCTGCCAGGCATTTTATCTGGGATCAGAACTCAGGACCTTCTGCTTGCAAAACAGAGTCTTATTCCCTGAGCCATCTCTCCAGGCTTCTTTTCATATTTTAAGCCAAAAAGCTGTCCAACTTGACCTTATAATTACTATTCTCCTGACTGTACCTCTTGGATAGCTGGTATTACTGGCATGTACTCCATGATTATTTCTTTACGATAATCCTTATAATTGTTATGTCAAAGGTATACATGCTTGAGTGTCTTTTTAATATGTATACACATATTGAATTGTGATTGAAGCATTGCTTCAAATACCTTCATGAAAAAGCACATGAGAATTCTTATTTCCTTGTGTCTTGACCTTCCCAGGATAACATTTACACACATACACACATACTCACACACATACACACAAATATTTATAATACATATATAACTAATACATATGCTTATATTACACACACATAAGTATCTTTGAATATATATATTTCATTTAATTAAAAATAATGTTTATATGCATATATGACTATGTATTTGCTGAATTTTAAGTGAAATACATATGCATATACATATATATACATATACATACACATAGTTTTCTAAGGTATTTTGGATATAACCTAGATTTTTGTGTATGGGAGGGAAACACCAACCACCAAACTACATCTCAGTCCTTATATTTTCTTTTTAAAGTAAAGATTTTATAATTATAACTCTAACATAGCAAACAGAATAAAGCATAATTACAGCTATATACTCTAGAGTATTATGCTTATGAAACATTTATCTAGTGGTTCAAAAGTGCTTGCTATGCAAGCAATAGGACCTGAGTTTGAATCCCTAGCAGCCACATAAAAAAAGTCAGGGATGACTGTGGATGCTGGTAACCCTGGCTTAGGGAAACTGAGGAAAGTGGATACTAACTCCCTGGTCAGCTAGCCTAACTGAACGGGCGAGCTTCCAGTTCTATCAGAGATCCTGTCTCAAGGCAATAAGGCAGAGGAGAGTGGAGGAAGACACCTGGCATCTTACTCGAATTGCCACGTGCCTGCGTGTTGCATGTACCCTACATGTCCCTATGTGTGAAACAGAATTCCCACACACCTACACACATAGACACACATGCTCCACATAAACAGAAAAATAAAAAGAAAGAAAAAAAGAAAAAGAAAAAAAAACACTTATCTATTTATTCTTCAAAATTCATGGGATGATAAATGAAGCTAGATATACTTGTGTGTTTCCCAGTTGTGGTTTTTTTTTTTTTTCCTGAGCTGCTTATGTGTATTGAATCCACTTTCCTATTGCTTAACTTACTTGTGCTTTCTTGCTTATTAAGTCAACTTGTACAATTATATTAAGTGGGTTAGGAATCTGTCATATATTTTGATAACTTTTATTTCTACTTTGATATTTGCCTTTCAGATCTGCCTATTAGACCAGTCTTTTTTTTTTAAATGTTTGTATGGTTTTTTTTTCAATTGTGCGCGCGCGCGTGCGCGCGTGAGCGCGTGCGTGCATGTGTGTAGAACCACTGGAGAATTCAGGAACCACCATGAACGCCTCCACCTCCTCCTTGTTTACTCTGCCCTGGGATTCACAGGCTCCGCCCTACCAGGATCAGAAGCCCAGGCCGCCCCCGCTTCTGCCTGGTGTCTATACGTGGGATCTGGGATTCGAACTCAAGACCCTCTGCCTGCAAGGCAGAGGCTTAACCCCAGAGCCACCTCTCCAGCCCTAGACCAGTCTTATATGGAGGTTAAAATGAAGAGAGAAACAACATTTTGGTTTAAAAGTTGTGATAAGCTAGACAGGCCACAAATAGAGAATTCGTCCTTGTGTATTTTGTGTAAATCCATCAAATGTAATATTAAACAGCAGGCAGAAGCTCATGGTCCCAAGAAGTGTAGAGGAAGGTACCACCTGAAAGATCTGTGAACTAGCTATAGAAATGAATACTGTATGCATATAGCTAGGAGTGTGTGTCTGTATGATTACTGGGAAGACAAGGGGCAAAATAGCTGAAGAAAGACATAGGAGAAGGAGAAAAAGAGTTTAAAAGAAAAGATATATATTTTGGTAAAGTTTGAGGATTTTAAATTTAAAAAAAATATGGAATGCTTCATGAATTTGCTTGTCATCCTTGTTCAGGGGCTGCTGAAGTGAACAAAGGATTTTCAGTTTTATGACTCAGTTTGCGGTAACCAAAGCAAGCATGAATGTATCTACTCTGTGAGCTCAGAAACCTAAAAGGCTCCCAGAGGATCTCAGTATAAGCACCAAAAAATAACACTGCATCATCCAGAAACTTGGGATGTTCTGGATGGAGCAGTTCCAAAGCTGTGAAACACTTTCAAGATAGAATCCTGAAATGTGGGAGCAGACAGTATTTTTTGGCTTGGAAACCAACTTTGGAATAGATATTGGCTTAATTAAATGTACTATTAAAACTTTATCTCTTCCTCTGTGGCGCGCGGGCAGATGTGCTGGCCCAGCAATGCTCCATGTGACCTAATTACTCAGATAAGACATGAAAGACTGCACCTGTGTGCATGAGCTGTTTGCAACTACCCATGTGTTAAAGCAACCTTTCAAGTAACTTTTTCCTACGTCGACGTGGAATGAAGTAGCCACCACGAACATGCGAAGCTAAGTAAGCGCGTCTCAACTCTAACTCACTCTTTTTAAAGTTATGTGGCATTCCTGGACTGAGTGCTAGTGTTGTAGAGTGGGCTTGTTTTATCCCTTAGCCCATCTATTCAATTAGACCTGTAAGGCTGTTGCAGCTGATAGAATAATTTTCCTCATTCTGTGCACAGAACCCTTGCCTGGTCTATAGTTTTTTGATTACCTTGTCAGAGATTAGTGATCACAAGGTTTTCGCTTTGCACTCAACTTGCCTGTTGTGCTAATGCAGGACATTAACAGCCCTGAGCAGTTCTCTCCTAATGTCCTAGACATAATGAAATATGAGGGGAAATTCATCCCCTTTCCTAGATCTTATCGCATGTTGTACTTTTGGTTGCCTCTTCCCTTTATAGCAGGATGTCTTGTTATTAAATAGCCTCTGTTTATAAATCTATCTGGAAATTTTCTCAGTTTGATTTTTTTCACTTGAGCAAACTTTAAGCGTCGCCCTAAATTTCAGTGTTTTTTTTCTAAAAGGAAAAAGATTCTCATAAGAGAAAAAAAGTAGAGGAAGCAATCCACAAAAACAACTTTGCACAAGAATAAAACAGTTCCTGCTATTAAGATACCTAAAAATATAACCACCAGGAAGAGACTTCGAGGTCATCCTAAGGCATGTCCTGACTTTTCAGTTAATGCTGGAGAGAAGACTCACAACCAAACCTTCATACTCCTGATCTATTGCTCTTTTATTACACAAATTTCATTCCAGCAAGTAAACACATGTCAATGATTTAGAAGATTCTAAAGAAGGAGTACTTGAGACAGTCAGAGAGACAGGTGGGATTTTTTTTTTCAGATGTGAAGATTCCTACAGAAAGATAAATGAGAGATACCGTCTGAAGGAGGAAGACAGAAGGCAGAGAGTGAGGATTTGGGGAATGGGAAACTGAACTCAAGCAAAGAGTAATTGACAATGCATTTTCAGAAGGAAGTGTGAAGGCTGAAGGAACAGAATGGAGAGTAGCTTATGGCCAATGCATATCAGTATATACAGTGAAATGTAAAGGACAAAAGGAGGTTGCTACTTGGTAAGAGAGGGCAAAGTTTTTGAAACCTGGCTCCAGAGGAAGCCAGAGGGCGAAGTCCCAAGTGGAGATGGGCAAGTCAATTTTGACTAAAAGCAAGGATAGTATTTCTCTTGCCAGATTGAGCAGCACATGAAGATGGCAGGGAAAGATTCAGGGAGCAATGGACTTGAACGGATTTGTAAAAGATACCTTCATGAGGTTGCATCTGAAAATAATGCTGGGTGGGTCAACTTGGATTTTGTGAATTAAAGTGCAAAATAATCTGAACAGCCAGCATGGGAACAAGAGAAAGAAAGATGAGTAAAAGGCTTTTTTAGCCACATGGGGATTCTAGGGACAGTCTGTCTTCTCCAGCTGTGCCGAGAAGCCCTGGATGAGCAGAACAGCAGCAGAGGGTGCCCAGGAGTGGGGAGGACCCAGGTGCTAATGCCAGGAGGATGTGGGGCAGGGAGGCTCTGGTGTGCACTGATCATCAGTCATCTTGCAGAAGGAGGCTCTGAGGGATGCAAGGAGGGGAGAAGAGACATTGGGAACACAGACAAAGCCTTGCAGTAGGCTTAGAACCAGTTACCATGAAGATTTTAATGACTGCTGAGTTGATCGTGAAAGTAGACCTGGAAGAAACAGAATGTCTGGCCATTCTACCATTTACAGGCTATTCAACATGTTTTTCCAAAAGAAATATGTAATAAATAAATCCTCCCAATGCTTCTAATTAAAAGATCTTTGCTAAAAGGAAAACTAACTACAGAACAGGAGATATTCAGGGTTGGTCTGTCTGTCTGTCTGCCTGCCTGTCTGCCTATCTATCTATCTATCTATCTATCTATCTATCTATCTATCTATCTATCTATCTATCTATCTATCTATCCATCTACCCATCTATCCATCTATCATCTTTCACCTATGTATTTATAATCAAACATATGTCAAATGTATGATTTGAAGGGTTGAAAGGTTAACACTTGGGCTCCATAATTATGGAATTTCTGATAATCATTCTTGGATGTTTCTCTCCCCCTGCCACCATCTGCATGGCCTTATTACATAAACACAAACTCTCCCAATCTTTCTGCCTCAGTTCTCTCTTTTGCTCTTCACTTGACCCAGAAGTAATTCTTCTCACCTGCTCTCTATTCTGTAGGGCATGGAGGCGACAGGGTCAAGGATCCATCTGAAGAGCTGAATGTTTCTTAAACATGAAAAATATTATCAGGCTCATTATTGTATAATGAAAGTCTAATACTGTTAAAAAACAAGATTTAACTCTGACCTGATTTTTAGTTTAAAGAACATTGTATTTCGCAGCAGAAATCAAGGTTCCGAATAATGCATGTACTAAATAAATGTGACCCAGAAAAACATTCATTGGTCTTTCTCTCTGTGTGTTCAGCTAAATTTAATAGATGCTAATTATGTGCCAGGAAATTCACTACAGGCCTTACCTGATCTCATCTTGATCTACAGCAGAATCCTGCACAGTAGATACTACTGGGCACCTATTTTGCTCATGAAAGGAAAGTGAAAGTTTCATAAGTGAAGGGTCACATAACTAGCCCAGATTATGAGCCAAGAGCAGCAGCCTTAAACATTGCGACTCTTTTTCCCTTAACTTTGGGGGATTTTTGTTGTTCTTCTGAATTACCTTGAGTTTTGATACTTCTAGAAGTCAGGCTTGTTTCTAAACTGGATTGATATACAACCAATGAAATAGAGCCCTATCTATCTATCTATCTATCTATCTATCTATCTATCTATCTATCTATCTATCTACCTACCTACCTATCTACCTACCTACCTATCTATCTCTCTATCTTTCATCTATTCATCTTATCTATCTATTATCTATCTATCTGGAGTGTTAGGACTGGGCTTCTCATCTGATCCTGTAATTTGACATCAGCCAGGAGAGATGGGATGCATTTGTGTATGATACAAAAATCAAGTGTTTTGGAGTCAGTGAGTCTGCCTCTTAATCTCCCCACCTAATAGTTGCATGATGTTAAGTAAATCGTCCTTAATTTTCTGTCCAAGCTTTTCTTGTTGGTATACCTTCTCTTCTTAGGGAGACATGGCATCTAATGGAGTGTTGGAAAGACTTCATAAGAAGTCCCCACTCTTGGCAATTATAGTAATTCCACAGAGCCCATCCATTCAGCTATTTTGGTAAACTAGCATTAGAGAAATCCTTACTTTTCTACCATTCCTCAAACAGGGCTATTGATTACAGTTTGAATTCAAGATTAGACTAAATAAGGGAGACAGCAAGTAATTAGGACTCTTATTAGCCTATTATCATTAAAGTGAGCTAGATAAGTACTAACAGGAGAAAGAAAGGGAAAGAAATAGGAATGTGGGAAATACAGAAGAGTGATCTGTGGCGATCAGAGTGGGGAGGAGGACCCAGGGCGGTACGAGGTCTGACTTTCCAGTCCTTTGCAGACTGCCTTTCATTCTGACGTGCCTGGGTTCCATGTGACCAATCATAGAAAGAAGAAAACAGTGCTCATGAACGCAGACCCTCTTGCTGAGTTCGGCCCTGATGAATCACAGTTGGGTGACTTTGAACACAGATTAGTAAGGATGCTGAGAGGCAGCAAGGCTCTTCCCACGGCCGTGGATGCATGTGGGCCGGCTCTAAGTCCAGCATCTGGTTTGGTAACACATCTGATGACCCCAGGCTAATCTAAGATAGGACGGATACCACAAGCACACTATGAGAATTGAATAAAGTAGCTGAGAGTATGGAGGCCTCAACAAAGGCCAGGAAGCTTCACTTTCTCCACCGCACTGTAAGAGGCCTTCCCTAGGGCCACACAGGGACTCTGATCTCCCAGCGTCCCCTGTACCATGGAGCAGACCTCAGAGCTGATGAGATCACCTTTCAATCTCCAGCTCTGCCATCTACCAACTTGGAAAGGTTATGCATCCAATCTCTTACTCATTTATTGACCGCATGGCACCAGATGAATATATTGAACAGAACTTTGCTAATGACCTACATAGCTAGATGCCGTGGACACAGAGACGAACAAGCTGACATATCCTTGCCTCACAAAGCTTATAATTTTATATAAAGGAGAAATAGGCAGTGAAAATGTAAACAAAACAACAAATTAGATAATTTCAGGTTGAGATTGTTACCACATACAAATTAAACAATGTGATGGAAAGCAATCTGAGGGTGGGAAAGAGGTTATAAACAGGCAGTCAGGAGAGCTCCATCTGGACTTCACCTGGGAGAGCGGCATACGAGCCAGGGGGACATGGAAATAGCTGGGAAGCAGCATTCAGTGCAGAGTGGAGTGCAAGGGCAAAGGCCCTGATGAAGCCTGTGTGAATGTGTGCCTGTGGCAGGGCAGAGACAGAAGTCCAAAGGATATGCGGCCTGACAGCTATAATAAGGGAAGAAGCTTCGTTCCAAAGGTCTTAGGAGACTTTTATGCTAGAAAATGCCATCAGCTGACTTCTGGTTTTTTTTTTAATTTTTTTATTATTTTATTCAATTGTGCATGTGTGTGTGCGTGAGCACGTGTGCATATGTGTGTGTGTGTGTGTGTGTAGAACAACAGGCGAATTTGGGAACCACCATGGACGCCTCCACCTCCTCCTTGTTTACTCTGCCCCGGGATTCACAGGCTCCGCCAGACCAGGACCAGAAGCGCAGCGGCCCCCGCTTCCACCTGGCGTCTATACATGGGATCTGGGATCCGAACTCAGGACCTTCCGCCTGCAAGGCAGAGGCTTAACCCCTGAGCCACCTCTCCAGCCCAAGCTGACTTCTGTTTTAAGACAGTAATGCTGGCTGCTATGTGCAGAGCAGAGAAGACAAGAGTCAGGACAAAAGCGCAACACAGCTAAGCAGAACCGCGAGAAAGAAGTCGTGCAGGAAATATGATGGTGATTCTGCGTGGGGCAGTGAGTAGTCGGACAGAGAGGACAAATTAGAGACAAATTTTAGAGATATCCCCTAAGGAATTTGCCTGGAATTTGGAGAGGAGTGTCAAGGAAATAAGAAGGATCAACTGTTTTAATTGGTTGAAATTTCCATATCTCGTACTTGCTTTGGCAGGACATATACTAAAGTTGGAACGATACAGAAGAACATGTACGTTCTCTGCATGGTCCCTGTGCAAAGACGACATGCAAATTTGTGAAGCATTGCATTCTGGACTTTGAGTTGAGGGGTAGAGATTAACATTGAGAACCTTGGCTTTTTATTTTATCCTTTGCTGTAATGGCTTTTATATCTTTACTTTCACCTGTACATGTTCCATAAGTGAGTAAATTTACTCTCCCCTGTGCAATGCACCCTCTGTCATGGGTGACTGTAACTCTCTTACTCTTCAAGAAGCTAGCTCTGTTCATCGGGGGATCTTCCAAGAATCTGGGCCACCTTCAGACATCGATCTAGACGTGTCTGTCATTGAGCTGGATTATCTTCTTTGCCTTGGTCCAAATTCATGATTAGTTCATTTAAATTTGCTGGGAAATGGATGTCATTAGAAGGAATTATATTAAGTGAAGTATCCCAAACCCAGAAAATTAAGCGCCGTATGTACTCCCTAATAGGTGGCTCCTAGTACCAAACTCACCCAGCCCACATTGAGACACTCAAAAGTAAACCTATGAAACACAGTAATTGCAAGGATTATGAACAAGAGAGATGGGTTAGGAGGGCCACACCAGAAACAAGGAGAGAGGAGATCATGTTACAGCAGAGAAAATAGGCCTCCATCAAGGTCTGCAAGGGGTGACATACAGTGCCCAGCAGAATGGAGTGAAGGGAATTGCAGGAGCAGCAAAACTGCAAAAGAAAATCAACAAACCACAATCCAGAACTTCAGAGACTATATCAATCACATAGAACTAGGACAGCCTAATCTCTCCCCATCCTGGAGCTCAGGGACATTTGCAGAAGAGGGGGCGGTAAGATTGTAAGAGCAAAAGGATGGGAGGAGCAACGATTTGCAAGATTCTCAACAATAGTTGGGGCCAAAGCAATCGTAATGGGACTTTGCATGCCCTGCGCAATGTCCAGCGCACTGTTGCCCTCATAAAGTCTAGCATCTGTTAAGGGCACCGAGACCCCTGGAGGCAAGGGATTGACAGCCATAGTAGTGATCTTATGCTTAAGGGGAACAAGAGAAGGGCTTATGGAAATGCCACTGGGTCCTTATATGTCATCGGAGAGGAGGACCCAATGGAGAGTTAGGCGTATACAATAAAGGACTCTCTGGGAATTGGGGGGAGGCACTGGGGAAGGGGAGGGGGAGGAGGGGGAGGGAGGGAACTGGTAAAAAATTTTAAAATGTATAATTAAATTTTTAATAAAAAAAAAAACAAATTCATGATTAGTTCCTTCCTACTTTCAGTAGGTCTGTGTGGCTAAAGAACTGTGTGGTGAATGGGAGGCTCCATGCTCGGCCTTCAAAGAAAAGTGTCGATTCTCTGGGGAAAGGGTAGGGGAGGTTGGAGGGAGAAGTAGGGGTTGGAATCTACCATGGCCTGAACCCTGACTTTTGAAACACCAGTTTGGCCAGGTGTTAGGCAACATCATTTTCAACAGCAATTGGAAGAGCCACTCCTATGTCTTTCTAAGTCCACAGGGTAGTGACATTCACTGAAGTTAATTGCATATGTATCTAGGTCTTCTGTCATCTGTGACCTTCTCTTCAAGGATAGTATCTGAGGCTCATTTATCTTTATATCCCTTGCACATATTACTTAACTAATCAATGCTTAGCAAACAAAGGAATAAATAAATTGATGAATGAATAAATGTATGGAAGTCAAAGGAATGAACAAAGAGCTTCAGAATTACTAAACTTGTATTATAAGAATGGAAGTTTAATACATAGATGTTCCTATTACAGTAAATTATTAAAAAAAAAAGAAAACAACAAAATGGTGTTTATTGTATAACAAAAATTCTATTACTCTCTAGAGTATCCCTAATTATGTGAATCTGGTGCATGCATGTTTGTGTGTGTGTGTGTGTGTGTGTGTGTGTGTGTGTGTGTGTATTGTCATAAGTTTAATGACTGGTAATGGAATAAAATTTTAAGCCTTTAGGATCTGTTATGGTCTGAATGTGAATTATACTCATAGGCCCGTGCATTTGAATCTTTAGCTGATGTTAATATTTGGAAAGCTTGTGTCAGCTTTAGGAGGTGGAGTCTTGCTGGAGGACGGCACATGACAAGGGGCAGCCTTGAGCTTTGCTAGCCTGACCCTGTTTCTTCCCGGTTTCTTCTCACTCTCTCTGCTTCTATGATGATGTGGTGACTTGAACCAATGTCCCGTTTCTGCCTCCAAACCATGGTTTGTTTCGACAATGAGATTCCGTCATAATTTGGCTATATTTCCTCTGGAACTGTAAGCCAAATAAATCCGCTGTCCTCCTCTCAGTTGAATCTGAATATTGACTCGCAGTGGCAAAAAGAAGAGTAACTGCACCAGTATGCTTAGGAGGCAAGAGAGGCCTGGGCTTCTCCCGCCTGATGTATTAAGGAAGCTCAACAATGCTACAAGAGTCAGATGACTTTCTCAGGAGGAAAGATTCACTCAGAAAGTAGTTGGAAATGTCTAGGCAACACGCTTAAAGGTTCTTTCAGTACAGCATGGTTTCAGCTTTTCTTGGGGGTCCTGGACTTAGGGTAACTCCTTGACAATGAACACGATAAATGGACTTGTCCATTCTGAGCTCCTGTTGTGTGAGTCACATTTAGAAGGAAGAAACTTACATGTCTCTTTCTTGCAAGACAGGAAACTCAAGAAACATTTGTTGATTGGCTGACAGACAAAAACACAATAGATTTTTCCCCCATACTAATGTCTCATCTGGGTTGCCATCCACAGACTTAACACATCTACGAAACTTCCTTAAGTTTACGAATTGGTAAGCCTGAGAGATTACTGCATTTCTAAAAAGTTCCCCTTGAAATAGTGGTATGTTTTATAATTTCAATTGCTATCAAAATCAGCTGTTGATTACTTCCTTATGTCAATTCTCTCTGATTGAGGCAGATAACTCCATTTATTGAGCAGTCTATCCTGACTTGTGCTCAGCCAAGACCTTAGGTGTCTCCATTCAGACATGCAGAACCAAACACAATGAGCTCTTCATAATGCAAACATATGTGTGTGTGTGTGTGTGTGTGTGTGTGTGTGTGTGTGTGTGTGTGTGTAAGAGAGAGAAAGAGAGTTTCCATATATTCTAACATAATACTCAGGGAATCTTAATCTTAGGAGAAAAATTAATTTCCTAGGTAGTAATGGTTTGAGTGGCTTGAATATGAATGGTCATGCATTTGAACCCTTTGCTGGCGTTAATGTTTGGGGAAGTTGTGCCACCTTGGGAGATGGAGCATTGCTGGAGGAAGGCATATCGCAGGGGGCAGCCTTGAGGTCCGGTGGTCCAACCATGTTCCTCTGTTTTCTCTCTCTCTCTCCCTCTCTTCCTTCCTCATGATTGCTGTGACCTGAACCAGCCTTCTGCTTCTGCCTTTAGCCATACCTTCTGCTTTGTGATTCCCACCACAGCGGAGCACATCACTTCTGGAACCGTAAATCATGTAAACCTCTCTTTCTCCCTTAAATTGTGTGCGAGTATTTGTCTAACAGCAAAGGAAAAGTAACATCATAATTCAGAAAATGGAGAAGGCCTGTAGAAATAACTTGCACATCTAAAGAGCAGGATATGTGGATATGTGTCTGTGTGGGTGTTGGTCTGAACAGAGGATGAATAACAGTATCATCAAAAGAAAGTAACAACCAGAAATCATGAATCCAGTCCTGGAGCTGACGCTGAACATAGGACATGCATGTTCTACTGTACCTGGGTGGGCATGGGCTTCCTAAAGGTGATTTCGGCTTGCATCCAAACACCCTTAGGGGTCTCAAGCACAGACCAGATCTTCTCTTGAACGACATGGTTTTCTTCAAAGATATAAACTGCAAGAGTGTCACTCATCTTCAAAAACCCGTGGATGGCATAATGAAAACGCAGACAGTACTGCAAGTTTCCTGGTAGGGTGGGACCGTAGAGCCTTCCAATGTAGCCAGGGTGGGATGTAAGCTTAGTGTTGGCCAGCAAGTAATACCCTGTGAACAAGCAAAGCACTTAGCACAACATCAAGGAAATGAGCTAGCTCAGATAATCAGGTTATCAGGTAATATGGCTAAGTGGGATTTGTCAGCACAGATGACTCCAATAGACTTGATAAGACAGAAGATATTTTCTAATGTCTGAAGCTTAAGTGATAGAAAGCATCTATAAAATATGTACATGCCTCAATTGCAAATGGAATGTCCCACAAACTCAAGAAAATGTCATAAATCAGTATAGAATTCCAAGTACATAGCTCCAAAGTCTTTGCATCAGTTAAGAATTAAGCTTTGTCTTTAGAACATAAAAGATGAATCATCTTATAGCTATTGGTTGCCTGGATCAACCAGCTGACCTATGCTGGCTAACTCATACTTGATCATAGTTAATGGAAGACCCAGAGCATATTTCTTCCTTTTCCTGTAGTGACTAGTAGGATTTGAAGGAAGACAGACTGGCTTGCCATCTTTGTAAGATTTCCATATCTATGCAGAGCCCACTATTTTCTTAGTTGCATGGTAGACTTGCCCCTGAAGAATGGGTTCTGATCAAATGGCCCCGATCAGGCACTGAAGATCTATGATCTCCTTTCATTTCTTTTAAACAGTATAGGTAATTAGGATCAGGATCCTTTCCACACCCACCTGTCAATTATCTCCCCACATTTGTCTGCCACCCCCTACCAGCCAACTTAAAATGGACCTATCTATTCAAGGAAGTCAGGCAGAAAAGAACATTACCCCCTCCCTCCTTTTACAAGACTTGGGGAATAGATATGGCCACCTATTTTGTATTTGCGGATAGCTCTTTTCTCTCTATGATGTTTCGTTACCGCAGTATAATATGTAATATAAAAGCTCCTGTTTTAACAGTGTCAACTGTGCTAATGTTCAGTGGTATTCAGCACATTTGCTGTACTCTTAGTTTGTTAATTTTCAAAGCAAGGGCAACCAGTGTCATGGTCCAGTTCCAGAATGCTTTCATGGCTCCAAAAGGAAATTTCTAGCTATTAAACAGCCACTCTCACCCAAGCCCCTGCAACCACTAATCTGCTTTATTTCTCTAAAGATTTGTTTGTTCTGGAAATTTCATGGAAATGGAGTCCAAAGATTTTTTTTTTCTTAAAAAAGTGTTTAATCTCAAGTGAAGAGTAAAACAATTTCCAAAGATTTGGCTAATTAATTAACTGGCTTTTACTTTTACTAGTACAGCAATTTGAATAACTATTTTTTAAATGGTCAAATACAAGATCACTAATTATTATTGCTTCATGCTGATTATTTTTAAATTACTGTCTTTGTCTGTATGGACCGAGAATGGCTGGTAGTGTGTAAACACAGCCCTGGGATGCTCCATCCAGCCAGATACCCAACTTACCTACGCCAGTGGTGTGGTCTCCAGTCCGATACATGTTTGGCTTGACCTTCACTCGGGTCCAACCCAGGCCCTCCTTATCTTGATAAAAGTTGCAGAAATCATTCTCGAAATTGCAGCTTGCTTCCTCAGCACTGAAAGGAATTTCTGGGAAAACAAGAACCAAAGTGACAGTTCAACCCAAAGATCTCAAAGGACTTCATCAACCAGTGGACAGATAGGGTTGCAATTGTGCCAGGAGAGGCAGAAGAAAAATACTGAAAAATATTTTTACCCTGATGGCAAGCTAACAGACTAGTGTCAAAACAGTGCTTTGACATGACAGGGAAATAGGCCTTTTCCTCTTGAAAGAAAGGGGAGGAAAGAACTCTGATCATATTCTTTATGAAAATAAATAAGTACTAGATTTCAAAAAGGATTCCTTCCAAGATGCAAAGACTGCGAACGTTTATCCAAACACTTCTTCATTGGTTTAACATCCACTCACACGAAAGTTAAAAGAAAGAGACAAAAGAGGGGAAGGTTTTTAGAGATGCTTTAGTTCTCTCTAGAATGTGTTGGAGAAATAATATTTTTCACATATCACTTCTCTTTGCTGATCAGTCTATGTCAGAAATGGCTATTTGTAGCTAGGCATTAGTAGTGGGACCAGTGTCATCTTAAATCACCCGGTTCAAAAGTCACAACAGTTTGTCAAGGAGTTGCTGTAGCTTTGCCTTTGTTGAGTTCTGGTATGTTTGCCTTGGTCTGTAACTATCACTTAAGCCCTGATAGCTTGAGGAGAAAGGAACATGAAAGATTTCTGCTCCTTTGAGAATAATGTTTAGTTCTATTGACACGTGGCTTGGAAGCTTTGCTGCTTAGGTGGTCCTCTGTGGTCAGAGAGACAGCCCCAGTATGGAGAACACTTGGACCATTCCAGGGAAGAGGGAGGGAGAGAATGAGGGAGAAAGAGAAGGAAAGAAAGAGGGAAGGGAAGGAGGGACAGAGAGAGAACATGAGCTATTTTATGTAACTGGGAAATCCTCTTGAAGAAACTTTCATGTTCTGATGAGAGTTAACTGATGATAAAACAACCAGGAAGTTATTCTGAGACAAAGACTATGCTCCCCTTTTACTAACTTTCAAAGTGAGTGAGGAAGCATTCAAGTGGGCTGAAATACCAACCGAAATTAGAGTCAAAAGAAGCATCCAGTGAAATGTAACCAAGAACCCAAGATTCAATTTTGACCTCACCCAAACTATATAGCTACAAAAAACATTATTAGTAACTGCTAAATAGGTTGTAAATTTGTTGATAATATTCAATTGCTGTTAAATTTTCTGAGAATCACAATTATTCCATAGTTGCATTGAAGAATGAGCTCAAGGTTGGAAATACACCTTGAAGCATTCAAAGGATAAAGAGGTACAGTGCTTGCCAACTGCTCTTTTTATTTATTTATTTTTTAATTATATTATTTTAGTATCACAAGCACACTGAGTACGAATCCCTGCTTTCCTACATCCCTTCCATCATCTTCCCTTCCTTTCATCAGTCCATTCCACTGTTTCTCACCCTCCTACCTGGTCACTTATATGGACCCCCGTGGTTCTCTCTGGCTTGTCTACTCTTGTGGGAGTTCAGGCTTCTTGTGGCATACCAAATTGCTCCTCCTCGGGCCACCCCACTGATAGGAGCATTTCCTTAATTCATCCAGCTCTAGTCCCTAATTTTTCTCTGTGTGTTCTTATCTCTCTTCAATTCCTCATAGCCTTTGGAGTGTGTGTTGGTATGTCAGTTATTATGCAGGTCTGATAAGGACAAATATCACTGCTGTGAGTTCCTGGATGCAGCATCCTTGCCTTGAATGGAATGGCCTGGTCCAACAGTGGATCTTCCCATCTTTAAGTTCTTAGAATCTTATTGCTCCCTCTCCAAGAGGTTCTCCAAGCCTTAGAATAGGGAGAAATTAGGATGGCCTGATTCTGGGTATGCAATGTTGGGTGGCCGGTAATTTGTTATTTTCCACTTCGCTGCTCTTCTACTGGCTAGGCTCCATCCTTGTCAGGGGGTTAAGATTTTCTATCTCTCTTGTAAGAGATTTCTAGGTTGAGTGCTAAGTGTGCTTCAAATCTACGAGTATAATACTAGCTATTTACAGAGCAGTTTGGTGTACTGTCTTCCTACCAATATGTTCATTGGCTGTTTTTCCTTATTGATCTATTTCCTTCCATTTTTTTTAGGTTCTTGTTCTAGGGTAGAGAACATATCGGATATTAAACTGATAAGAACAGATACTACACTCGATCTTAGCCAATAGGCCAAGAAGTAATTGCCAACTGCTCTTAAATGGTTGATAAAACAAACACAGCCAATTGTTAATGGCTGAGTGAAGAAAATATGGGGGTTTCAGATGGTATTTTTTCAACTTCTATAAAGATCTTTAGAACCACTATCTTTCTCTTTTTTGATGCCTAACGTCTCATTACAGAAAAAGAAAAAGAAGAAAATATTCCTAAATAACTGGAACATGCTGAGGTCACATGTCCTAGAGGCAAACTCAGGTGAGCCAGATAGTAGAAAGAAAGCGAGATGTACATGCTCTGGGTCTGGTGGTTCAAGCTGATCTGCCTGTCAGTGTGAATGTGCATCTTCTAAGCCTAGAAGACAAAGTTTGTGGAAAAACGATTATGATGTCATGCAAATGAGAATCTTTTAGCATTTTCCCTATGGTCTCCAGTCTTAGCCATTTCCTGCTACAAATGAAAATTCAAAATCTACAGATAGCATTTGGCTCAGAAGTGGTATGATATGCCAAGCACCAAGAGAATGACAGTTCAGCAAAGTTACTCATCAGGAATGAATCTCAAAGCAACAACCCTAGGTTGCTTCAAAACACTCTTAACCTACTTATTAGGCAGATGGAGGGGACAGGGACAGTGCTGAAGGGCAGAAGTTTATTACAGTTTTATTTATAACAGTCTAAATGTCCAAATAGCCATTGTGTCCTTCAGGAGGTAAATGAGCTCATAAACTGTGGCCCATCAAGACAATAGAATATCATTCAGTGCTGAAAAGAAATGAGGTATGGAGTCATGGAAAGATATGGAGAAAACAGAAATACATGTGACTAAGTGAAGGAAGCCAGTCTGAGATGATCACATACTGCAGGACTCCAGCTGCATGATATTCTGTAAAAGGCAAACTTGGGATGTATTGCAGTTAGCCTGCACATTGCGGATAAATTCACAACCAAAGATCTTAGGGAAACAAGTGGGTTTTATTTCTCTTGATTCTTAGTTTGCTTGGCAGGAGCACTTATATCAGTACCAGGAGCTATGGGAACTGGGCCTCATCATATCCACAGGAATTGCTGAAAGGGACAAATCTTACTTGCTAGACAAGGAATCTGCCGAAGTATGCTGAACAATGTCAACTTACTGAACTTGCTTCCTGCATCTTAACCACCTGTCTAGGGAATGGCTCCACCCACTATGGACTGGGTCTTCCCACATTGATCACGGTCTCCTGCAGGCTTCTCTTAACTACTAACTCATCACAAATATGCCCAGAGCTCAGCCTTCAATTGTCCAGTTGACACCTATGTATCTAATTAGCACAGTGAGACAGAAAAAGCTCAGTGGTTGCCAGGGTTAAGGAGGGAAATCTGTATGACATTTTAGTGGTGGGTCCATGTCAATTCATTCAGCCCTATAAAACATACAACACCAACAGTGAACCTTCACATAAGTTATGGAGTCTGGGTGACAATCACATGTATGGGAAAAGGATTTGTGACCATGCTCTGTAGTGCATTCTCATTGTACTGAACCCCAAAGTGCGCTCACAAAACCAGTTTATGAAAATCAATCTTGAAAGTAAGCAAGGATTATTTTTCTCTATGGTAATACACAAAATTGCAGAGGAAATATTTTTTTCTGGTGATGTTATTATGTTTATTTGCTAAATGCCTGGTTATAGAAATAGATTTGTCAGCTGTCTAAAAAAAAGACTATTTCAAAAGCAAAAGTCAAAGACTAAATCCTTTTTACCCAGAATGTGCGGATAGCCACCCAGTGCTGGAGAGCGGGCCACAGGGTCTGGTGTGATGCTCGGCAAGCTGCCCAGCATGTGAGGTGAAGGCAAAGCCCATGCTTCCAGCTGGTTGGAGTAATACAAGTGCAGTTCACACACAGCTACGAGAGTGTGTCTAGGGCATATCAGAGGTGCAGGGAGGAAACCAGGCAGATGCAGGCCCCTGAGTATCAGTTGATGGTCAAGAAAAAAGAAACAAGAGCCCCTTTCAGCAAGTCACCAAAAAGCATCCTCATGCAAGCATTATAGTTAATTACTTGCTTTCTGACATTTGGACTTCTTGGAAATGAGACACTTTGGAGGCAGTTTAATTAACAAGAGTCCACTCACTGCAACTTGAAAAGAATAGTTGGGAGTGTTTCTCTTTTTCTTTGCTCCATGGAACCCATGGAGACAGACAAAGCATTGGTCATGTAGGTCACACAGGCTCTTCAACCCCTGGAGTCAGGTACTGGGTGCAGTGTGTTCTGGAGGCTGCTATGTTAACGTTGCAGGGTGGTTTTATTTCCTCTGTGTTGTCAGTGGGATCCAGTAGTGGCCCTCATAGGAGAATCTATGAATGTCAGGACTTCTGAGGTCACTGACTTGGTGTGGAGTAGAGAGAACAAAGGTTGGGCTATGAGAAGTACACCTTGGGATTGGGCATTAATCAGAAGCACGCATGGTGGTCTGTCAGGCATTCCAGGATACTTGAGAGAAATATTCAAGAGTTAGGGGACACCTTGAAGAAGCCTAACATAGGCATTCACTGAATACCAGAACAAGAATCCAAAATACCACAATTGAGGAACATTTTCAAATTGTCATAAAGGAAAACTTTCCACATCTAAAGAAAGAGAGGCTCATCCAAATACAAGAGTCATTCCACACCCCAAACAGATATGACCAAAATAGAAACTTGTCATGACAAATAATAGTCAAAACACTACACATGAAAGACAAAGAGAACATGCTTAGAGCTTCAAGAGAAAAAAAGTCACTTTAAAGGTAAACTTATTAAAATAACAAATGATTTTTCAATGGAAACAGTAAAAGCCAGAAGCATTTAGAGAGATGTGCTTCAAGTATTGAATGAGTACAAGCTGATATACCCAGCAAAACTATCAATCATAATGAGGGCGAAAGAAAAATTTTCCACCATAAAGACAACTTGAAGGCTTACATGACCACAAAACCAGGTCTTCAAACAATGCTAGAAAAGATGCTCAAGCTTGAACAAAAGAACAAGCATATCCAGGAGGACAGAAGGGAAGTATAATATCACCACAACCTACAAGCTAAAGAATACACTTATGAAAGGCACTAAACACAAAAAATGTCAGGAATTACAAGTGATTTCTCCATTATAACACTAAATGTCAATGGAATTAACTTACCAATCAAAAGACTCAGGTTACAAATATGGATTAGAAATCAAAATCCATCCATCTGCTGCTTTCAGGAAACATATCTCACCACAAAAGCTAGGCACATTCTAAAAGTAAAAGGCTGGTCAAAAATTTTTCAAGCTAATGGAACCAGGAAACAAGCAGGGGTAGCAATTACGCTATCTGACAAAGTGGACTTCAAACCAAAGAAAATCCTAAGAGATACAGAAGGATACTACAAAGAAAATCCTAAGAGATACAGAAGGAACAATTCACCCAGAAGACTTCACAATACTGAATATATACGCACCTAATATGGGCTCCTCCACATTCATTAAGCAAATGCTCTAACACCTAAAACAAGAAATTAATCCTAAAACGATAATACTTGGGGATTTCAATACTGCACTTTCAACATGTAACAGATCAACAAGCCAAAAACTCAACAGAGAGACGTTGGAACTAAATCAAACCCTTTTTGAAAGGGACCTTACAGCCCTTTCATGGGCTTCTTCTCAGCAGCCCATGAAACTTTATCCAAAATAGACCACGTACTGGGCCACAAAATGAATCTCCACATATATAGAAAAGTTGAAATTATAGCCTGTACCCTGTCAGACCACCATGGTCTAAAGCTTGACATCCACAACACAACAAACAGCAGAAAATACACTAACTTTTAGAAACTAAACACTATGATGATGAATGAGAAATGGGTTCAGAAAGAAATCGAAAAGGAATTCAAGATTTTCTAGAAGTGATAATAAAATACAATTTACCAAAATCTCTCAGACACAATGAAATCTGTCCCAAGAGGTAAGTTTATAACTCTTAATGCTTATATAAAAAATGGAAACATCACAAGTAAATAACTTTACAATGCAGCTTAATGCTTTAGAGACACAATAGCGATCCAATCCCAAAAGCAGAAGGAAGGAGATTAGCAAAATCAGGGGACAGATATCTGAAATTGAGATAAGGAAAATGATACAAAGAATCAACCAGTCAAAAAGCTGGTTCTTTCAAAAAAATCAATAAAATTGATACATTAAATTAACCAAAATCAAAAGACAGAAAACTCAAATTAACAAAATTAGAAATGAAAATGGAGTTATCTGATACCCAAGAAACTCAGAGAACTATAAAGTCATATTTCAAAAACTTATATTCCATGAAATTTGATAACACAAAAGAAATGGATGAATTCCTGAGTAAGCACAACTTGCCTAAATTGAATCAGGAAATTTTGAATTATTTAATAGTCCTATAACATGGCTGGAGAGGTGGCTCAGGGGTTAAGCCTCTGCCTTGCAGGTGGAAGGTCCTGAGTTCAGATCCTAGACCCCACGTATAGACGCCAGGCGGAAGTGGGGGTGGCCTGCGTTTCTGGTCCTAATAGAGTGGAGCCTGTTCATCCTGGGGCAGAGTTTTAAACAAGGAGGAGGTGGAGGTGGTCCATGGTGGTTCCCGAATTCGCCCGTGGTTCTACACACACACACACACACACACACCCCACACATGCACAACTGAATAAATAAATAAATAAATAATAGTCCTATAGCAAATGAGGAAACTGATGAAGTAATCTCCAATCTTCTCACCAAAAAATGTCCCGGACCAGATGGATTCAGCACAGAATTCTACCAGACATTTAAAGAACAACTAACACCAACACTCCCTTAACTGTTCCATAAAATAACAAAGGAAGGAACACTTCCAAATTCTTTCTATGAATCTAATATCATACTAGTCCCAAAACCAAATAAAGATACAGTGCAAAAAGAAAAATATAGGCCAATCTCTTTGATGAACACAGATGCAAAGATTCTCAACAAAATCTTAGCAAATTGCATTAAAAAACATATCAAGAAGATCATTCACTGTAATCAAGTAGGATTTATTCCAAGCACACAAGGTTGGGATACACAAATCAATAAATGTAATCCATCATATAAACCAATCCAAAGTCCAAGACCACAAAATACTTTCAATAGATGTAGAAAAATCTTTTGACAAGATCCAGCATCCTTTTACATTGATTGATTGATTGATTGATTGATCTGGATCAATGGAAGGAATGGAAGGAACTTATATCAACATAATAAAAGCTGTATACGACAAGCCAACAGCAAGGATTATACTCATTAGGGAAAAATTTGAAGCATTCCTGCTTCAATCAGGAACTAGACAAAGCTATCCACTTTCATCACTTCTATTCAATGTTGTACTTGAAGTCTTAGCTAGAGCCATAAGATAAGAGAGGCAGATAAAAGAGATTCAAATTGGAAAGGAAGAAGTCAAGATATCTCTATTTGCAGATGACATGATCAGATACCTGAATGATCCTGAAAACTCCACCAAGAAACTCATGAACTAATACATAAGTTCAGCAGGGTGGCAGGATACAAAATAAATGTGCAAAAATCAGTGGCCTTCTTATACATCAAGGATGAAAAAAGTGAAAAGTCCTAAGAGAAACAATCCCCTAAAAAAATGAAATACCTTGGTATAAATCTAACCAAAGAAGTGAGAGACCTTTATAATAAAAACTTTAAAACCCTAAAAAAAGAAATTGTAGAAGACACCAGAAGGTGGAAAGACCTCAAATGCTCCTGGATCAGCAGAATCAACATCATAAAAATGACCATCCTACCAAAGGCAATATATAGATTCAACACTATACCAAAGCATTTCTTTAAAGGAATTTACCGAACAATCTCAAAACTCATATGGAAGCACAAAAGGCCTAGGAGAGCAAAAACAATCCTGAGTAACAAAAACACTGCTGGAGGTAACACCATACCAAACCTTAATCTATACTACAAATATATAGTAATAAAAACAGTCTGGTACTGGCTCCAAAACAGACATGTAGCTCAATGGATAAGGGTTGAAGATCCAGATATAAGCCCACACAATTAGTCATTTGATCTTTGACAAAGAGGCCCAAAAAATTCAATGGAAAAAGAACAACAAATGGTGCTGGCAAGACTGGATATCTGCATGCAGAAGATTAAACTGGACCCATACAAAAATTAATTCCAAATGGATCAAGGACCTTAATATTAGGCCAGAGACTACAGAAACCCTAGTTGAAAGGGTAGGGAACTCCCTCAACCTGACTGGACTAGGCCAATAGTTTCTTAACAGAAATTCAAAAGCACAGATACTAGAACCAACACTCAACAAATGGGATCTTATGAAATTAAAGAGCTTCTATTCAGATAAAGAGATTGTAAACCGAGCAAAAAGACAACCCACAGAATGGGAGAAAAATCTTCACTCACCACATATCTGATAAAGCTCTATTATCCAATGTGCACAAAAAACTTAGAAAACTAAGGAGATAAATGGCCCAATTAAAAAATGGTCCTCAGAACTCAAAAGAAACATTTCCAGGGATGGAATTGAAATGTCTAACAAATGTCTTTAAAAATGCTCCACATCCCTAGCCATCAGGGAAATGCAAATCAAAATTTCCCTGAGATATCGTCTCACCCTGGTCAGGATAGCAAAACTCCACAATACAAAATCAAATGCTGGAAAGGATGTGGAGACGGGAGCACTCATACACTGCTGACTGGAATGCAGGCTTGTACAACCACTATAGCGATCAGTATGGCAATTTCTAAAAATGTTAAAGATTGAAATATCATATGATCCTGCTATACCCTTTCTGGGAATAATCCCCCATAATGCAGAAGTTCACTACAGTGACATGAACACAACCATGTTCATTGCAGCACTATTTACAATAGCAAAGTCATGGAATCAACCCGAATGCTCAATTCATCCATTGATGAATGGATCATGAAAATGTGGTACATTTATACAATGGAATATTATTCAGCCATTAAAAAAGATGAATTATGAAATCTGATGGGAAATGGATGGAATTAGAAAAACTTATATTGAGTGAAATATCCCAGACACAGAAAGTTAGACACTGTGTGTAGTCCTAATAGGTGGATCCTAGTTCCAAGCCCACTTAATGACATATTCAAAGGTAAATCTCTGTACATACATAGGTATGTAACCACAAAGATTATAACAGGAGGGAAGGGGAAGGAGGGTCCCCCAAGAAAAGGAGATAGGGTATCACACTTCAGTAGAAAAAATAGGTCACCATCAAGTATTGCATGTAAGTAGCAAGACATCTGGTGAAGCTTACTCTTACTTCCCTTCCTGGTCACTTGCTACTGAAGAGGATTGATCTCACCAATCAGAGAGGGTATAGGGATTGGCAGGTAGATGGTAACCATCCTGCAAATGTAACACTGCCTCCCCCCACTGCTGTGTCCTACTCCTATTCTTCTATCTACCTTTGATTCTCCTCTCATATTAAGATCTTCATTTAAACAGTCTTTTATCTTTGGTTAGGAGGTGACCTTCAATACCAATCAGGGTGCAGCCAAGGGTAGTGCAGGAAGAGCAAAACTGAAAACAACAACAAATCATAATTCAGAACACCAAAGACCCTACATTATTCACCTGGAACCAGACCAGCCAAAACTCTCCCCGGCCTAAAACTTAGGAAACCTTGCGGAAGAGGGGGCGGCAAGATTGTAAGAGCCTAAAGATGGGGAGAAACAAGGATATGTAAGACACTCCACACAAGTTAGAGCTGCAGCAGCCAGAATTGTACTTTGCCTGACCTGCACAATAGCTGACATGTCAACGACCCCCAAAAGTCTAGCATGTATCACAGGGGAGAAGGCTCCAGGCAGTAGGGTCCTTAGAGGCAAGGGATTAGCAGTCATAATACAGTTCCCATACTAACAGGGAGCCCAAGAAGGGGCTCTGGGCTATGCCACTTGAGTCCTTACCTCTTACTAGCGTCTCCACTCAGAGGGAGGTTTGGCATTCACACAAAAGTATGTTCCAGGGGATTGGAGGGAGGAAGGAGGAGGCACTGGAGGAGGGGGAGAGAAGGAGGGGGGTAAAAGGAAGGTGGAAGGAGGGGAGAATGCAAGAGGGGATGACTGGTGAGGGGAGGAGGGAGGGAGAAGATGGGGGTACCTACTGAGTTTGTATGATTAGGAAAAAAATAAAACATGGGAGGAAAAAAAAGAATTAAAAAAAAGAAAAAGAAAATTGGCCCCTGTGTTGAAGCTGAAGGGCATCAACTATTTGGAAATATAAGATGATGAATAAAGGAATCAGATTTTACAAACCCCAAATCCAGACCTGCTCAGAGATGGATGACATGGACTATAGTTTACATGTTTATAAGTCAATGTCTTTTGCAGAGTCTCTTTAGTTTCAATGTGACCCCTCTTCTCCAGAGAATGCATGAGCATATTTTGGAAAATAAGTCAATCATCTTATCACATGACAGGCATTTTTTTCTTATATAACATGTTGCGGCCTTTGAGGACATTGACTCTTCTATCTTCCCGACGATGCTATGCAACAGATTCTTTCCTCCACAAGTGTAGAAATGGAGTCTTAAAGAGGTGAAATAATGTGACTCCGGTCACATGGCTTATAAGTGGCAGAAAAGGAATGAGGTGACTCATAAGCATTATAATGTAAGGTACGATTAAACCATTTCAGAACCAAATTGTGTAGTGGGAAATTCTCAAGACCAACATGGAGCCTATCCTGTGGAAAAAAATGTGTGGATGAGACTTTTCAAGGGAAAAGACTTCATGTGGATTTATGGGAAGCACTAGTTTTCTCAAACCAGACTCATTTTACTGGAATGTTTCTTTTCCTTTCATTAGTCTGATCATCAACATCCGAGGAGGAGCTCTTTGAAAAAGGAGAGCACTTGCGGAGGTTGATTTCAGCACTTCTTATCTACTTCTTTACCCCACACTCCATCCAGCGCAGATGTTGACAGCTTGAACTAGGAAAGCTCAATGTAAGAGAAAAGGAACTTATGAAAAGTAATGCTAAGGAGGGTGTGAAATGACCATCATAATGGAGATAGGAATGGGGAGCACCGGAGAGCAATCACATTTTAAAGAAGTAAGAGTGTTGTTTTCTGGATTCTGTCAAATTTAGTATTATTTTAACATTTGATTATTTTTGGAGAAAAATCATTAAAATATGTAAATACAGACATAAATGGGTAGCTGAGGTAGTATAGTGCTTACCTAATATGCAAGAAGTACTGTGTTTAAGGATGTCTCATATTAACTATCTTCTTTTTAAAAAAAATAGAATTAATAAAAGAAATATTTACTTGCAGCGAATTAGGTTTCTCTCTAATTTGGAGATAACATTTTATCCCCAGTAGAAAACTTTATCTTTTTCAGTCTCCTTGATAGGACATAGCTGAAACCAAATTAAAGAGCAATTCTGTATAGGAGAAAGTCAGGCCACAAAGGTCAGGTTCGACAATTTATTTTCTGTGCTCCAAATCCAGAAAGAGGGCTCATTAGTAAGAGGTGATGAGCATGGTGTCCCCTGGGCATTGCAAGAAAATGAATTCACCGAGCACAAAGGGCAATTACACTTATCTGGGTCACCATTAATAGAGATCTTCTTACTCTAAAACATGTATTTATTACTTCACTGGGAATCAATTTGCTTGTCTATTTTCTGAGGAAGTACAGAAATCTCTTTTTCTAAACACCAAAGTTAAGAATTAGAAAGTTGCTTATGGGAAAATTACTTGAGGGTTCACTTTGGGGAAAAAAAGTAATTAAAGTAACAGCACATACTATTTAGCTAAAACCATTCCAGAGATGTCTACTGGATACTAACACTGGGAGGGGTGTGATCAGATAGCATCCTGAAGACATGCAAGATACCCATGAACTCACAGCAGCTCAATCTACTTCTGCAAAACCTGCTTAAGAACTGGCCAACTGCTCACCATACAAGCCATCATACCAGGGGGGATGTATACATGGGGCACCTTTCTGCCCTCCCTCTGAGAAACTATAAAGTGTTTTTGTTGGATGGAATAAGGGGAGATACTTCTCTCAAAGTACCCCTTCAGACATAAGATCTACAGTCCAACAAGGGCACAGGCAAACTCCAATATTGGCGATCTAGATGGAAGTCAATGTGCTGCTTAAAAAAAAGTCATGCAGACCAGAAGGAGACTAAAAAGAAAAATTTTATCAGGAAAAGGACAAGGGATAGGTTTGGGTAATATGAGGTGAAATGACTTAAGTCCATTATTTTTCATACTGCAATAACATAACATTTTTAAAAAACTTTTATGAAGATTTATGCAAATACATTGCACAGACCGACAATTTCATTATTTTACTGAATAAATTTCATAAATTATTTTTTTAAAAAACACATGTATAAATCTGGCATATTTAGGGTTTTTTAAATTTTCTTCAGTAGGTTATAGTAGTTTTTTCCAACTACCTATCCACATATTCATGAAGCCAAGATTTCCTTTAAGCAATAAGTGAGTTGAGCTAAGTTAAAAAATCATTCAATTTTCATTTCTTCATAGGCGAAGATGTAAGTTCCTTAAGCCAACTTGCCTGCTGTTTTAGGAAAACTAAATTTACTTTGTGAGGAATAAGAGAGGTAATAGTCTGGAAAAAATGATTATTCACTTAATTAACTTTTAAAATACCAGATAAGGCAAAAGGCGAGAAAATTAAAGACAGTGAAAGCAAATCCTGACCACAAACATCTATTAAGAGAGGCAAATACCAAATGGGAAAACTAAACAGAAAGCTTACCTGTCTGATTTTGGCAGTGAACAGGAGAAAAAGAAATATCATCTAGGGCAACGTAACCTTCTTTGGGACCATTGAAAGCAACTTCAAAAATAACCTGAGAAAGAAAAAGACATGTTACCATGCATGCACGCAGGGTCCTGCTCTAACCATGACTTAAAATGGTGGGTGGATCAAGCCAAGTAAAGCCAAGTTACAAGAACTACAGTGATCATGATTCAAACTACCTTAGATAGCAGCCTGCTCAGTCTACAGTCTCATTTAGGGAAAGTGACTGCTATGGTTTAAATGGTCTTTCTACTGAAATGTTATATGCTGAAATTCTAATCTTCAATGTGGCAGTATTAGGAAGTGTGTTCTTTTGGGAAGTGATTAGGTGTGAAGGCAGAGTTCTCTTGAATGAAATTAATGACCTAGTAAAGGGTCTCATGGTACTTTCCACCCTGTGGAAAAAGCTGTGAACCAGGAAATGGGCCTTCACCTGACACTGGACGTACCAGCACTTCGATCTTGGATTTTCCAGTTTTCAGACTCTGAGAAATAAATTTTTGATGTTTATGGCTCCTAGGTCATGACATTTTATTGTAGCAACCCATGATGAAACAATACACTCTGAATTTGTGTATATTGGGGGATCTTTTCTCATTTCTCTGAGTGTCAGTTGACATACCCAATGACATCATTGATAGAATTCTAGAATTCATTAGCAACATGAATTCCCGTTAAAGGAAGAATAGGGTAAGTGAAGAAAACAAGAAAAGGTTTTCCCTTTCTATCCCCAGGAGACCAAGTCCTCCGAGTTCCTCTGTACTAGATGGTACTTCACATGAGTGCCCGGATGCAGCCATCAGAGACATGCGCTGGATCTGGGTACATCCAAACATGTTCCAATGCACTAAAAACCCTGAGTTAGTGATAGTAACTCCTTTGGTGGTGTTTTCTTACCTGCCTCCCCCCCAACTCTTGTAAGAAACATAAGCAACTTTTTTTTCATGCAAAGCCTATGATAACAAACTGTATCTTTGCTTTCCCCCTTCAGTGGTGGACATTTACATATTGTCTTTCTCAACATCTACACACCTGCTTCCTTTGTTTCTCCTTCCTGTATTCTGTATCTTTGTTGGGAAGGCCATTGTCCACATACCTAAAACCTCAACACATTGCCTCAACCTCCCCAAATGATTTAATAGTTATAACCTCCCTTCCCCTTATTCCTTTGTACCTCCCTTTTTCAGTCATTTCCTTATTAGTCAATTGGTTCTCAGATTATGTGGTTGAACCCCAGTCAGTGGGGAACATCTAAGTTCTCTCCTTCATTAGGGTAAACAGCCATGTCCTTTCTGGCCCAACTTCTAATTGCAGAGCATCCTCTTTCACAAAAGCACAGTGGTCTTGCACGAACACCTTATTCTGAGTAATGGTCTCTCAATTTGCAACCCCACTTGCATTTCTAACACTCTGAACTTAATTGACTTTTCATCTGTGACAACAGGGTATATCAGATGTGACACAGTCCCCACTTATACTGGAAAAACCATCCAGGTGTTCAGTCCATGCTGTGTGAGTTGACAACATGAAAGGAAGCCCCACAGTGTGGAACAGTGCTCAACACTAAATGTCACAGGGTCCCGCAGGTAGGTGGCATACACGCATGAAGTCGACTTGCTGTGTTTCTGACTCTTTAGAAACGGGAAAGGCAAGCCTCTGTAGAAGTGGCAGCTGCTACTTAGCTTCCTAATTTGTTGATGTGTGGGAATCAAGCCTACTTTAGGCTGAACTGGGTTCCTCTAAAATTCATATATTTAACAATGCATAGAAACCACTGCACATACACAGACAAGCCCATAGGCTTCTAGTTCATAAGTTCTTCCAAAGATGAAAAGAACTTGGTGGCTGGAGAACCAAAGTTCAAATCTCGTTTCATCACTTACTAGGTAGGTAACCTTGGATACATCATAAAATCTCTTGGATCTTTCTTTTCTCAGGTGTCAAGGATAATAATCCTCTATCACTGTCCAGTTGAAGACCATACATGTATAATGAGATCATACATGCAAAGGTCAGAGCAGAATCAGATACATAATGAACTCTGAACTAATTTTATGTCTTTTCCTCCTGGTTGACTCCCTTTCAAACACATAGCCAGCTCAAGTCTACCCCCTTTCAGCTTAATCACAGTGGTCCTCCAGGGCCCTGGCATAAAGATCTAAAGGGAACCCTAAAATTTTGTCCGTGGCAAAGAACAAGGACTATGAACGAATAGCTCATTTACAAACTTGACACAAATCAAGGACATTGAGACTGACTGAAAAAGGAAGGGACGAGCAGACTTGATTCATACCAAGGAGGAAGATTAATATATCCTCATGGGGATATGCTAACCAGAGCTCATATGCCAATGTATTCTCTTTTGTTTGGAAACACAGTCTGTAATATTTTCCTTTTTTTCCCTGAAGATGAGATGATGCTGACATTGAAGTCACTGATTTCTGCTGAGCAAATTCCTTTTCTTGACTATTATCAAGAGAAAATGATACCAGTGGTAGATTCAGACTCCTGGAGCAAAATTACACACATGTAGTCCCAAAGATACACCTTGAAGTTTTATAGTATCCAGCATAATGACTTTTTAAGTGCCGATTTTGAAAAATTCATTAATGTTTCATTCCTGCAAACATTGCCTGAGGAGAGAGATATTGGTAATAAAAACACTATCATGGTGTGTATGTGTTGTGTGTGTGTACATGTGTGTACATGTATATGTGTGCATGTGTATGTGTGCATGCATGAGTGTGTACATATGTAGCTCATTTGACTTTAACCAGGAAAATATGTTCTCAAGCAATCCAGGCATCTCTTTCCCTCCTTGTAATACAAACTCACAGAAAGTTTTTCACTGGGCTGAAAGAACAAACCAAGACCCCGTGAGACTTAGGGACAGGAAATAGCACACATTCTACAAAAGGCACTGTGCCTGTTGGGGTGGGACAGCCAGGAGGGATAGCATGGAGAGGCACTGTGCCTGTTGGGGTGGGACAGCCAGGAGGGATAGCATGGAGAGGCACTGTGCCTGTTGGGGTGGGACAGCCAGGAGGGATAGCATGGAGAGGCACTGTGCCTGTTGGGGTGGGACAGCCAGGAGGGATAGCATGGAGAGGCACTGTGCCTGTTGGGGTGGGACAGCCAGGAGGGATAGCATGGAGGTAGATGAGTGTCCAGCACACCATCAACAGACAGAGAGCATCGGAAGCCAAGACCAACTCCAGCCCAGCTCGCAGCAGGCTAGCAGATGGCACCAGTGAAAAACAGCCAGAAGAGTAAACTGCATCTGCTCTTGCAAGGGGACCGGGGAGATGTTGCAAAAGGCACAAAGCGAAAAGTGGAGGGTATTAATAACTTGGAGCAATTAGGGCTCTACTTGTGGTTCCAAATCCTCTCAGCAGCGTTACACACACAACAGCCACAACATTCCACCCCCAGATCCTGGAGGCCTTGTGGGGGCCTCAGGCACAGCTCTGCCTTCGCTGTGCTTTAGATTTTAGTTTTGGAAGCATCCCCAAGCTCTCTGGCCCTTGCCAGCCGGGAGGCCTAGAAAAAAGATGTCAAACTTCTGGACACTTGTTTCCTTCTTTTCATCTGTAAATATGGAACAATTTTATGTTTTTATTGGTAGTAAGTGTTGAAAGTATTGAAAATTCTAAAATACATAGCTATATGTATTTTTATGTGTATATATGTGCTTAGAAATAGGTCTACAAGGGCAAACACCAAAATGCCATAATTCTTTATCATTGTTTATAACTTTGATTTTCTGATTCTTCTGCACTGGACACTTTTCACTGATGTAACCAAAACGTTTTAAAATATAGGTGATAAGATTTGTCTCAAATTAAGGTTCTGATAATGTTATAACTGATTTTTTGACAATATTTGTCTTTTAAAGAAGAAAGCAAGCCATTTTTTTTTTTTTCGAACCTTCAAAGCTGCTGCTAGTGAGGTAGAGAAGGAATCGCATCTCTTCCTGGGACATTGGGCAGGCGCTAACTGCTAAAATCTGTTAAATCATTTACTGTTAATGATTAAGTCCTTCAAGTTCATATTGTAAGCACTCCTTCTGACAGTCACTTCCCGTTACTAAATGAAACGTTGGGATAAATTCAGCTCCCAGAATCAGTGACGAGCATCCTCTCTTGCTGCTTGGACTGCTTTGGGCAAAAGGCTTACCAGTCTGACACCCAACCAGACGGCACTTGCACCTAGGCATCTGGAACTCTACAGACACCTTGAGAAAACTACATGGTGACCCCAGAAGATGGGCCTGGATCTTGAAAGTGTAACTTCATTCGGGACTGCTTGTCAGTGTGTTCCGTACTCTGCTGTCACAAGCCTCAGGGGTCCTACAGTGATGCGTCCGAACACCTCTCAGGCCTACGCTGACTCAGTGAGATGATGGGGGTCACTCTCTTGGGCTTCATCCCAACTGCCCAACAAAAACCTTCTCTTTGGTGATCTTTCCCTACCTACTTTCTACTATGTGGGCTGAGCTGGCAACAGAAGCAGCAGGCACAGCAGACTGGCATTGGCAACAGAAGGGGGTGGGACAACTGTCCTAGCAACACCGAGCAGTGAGCAGGCTGGCTGTGGAAGTGAGAAGCTTCTTCACAGCTGAAGAAGCAGCAGCTAAACAGCTGGAGAGGGACTGGGGGAAGAAGAAGGGAGGAGAAAATGGAGAGGTGAAAAGAGAGGGTGGAAAGAGACTGAAGAAGGATAGAATGCTGTGAGGAAACACGGAAGAGAACCGGCAGGTTTTGGCCATGGGAAAAGTTCTTGAACGCTGTCTTTAGGGCCGGAGGTGTCAGGAGCTGAACCAAGAGCTACGACACTGGTTGGAGTTAAGGGCAGAGGAACGGTGACTTCCCGGGCTGCCCAGAGCTGTAAGACTTGTAGGACTCCCAACCTCAGAGGCTAAGGGAACATTCTAGGGTACCACTGCCCCTGCTTCCGCCTGCTGGCTGCTGCTACATACTGCTCGCTGCTGCCAACACAGAGGAGACTGAGCTGTCGAAGAACAACGCTTGATAAACTTTTGCTTGCCTGCTGCCTCAAATTTCTATCCAAGTAGAGAGAAAGGTTCTCAGCCACCTTACTGGAAACATTAAGGTGGAAGTTTAGGAATGAATTACTCTTGGGGGTTCTTAGCTCCTGTTTTAGACTCTCCATGGTCCCAGTGCAAGATCAGAAGGAGCATGAGTCAGGAAATTTATTGGTGGGCTGGCTTCTTCCACATTTCTTTGTTATAAAAAAAGTTTATTTAAAAATGAAGGTGATAAGGGAGGAAATGTAGAGGAGTAGAGAGGTAGAATGGACTGAGAAATAAAAATGAAATCCAGGGTAGAGCAGGTAAAAGGGGAAAGAGGATATTGGTCTACCGACAAAAAGTTACAATTAAACTGGAGGAATATATTGTTTTCCTAATGAAAGTCAGGCCAACTATAGCTAACAGTTTATTGTAGGTTGCAGAATACTTGGAAGAGAGAATTTTGAAAGTTGTCACTACCCACAAATGATAAATGTTTGAGGTGAAGCATGAGTTAATTTGTAAGGAAACGTGCTATCTTCCCCCATGTTCCTTAAAAACAATGGCACTTTGTCCACTAGTTGACAGACTTCCTTAGACCTTGACTGGCTAGAGACTTGAGAGGTGGGATGCCTGCACATATTGCTGGATTGTTGGGGGAAGATATTATAACTCTCCTCCCTGTCTGTACTTCTGAGTCAGAGTCTGGTGTTTTTCAGTCTTAAAAAAAAAAAAAAAAAAGCCCAATTGGTTCCTGTCTGTATTGATGGGGATCCTTACAGTCCTGCTTTGTGTTTGACACTGCATGCTGTGTGCACGCTTTTACCCTCATAAAAACAGTCACAGAACACCATGAAGGTGTGGTGGTATCTGACGTCCTCTGGCTATGCAGAGTTGAACTCATGTCAGATCTCACCAACAGCCACCATTGTGGTTGGCAGCCACACTAATTACCGCGTGATTATCACACAGTGTATACCTGTATCAATATATCATACTAAACCATATAAACATATACAATTATTGTTTCAATTAAAGATAAAACAGAAAATAAATTCTATATGTACCTGTCTTAAAAAAATAAGAAAGACGAAATGTGAGGCCATATGGTGCCTTGACCCCCACACCTGTGTGTAGCATTTCTGTATGCCACCGGCAGAGGGCACAGCTAATTTTCTGACACACCTACCTCCATGGGGTAAGGAGCCCTGAACTCGACCTCTGCAAGGTTCCAGGCAGCATTGCCTGGATTGTCCACTTTCCAGATCTCTTCATACACTCCGTCCATGTCCCGTGTGTAAAGCGAGAAGACGTTGTCATTACCCTGCTGGATCTGGTAATAGAATGACAGGCAGCCAGACATGGGGGCTGTGGTCATCGGGGAGATGAGCTGGGCTACTTCCTGGAAGTGCTTGGCATAAACTGAGTTCACGTACATATAGTGGCCTGGAAATACAGAAACAGACATACAGTAAGATAGGCTGCATGTGAATCGATGCAACTCTGTGACTCACTTAGACTCACATATTCCTACCTAATTCTGGCTTTAGTGTCTGCTTCTTGGAGAACCTAAATTGACACAGCTATAAAGAGAGAAATCATTCTGGCCCAAGTGAGGAGGATCTAACTCCAAAAACCCTAGAAGATTCTATGAACCTGAGAACTATCCCAGAGTCTCCTGAAACAATCTGTTCTCCTTCTGGCATCTGCTGTAACTCTGCTGAGCTTGGGAAATTTCTTACCCAGCAGCTCCGTTATAACTTCATCTTCCTCGCAGCTGGCAGACAGTTACTCACTTGCCATGTGGGAACCTTTTCAGCCCTGCATTTGCCCTTGAGTACCTGCTCAACAACTCATGGTCACAATGTGGGGCCCAGGGAACCATAATCACATTTCTGGTCCAAAAAGTATCCAGCAGATGCTATGAGACCAGTCCAAAGTGAGTCAGAGAGGCTGCTGGGAGACAGACCAAGACCAAGTCTAACGTGGGACCACAAGTTTAGACCACATTATGTAGTCCTTTTTTTCTTCTCTTTCATTGACGTACTGCTATAGGGTTACAATCTGAGTAACATGAAATGTCTCTTTAGAGAACAAAAGGCAGCTCATCTTAAGTCTACCATCTTGATTAAAGGGATGGGGATGATTCAGAAACCACCATTCTGGTGTCTGTCCAGAAGGTCAGGCTTGAGGAAGGACCGAAGCCTTGGCTGAGTAGGTGCTTGGTGCAATCTGCTCTGAGAAGGTTGGGAGCAGGTGCCATATATCTCTGTCCAAGGAAGATATCGAGGGTAGCCTGGAGTTCTTGGGAAATTATAGCAGTACCTGGCATTATGGGAGTTGTCCTACCTAGTTCAGTGAGGCTCAGGGTTCTGGAGTTTCTAGAACCTTAGGGAAAGGTTCTTTTTTTTAAATTAGATTAGGATTTAAGTAGGATGAAAGTGGTATAAATCTGTCCATCTATTTATCTGTCCATCTATTTATCTGTCTATCTATCTATCCATCTATCTATCTTTAGGGTATATGTGTATACATGTGTGTTTATGTATGTTTGCATGCCAGAGGGTGTGCACCTGTGGAGGTACAAATGTAACATCAGGAATCATCCTTGATTGCTCCTACTTTGTGTTTTGCTCTGGGATTTCCCAGGCTCTGCTTTCCAGGGCCAGAATTGCCAGCCATCGCCACCATGTCTATCTGACATTTCTACATGAGATCTGGGGATCCAAACTCAGGTCCTTTTGCTTGTAGGACCAAGTGTTTAACCCCTAGTCAATGCCCCAGTCCTAGGAAGGATATTATAATCAAACAAGTCATTGAAGATCCTATAGGCCCAGAGTTAAAACTTTACCCTAAGTCAGACCTGGTGGTAGATTCCAAGTCTGGGGAGTCTGAGACAAGAATTATGAATATGAGGTGAACCTAAGCAATACAGTGTATAGTAACATGCTATCTTGAAACAAAATGAAACAATACAACACATAATAACTAAACAAAGAAACCATTTAACTAAAAGTTAAAGTCTGCAACAGGGATTAAGAATCAAGAAGTTCACTGCTGTTCCTCTGAGGCCTCTGTTTCTTTGCCATATCAACATAGGAACTCCATCTATAACTACTTAATTCTTAGCTATACATAAAGGATCTGAGGTCTCTAGGAGAAAAACACTTTCAGATTTAGCAGAAAAGTCATAATTCTTGGCAATGCGAGCAGAAGTTTCACCTGCATAACACTGACGCGTGGACCGGGCATGCCCATTTCTAACCAGGACACTCCTCTTTGTCAACTCGACTTTTCAGTATGGTCGGTGTTCCCTATAGGCAGTCATTTACCCTTGGATTAGACAGCAGGTCCTGAGCATTTATTTTCAAACAGCCTGGCTCACCAGAATTTCCCCAGAGATTTCCTGTGGCTTGGCCAAAGTGCCGAACAAAGGCAGCCTCTGACTCAGCCGTGAATCCACATCCTTGACTGTATTTGTGATCTACTTGCCTCATCTGTTTCTTCCTGTAGCTGTCTCAGCAAGTTGTCTTTTGGTAAGATCTGTTCTGAAGAAACATACGCCAGGTGAAAAAATCCACTGGTCTGCTGCCATGGTGAGCGGACGGAGCCCAAAGAGCCAGTCAACATACCTTCTTTCTTATTCCATGTATCTGACAGTTATTTCATGAACTTTTAATTCAAGGACCTGAATAACCTTTTATTCTCATAGAGTCAAAATCTAGTCTTTTAAAACAGAATTTAAAGATGACACAAATGTATGTGAATGTTAGGCAGGACATAGTTATGAATGGAATATTAAATGTTTCCCCAGAACTAAATAGGTTGAAACCTTGGTCTTCAACGCACTGTTCAGAAGTTCAGTATAGAATTTGCAGCATGAAGGCTCTGACTAATCAATGGATTCTTAATTTGATGGTGTTGGTAGGCGGTGTTAATATAGGCAGTGAGCCCTGGGTGGGGGAACTAAGGCGCTGGAAGTGTGTCTAGGAAGGGCGTCCTCAGCACCGGTTGCTTCTATTCACTATACTTTCTGCTGCAAAATGAGCAGCCTTCGCATGTGCTCATCATACTGCGATGCTTTGCTTATCTCGGGCCCAAAGCAATGGAGTGGGTGGACCAATGAGACTGTAATCTCCAAAATCATGAGCCAAATATATCTTTCTTCCTTTCAAGTTAATTTTTGTCTGTTAATTTCTCACAGTAATAAAAAAGCTGTCTGATACAGACTTTTCCTACTTTTGCTAAGATCGCAAATGGAGAATAAGAATCTCTATTTCTCTGCTTTATTTTTCTTCCTTCCCCCTCTGCCTTTCTTCCTCTTACTTTTTTCTTCTTCTCATCCCCCTTCTTCCTCTTTCTTTTTCTCTTTCTCTATCTCTCCTCCTCTTCCCTCCATTGATTCCTTCCTACTTTTTTCTTTGAAATGGGGCTTTGCTATGTAACCCAGACTGGACTTAAACTCGCTGTGTAACTCAGATCTAGAACTCATATTTCTCTTTCTGACCCCTGGGTGCTGGGATTACCAGTTTGCCTCATTACACCTGGCTAAGAATCTCCATTTTGTAGAGTAGTGCTAGACCATCAATAAGTCACTATTCCAATTTTGTCCCATCTGTCCCCTGCAGTCTGGTTATATAAGGTTCGAGACGGTGACGTAGATTCAGGACTGGATTTCTTTGAAGAGAACTGTCATGGATTTGACGTGCTGTGTGTTTGCTTTTGGCTTTTCAAGGGGAGAACAGAGGCTTTCTTCTTTCCGCCTTTATTACCTCGATCCAGGAGAGGACGCCTAAGGGAACCATGCACAGAATGAAGAGGGAAATTGCCGTTTAATCTCATCACCTCCCATGTGTACAGGAAACACATCCTGGGTTCTGAAATTGCCTTGGGCCTTGAAGTGAATGTGATTAAAGTTCTTGAGAGAACTTGATCAGCGAGGAGTTTATAGCACTGAGAAAGGAGTGCCTGACATTTGCTTTAATTTACCTAAAGGCCAGACACTGATTTTAGGGATCTGTGGGACAGAGTGGAGAGGAGGCACTTTTGTTGCAAGCGAGCTTCCAGGGTTTGATGGAGCAAAGATGGGCAACGCAGGCAGCAGGGCTATAGCACCTAGGAAAGACTTCTTAAGAGGAGCATTGTTTATGAGAAAGGATTAGCAAGGTATTGCTCACGAGAGCCGATCAGTCAGAAAGAGCACCATTTCAGTCTGGGAGCCACAGAGTGGGAGTGGCCCAAATTTGACTGCTTTCAATATGAAAGCATCAGCATTCCATTAAACAGCACCAGTAAAACTTTTTGTCCCTTGCTGTTCTTTTATGTTCCCATCCCTATTATGCCTTCTGACCCAGGAGAGGTGTAGTGAGTGGGAACAGGCAGGGGAAGAGGCAAGTGAGCAAACACTTCTTCCCCCTCTTCTTCCTCCTTGGCGGTAGAGCCTGGAAGAAGATCTGAATTGGACGAGACATTGGAGTTGTGACTCAGTTCAACTTTATCCTTCAAAATGAGGCTGTTGATATGTGAAATGACTAGAAAGACACAGAGGGAAACCCTGCAGAGCTTGCATGAAGGTGTTGCCAAAGAAATTAATAAAACTGCCAGTGTCTGTGACCCACACAGATCGATGTGGAGGGAATGAGTAGACGCTGCTAGGATGGCACTGCAGCGCAATCAAATAGAAACGAGGAAAATGCCTCATTAGTCATGGAGAGATGATTCATCCATCTCATGGTCTTTGAAGGGATAAAATAATTTTGAACTTATTTTAGGTTTTGAAACTTTGCTTTGCTCCTTCTGAGCAGCACCTCAAGCAAGCATGATTGTAAAAGAAAAGTCTCAGCAAAGAAATGAATTTCCCTCTTTCATTCTCCAGCACTTATCTTTTTTAGTAAGGCATGGAGAAAACAGTTCTGATTTGAGCTGTCATTAGATTACTTCCTGAATCATTCTCCTTTGTATCATACAATATTAACAAATAAAGAAATCCATATGTGGTGAATCAGAACCAGATAAGAAAACAAGAAACTAAAATCACATCCCATTTCCCAGGGAAATCACACTGTAATTTCTCAAAGAAATCACACTGTAATTCTTACTATCTTGGTTTTTTCTTTCTACCTTTCTACAAAAAGTCTGAAGATACAGCATTCATTTGAAAAATCCTTTGGGCCAGAAAGCTGGCTCGGAGGGTAGAAGTGCAACGAGTCTGATCACTGGAGCCCACGGTGAAAGGAGAAAACTAATTTCTGAAAGTTGTCTTCTGACCTCCTCACACATCCCTCTCCTTCTCTCATAAACAACTTTTCTTTAAAAAAAATCATAGTTCATCGTTTTGGGCAAACTGATAATGAAATGAACCATTATCTACATCGCATTTGACAGATTTTATGTTCCATGTCCCTTTGCTGCAACACAAAGGCCAGGCAAGAACACTTCCCTCACATTCCTGGCCTCTTCTGCATGTGCCCCCAGTTCTTATCTGAAAGCAAAAGCCCAAGTTGCTTCCAGTAGGCGAACGGACATGAGACGAGTCCACAGAGAATGAAATCTACTGCTGCAGACGGACGCACGAACCGTTTAATCTTTACTTTGCCACACAAATTGATAGAGCTCGGAGAAAAATCAATATACCCAATAGAAAGCAAATGAAATAAGAGAGGTGATTTCTAGCTTTAGAGCTTTGGCATTTTTCTTTCTCTTTTCTTTTTTTTTTAATTTTCCCCAAGACTCATCCTGGGCAAACCTTTGAGTCACATGGGCATAGCTCTTCAAATAAGATATTTTAGAATCTTCAGGCATCATCTTTTTAAGCCCCATTCTGAGTATGGGAAAGACTTTGTAAGAGTGTAGGCATGGAGTATGAACATGCGTGTGTGCACATGTGTGTTAAGTGGGAATAAAGGGTTACTACTGGTGTGATGAGTAGGTGTGATGTTTAATTTCAAATATCAATTTGACTTCTTGGAGCAGACCTCTGGGCACACCTATGAGGAGGTATCCAATTAAAGCAAGCCTCTGAGCAAGTCTGCAGGAGACTATCTTGATTGTTTAACTGATTCGGGTAGACCCAGCCCATAGTGGTGGTCACCATTCCCTAGGCAGGTGGCATGCATAACGATGTGGATCGCATAATGCATACTGGTCACTAACAGATATGCACTGGTCTCCCCCTCTGCTTTTGATACTTGAATTTGGTAGACCCTTGGCATTTGCCATGGTGGGCTACAACCTGGAATTGTAAACTGGAATAACAAAACTCTTGTTTCCAAGTTATTTGGGTCAGCAATTATTATAGCAGTGAGTTATGAATGGAAAGCAGAAATTGATGCCAGAGAAGTAGGGGTGCTGCTGTGAAACTGAAACAGTGGGAGGATGTCAGTCCACAATTTAAGAGTAATTGGGGTAGATTAGCAGAAAAATGTTGAAGGAAACGCTGAATGTAGGTAAATGGACTTCACAACCTGGGGGTCTGGCGCTGGTCTGCCCTAATCTCACATCCTGGCACTCTAAAGTCTGCCCTAAGGATGAAATAAACCACTCATTCTCATGCTGCTATTGTCTGCCATTTCTTCCTCTAGAAAGCCTTCCCCAAAGGCCCAAACCAAGGCAGTCTTTCCTTTGTTTCTGTTGATCTCTAATGTTTACTTCATATCTCTATCAAAACAGATAACCCTGCATGCTCTTAAGCAGCACTTTGATATTCGGATTATTTATGAACTGCCAAAACATACATTCACACAGAACTACATTAAAAACAGTATGTGATGAGTAGTCATCCTAAAGACAATCCTAAGACAAATATAACTAATCAGTGTTCTTAAACTCAGGGTTTCCACAGTTAACCCACTATTATATTATCCCTTTTCCTTCAAATAAAGATTAGTATATTTGCAGCACTTGGGAGGCAGAATAAGGAGGATCAAGAATTTGAGGCCAGACGAGACTACTACAAAGCCCTATCTCAAATTAAAAAAAAAGTTTATATTCTCCCAAAACACTATCCTGGCAAATAACCGGTTTAGACAAGTTAGTTTCTTGATCTCTTTGAAGTCATTGACAATATTTGTATCACCAAAGGACACAAGAATACCGTGGGCATGCACAATGAGGGAAATAGTGATTCCAGGATAAGATAGATCAATGCATTCTGGGGCTCAGCCTCTGACCTGTAGGCTGCTGAAAGGGAGATGGAAGCTTTCCCTAGATTTCTCTCCATTCAGCCAAGGACCAGTTCTCCATATGACAGTAGAACTGAGTAATGCCTGCTTTTACGTGTTTTTAGAAATCACCAAACATCATCACTTTTGTCCGTATTGCTGGTGAAAACCTCTTGGGAGAGGCAAGATCATCCATTGACTACATTTCCCGAGTCAACATAATTCCCCTATTCTTTCCTCTATGGTCACCAAGTGAAAGAGGCCCCAAGAATGAGCACAGGCTAGTGTAGTCAGCTTGCTTGTGTTCCGGCCAGTTAGCAGAGGCTACATTTCCGTAGTAAGCTCGGGGTCTCCGAAGCCCCATTGATCTGCTTGCAGGCGGGAAATTTGCATTCAGCGATCTCCAAGTTGCTTTTGCTTTCTAATATTTTCCTTCCCTCTCTTTGCTTGGTTCTACACATCAAAATCTCCAATCTCACCACCCATAGAGATTTGCTTCAAAACTGTATGGGGCTTTCTGAATAATTACAAACATTGCATTTGGCATTTAAAACAAGAGCTAAATGAAACGTGGCCAGAAGGATAAAAAAAGTCTTTCTCTTGTCTTTGAATATCTATCACTTTTCTTTTTCTGGGGGAAGACCACTCTGACAGCATTTGACACATATGACCTTGTTTTACGTTCATTTGTGGTTAAAAAGATTTTTTTTTCTGTGTCCTGAAACTTCCTGAACTTCCTAAAAGGAGGCCTGGGAACTTGTCATTTTGCCATCTTCCCCATTATCCCTAATTCGAGGTCAAATGCATGAAAATGATAGATGCCAAGCCGGATTTGTCCCATGAGATTCCAGTCGGCTCAGATGTGTCTATTGTCAACATTTCACTCTAAGCAGCCTGGACATATTAGAAAGCAAAAAGGAACCTGTAAAACAGAGGCAGCAGAGCAACTGGAGGATTTTTTGTCAGCTCACAGGGTTTGCTAGGTCTGGGGACAACTTTCGGAAGTCAGTTCTCTCCTTCTACCAGCGGCTTCCAGGAAGGGAACTCAGGTTACCAGGTTTGGGGGCAGAGCCTTATCTACTAAGCCATCTCACTTCTTCTTTTTTCTTTTTAAAGAAAGTATTTATAAATTTAAAAAATTACACACACACACACACATTCCTTTCTCCCTGATTATCTTTTAAAAATATCAGAAGATCAGGCTCCTTGGGCTTTCATTCTCACATGGCACAGTTGAGCAGCGCTGTCTGCTGTTCTGAGGTCTCACCTCGCTAGATGCCACCTGCTTTATTCTCTTTGCCTGGCCCTCTGGGATGTGGAGTCTGAGACTCTGGGCTCAAAGGAAAAGGCAAAGAGAGCAACGGTGTCAGCATGAAACCTGTTCCAGCCTCCGAGCTGCAGGGTGGGTGCTTCGGAAGAAGAGGGAAGAGACGTGCTTACAAGTGTTCAGTGAAGAGACCACAGGGAGGGCTGGAGAGACAGCTCAGGGGTTAAGATTCTGTCTCCAAAGCAGATCCCAGGTCCCATATAAAAACGCCAGGCAGCAATGTCGGCAGCCTGCTAGCACTTCAGGCCCTGGTGGGCGGAGCCTGGGAAATCCCAGCGCCAAGCAAGGAGGAGGTAGAAGCAGTCAATCCAGGATGACTCCCCAAGTCACTCTTGGCCCTCCACAGGAACATACAGTGCCCTCTGATACACACACACAAACACACACATACACACACTCTCTCTCTCTCTCTCTGTCTCTCATAAGTAAATAAAATTTAAAAAAGAGACTACAGGGAAAGAGGGGGAAAAAAACCATAAAAGGCTCTCATGTCTTCAGACAGGGATCCATGCTGCCATTGTCGGCAATTTCTCCAGGCAGAGTAGATCATTTCAGTAGTTACATGGATGAGTCAGCAGAAGCAACGTTCCTCCTTGTGCTCTTGGAGAAAGCAAGCTCCCAGAATCTAATCACCGTTTTGGAGAAGACCTTGGAGTTGAATCCTAGACTGTCAGTGCAGGTGGCCAGACCTCAGGCTTTACAAACCTAAGGCCACAGCAAGGACAGTGGTGCCCACAGGACCTGTGCCCTTGCCCGGCCTCCCTTCTGGAGTCTCCCCTAGGCTCACTGAGACCCTCACCTCAGCGTTTTCCTTGCAAAGCACCAGTGTACTTGGCCACCAGGGGACTCCATTGCACGCCACATGCAGCAGTTTATATCGGTAACGACTCTCTCTTGGGAAATTCTTAAGGACATGTTCTCATCCTTCAGTCTATTTTTAGTCAAGAGTAACCTGGGATTATTTTAGCCTTGTCTTTGGAAAGAGAACATGATAAATAGATAAGAATTAAAGCACTCCATGGCAACATACAAACAGCAAGCCCAGGCCACAGGCGAGGCAAACATTCAGCCAGGGGGCCGTCTTAGCTACAGGAGCTTAATTAAATCTGCGACTGTTTCCACCTCAGAGCTCAGCCTTCCCTCCTCTCCTACCATTTCTCCTGCTGTGCTTCCCCACCCCTTCTTGTGGACAGAAGCCAAAGTCAGATCAACGCAGGGGGCAGAAGTCAAGGCAGAGAGGCTCCTCGCAGGAGGACTCCTGGCCGGCTCACCGTGCTCACTCTTGAAGGTGTGGTCCTGCGGGAGGATGGAGTGAACGCTCCGAGTAGCTCCTCCTCCAACAAACCAGTTCACTTTGGGATTCCACCGGTTCACAAAGCCACAGAGATGGCTCTCTTCAAAGTCACATTCTGGAGGAAAAGAAATAGACACACCCTTCATGGACCTGCAGTCACATTGGGGGGTGAGGGAGGTACCCACACTCACAGCACCCTCAGAAACTCTGAAGGTTCCATCTCTCTTTGCTCATGAGAACCTCTGGACCAGGATTTGTGGATAATATATGAGGCGAGAAGACACACCCAGTAATGAGTTGGTGCTCTACTTCACCATCGCCCGTCTAAACTGAGGTCCTTTCTCTTATCAGCCACAGTCTTGATTTCTCCACATGTCAATTGAGGATCGTAGTAAGTATGGGCAACTCCCAGCACAGTGTCAAGCTAGTCATTTTTGTCAGTCACCTCCAGTTTGCTACTCGAGCCCAGGACCTTACACATGTTAAGCATGTGGTTACTGCTGCCTTAGCCTCCCAGTCCAAGCCATTTCTTCTTTAATGTAATATTCAGGACTGTGTGCTGAGCTCCAGGAATTTCCTTCTCCCCCATTCTGTCACATGGTGGTCCAGTCCTCCATCTCTTTTTCTCCTTGGTGAGCAAGATACCCAGAACTCAAAGGCATGTTTCCGAGATTCTGAAATCTCCTACTGGTCTGACAAGAAGTTAGAACAGTGCACGTGTGTGGAGAGGGATAGGTATGCCTAGGTCAAGCACCTTTCTAACAGTTTCTGAATAGAGATCAGAAGAATAAAGGTAAAACCTCGGTGCCTTGGGAACACATTTGTTAGACATCGTTTTCCATCAACGATCCTTTAGTGGGAACAAGAAACTTCTAAGCCAGTTCCTCCACAAACCCTTAATCCTGCAATTACAAAATGAAGGTTGCTTCCCGCCCTGTTCTCCTCCACTACTCCGTTGTCCTAAGGTTGAGCTTTCTGGAACATAGCAATGTAATAGCATAGTAATTTAATTTCTACTGGAAAGTCTAGACCGTTAGAATGTCATGGTCCTGTGGAAACTCTGCCTACCACCCCTCCAGTCTCTACTTCATTTTTCCAGTAACTTGGGGCCACTCATTAACAATGCGTGGACTATAAATTCACTATGTGTTCACCCATCACTCTCTTCTGGCTCTCCTGCCAGCCATGCGGACCCAGCATGGCAGCTCTCTTCTCCCTGGCCATGTGCTCCTCATGGCTCTCTCTCTCTGCTCTCTCTCATCTTAGCCATCTCCTCTGCTCTAATTCTCTCCCACCTTGGGACTATGGCTTCCTCCTTGCCTTTCTTCCCTCTTCTCTCGGTTTCAGTAAAATCCTGCAGTATCTCTCAGCGTGTTCTGGCTTCAGTCTTCAGCTCCAGAACACAAAAACCCAAGGAACAACTACCCCGCTACAGCAATGACTCCTTCTAACCTTAGGCTTCCTGTTGGACTCCACCAATAGGAGGCCAAGGAGGATATCAGGGGAGAGGGGTCCCCCTCAGCTCCTCTGCTAGGTTGCCATGGCTGGTTATCAGAGAGAGCATCATCAAGAAACCTCCCCAATGTGGCTACTATGTCCCCATTTCAGTTATTCCTACTCCCTGGTCCCCTTAGACCATCCTAACTAGGATCAGCGCTCCTGAGTCACTGTTGGTACACGGTGCTGGGTCATCATAGTTGGTACACAGCGGGGTCACGGCCGGCCCCTGCGAGCTGCCTTGACCACATTCACCTTCTGGCCATTCCCATGGGCTTTCCTCATATTAATTACTGAGGTTGATTTTCCCCTCTGTTTCCATCTTCCCACCAGAATCCTGGCTGGCGCAGTTGGCTATCAGCAAGCACTGACTTTTCAAGATTTACTTCCAGCTTTTCCACGGACTGCAGTGTCTGCCAGTGATGATCACCGCTCGATGCCAGAGGCTACCAGGGAGTGTAATAAAAGGAAAGATTCCTCCAAGTGCCAGCTACTGTTCTAAGCATTCTACATGGATTAACTTGATTTTTAAAGTAACCCCTCAAGAGATGTGATATCATTAACCTCATTTCCCAGATGAGGAGGGGAGAGAAGAAGAGCTGGACAGAGCAAGGAGCTTGACAAGGTTACGTGGCACCCTTTCTGTGTCATGCAAACCAGAAGCCACCAAAAATCAAACACGGGCACAGTCAGGCTCTTCTTGGTTTTCACGGCTGAAGCATTCAGTCAGCCGGGGGTGAAACCCAAGGCAGAGAGGTGCAGTGAGCTGACCCAGCCAGCAGGTGGCGGTCCACAGGTGTGGCCTGGAGACCTGTTGGGGGGGTGGCCCCCAGGCTCACACCACATACATGTGGCCTACCTGGAGGCACAAGGAGCAGCTTGGGTTGTAGCCATTTTCTTAGTCTGTTTTCTTTTCTTACATAGGAAGTGTAATCATTGGAAGGTAGAAACACGAAGCCATTCTGCAAGAATTACCAAAGGCTCCTTGTTCAGTATCTTGGACTTTTCACTCCTTTTTGCCCTGTGTAGTCAACCTAAAGCATAGTCGAGGCCATGCATGCACGCCAGTGGCTCTCAGATCACCATCTAAGATGACTTTCTCTCTGTCATGTTAATCTCTAACTTAAGGCTTTCGTTATGTCCCCCCTATAAAGTCAGTTTCTTCCTATGGTTTGTCTAACTACTTGTTCCCTTGTGTTTTTTTGGTCTTTTTGTAATTTTATCTTTTTTTTTTTTTTTTTGGTACTGGGGACTGAACCCAGGGCCTCACGCTTGCTAGGCAAGCGCTCTACCACTGAGCTAAATCCCCAATCCCGGTTTGTCTAACTACTATGTATTTGTATGCTTTTTGTCTCCAGTTCATTTCCTGAATGGAAGTCAGAGTCATCATTTGAAAGCCACAATGGCTCACCTGTCCCTTGCTGGCTGACTTTTACATCATTCTGTAAGTCCAGGTGTCTCCTCCTGAGCCCAGCCTGTTTGTAAAAAAAACTCTCTAAGCAGAACAGAATCTCACTTTAGACCTTGCTCAGCTCTAGTCTTAGCCTGGTCAGCCTTGATTCTTTGTCTCTCCATAGAGTCTTCCCTGACACAACCCATCATCCCACACATACCTCCACAGCAGATCAGCCCTTCTCTGCAGTGTCACCCGAGTACAAAGTCATCACCAGTGATGGACAAAAGATGGATGTCTATGGGTCACATGTCCTCTCTTCCTATCCTCTCAAAAGCTGCTACAAAGATACCCAATCAACCTTGTACATGCATAAGTGACATCTAAGCAGTGACTGTAATGACTTGGGAGGGGAGACAACATGCCAAGAAAGAAACGGAGGAGATGAGGCCTCATGGTGCCTGCAGAGCTTATTGAGGTCGAGAAGCAATTTCTATTTAGGACAAGTTGAGGTGAGGCTGGCACCCGAGGGTATAGACAATGCATTTACTTTTTTTTCCCTTAGTCCTGCCAGGCCAGGCAAATGCTAATGGGCCTTCCCACGCCAATGACAGAAACAATGTCACCATTTAAGAGACTTCACTAGGCACTTTGCAGCTCTGCAGCACACTTGACCTTTAGTATCGATTCAGTGCTTTCTAGCAAGGAGTTGCAGAAAGAGATTTGCATTCTGATTCAGTGAAAATGAAACTCACCAATGCAATAGCCAGTTGTCATCTTGATTTCAAAGAGGGCGATGCTGGCTGTGTTTCCCTGTCCTAGGACACCTTCTATCAGAATCTGCACAACACAAGGGAGAAAAGAGAGGTCAGACTTCAGAACACCATGTTTCCTGTCCAGTATTTCAGCCCTTAGTCAGGCCATGCTCAGCAATTCAAATGAATTGGGCTGTCAGTTTGAGCTCACTGCTTAGAGATGGGGATCTCAGTGTAGATTTCATAAAGAAATGTGCACGGGCACTTGTTTGCATCTATGCAAATATATTTCCTAAGCACATGTACATGTTTTCAGAGCTTCAAGGGGAGCAAGGTACCCGTAGGAGCCAGATGTCTTTGGCTGCTATCCTAAAGTCTCCCTCTTCTTTTGTTTCTACAGGTTGTAATTGGAGAGGAGTGCTTACATCCGGACAAGTCCATGGGTCAGATGATTTGGGGGACCAAAAAAAAAGTCCCTTGGAGAAGGTAGGAAGCCCAGATCCTTTGGAAGAGAGCTCCATGTGGCAAAGGGAAATTCCTAAATCAATAAAAGTTTCTATTTTCATGAAAAACAGAATTTTACACAAAGAACAGATAGTGTGGAAATTCATATGCCTGATTGGAAGGAATGTTAAAATTCACATCTGGTTCTGTTTCCGAAAGCAACAGCTTCTTCTTCTGTGGTTTTGGCTGGATATTTTGCAACTGTGCTGGTAGATTAGGTACGTGATAACCGCTGGGAGGATGGTGCAAAGTAGGAACTTGTACACTCAGTGTTCCTTCCCTCCACGGGGAGAGACTCCACACAGACAGGGCTGGAGGAGGATGCAGTTATTTCATAGCTTTTCAAAGAGGAGTAGCAGGACCAGGGGCAGGAAGGTGTGTTGAGAATAAAGTTTTCATGATAGTTCCATAGTCTTCACAGTGAGAAGTTCTCATTGCGTGCCACACTCCATTTCATATATCCCTTCATGTACCCTCTGTCTTCCTTTCTCAGCGTGCGTGCGTGTGTGTGTGCACATGTACACACACACACACACACAGACACACAGGTACCAAAAGGAACTTTATTGTGTGTGCCAGTGGAGGCCTAAAGGTGACGTTAGAAATAATCCTGAATTGTTCTACTTCCTCATTGCTTTGCTCTGAGTTTTTATCGCCTCTCCCTTCCAGGGCCAGAATTGCAGGCCACTGCCATATTTGCAGGCATTTTTATGTGGGATCTAGGGATCCAAACTCAAGTCCTTTTGTTGTGGAGCAAAGGCTTTAGTCCCTGAGCCACCTCCCCAGGTCTTTCCTATCATTTCTGATAGAACCGTTGTCTTGGTAAAGGAAACAGAATATGTCCTGTAAATCTCTTCCCTCTTTCAAAGTATTTCCATTTTGGTTTTATGCTGATGCCTCAATTCAAACTTTGCAGTTTGGGAAGATGACACAAACATATTCCATTTACAAGTTAAAAGTACAAACCCCAAACCCCTAGAAAGTCCATTTCCATTGAGGAAGTTAAATTGGGCAGCATTTAGATTCTTTCCATTTGAACAGAAAGGGGAAAGTCTGTGAAGGAGCTCTTTTAAGGAATGAACAAAATATTAATCTATGTTCCTAATAATCATCTATGATGTAACCAAACTCACTGGCAGAAGATTTTATAAGACCTTGAATTGTAAAAAGTACACATCCTATATTCTGAATCTTCTTAGTAAATCCCACCTACCTTGAATTTCTTGGAACTGTTTTGCAAATCCAGACTGGCTATTAGCCAGCTATCTGAAGGTTCCTTCGATGACCAAAGCAAGCGATCAAAGCTTTCGTCCTCAAATCTCATGTAGAGGTTCAGCTGGCTGGGAGCTAATGCTGAGTGCACAGGCCTGGATATCTGGTAGACCCAGCGCAAGCAGCTCCACTCCTCAGCCTGCAGGTCAGAACTCAGCAGCACAGCCTTCTCTCCCTGCTTGGCAAAGGAGGTGTCCACATAAACATAATGGCCTGGAAAGAGACCAAAAGGAACACAGACAAGGGATCAATCCTTTGTTTGTGGCTTGGAAAATGATGCAATTCAGGTCCATTCAACCAGTGAGCAGATGAAGTCTGAAGATGTATTGTGTGGGTTGCTTGAACACTGGGTCTCTGACCTCTCGTGAAATTGGCATGTCCAGCCTGAAGTCTGGGGGCCACATGTTTCCCAGGATAGGTGTCAATGTGACTGGAGTTGACAATGTCCTGTTGCAGGGTCCAAAGGGTGGACACTCCTGCCTCATCTGACCACACTGGCCACTTCCCCCTCTGACAAGATCAGGCTGCAGCTGACAGAGCAACACTCCAGAAGGTGTCATGTGCACCCCAGTTTGCCATCATCTTCTCCTCCTCCTCCTGCCTATCAACTTAGATCCCAAAGCCAAGTGTCAACTGTCTTTCTTTACTTCACACCAAGTTCATTTAATGTGTTGATCTTGGTTTCCTGGCCTCTGCTTGCAGGGGGGCTGCAGTGAGGATAGAGTGAGGGTGCAGACTCAGCAGGAGTGGTGTAAGGAGAGAGACTTCCAAGGCTGGAGACAGGATAATTTGGTTCACTCAAGCATCTCCTCCCGTAGCTCTCCCTCTTCCCAGACCAAATGATTTAATTTGCACTTAACTTGTATCATTAAAATAAACTAAATTAATTTAGTTACTTCAGCCTGGCTCTTAGAACCTAGGACACAGTTCACTCTAAGCTTTTTTCTTAAATCATGAAGAAAATTCTCTCTGTAGACTCTAGAGCCACGCCAGGATCCCCTATGTAGACCTGGTCCTTGAAGCTATTGCCATCACCATCATGCCTCTAGCATACAGAAGGCACTCAGGGCTGCTCTAAGGGCATCACGCCCCTTTACCAGTCTTTAAGTACAAAGCTGGGCTGTTGATTCCAGTGTGTGAGAGCCGCTCTGCCTCCTTTCTCTATGGTCACGGAATCTCATATGCAGGCAGCTAGGTGGGTGGAGACGGATGGGATGGGGATATGTGGAGAGCACTTTAAACATTTAACAAAAAAGAATGGCATGCAGCATAAGAAAGTTCTCGTTGTGTCCTGTCAGAATTCACATCAAATCCCAACTTTGCTGTGGGGACCCAGCTCTTCCCTGTCACTTCCCCAGCTTCTCTCATCTCAGCTCCACATTCCAGAATGGAAGAGATCAACTTGAAGCAGAGGTTCTCAGGCTTGAGTCTGGAGTCATCAGGCGGGCTTGTTCAAACACAGGTTGCTGCTCTCCGCCAAGTTTCTCCTCCAGAGATCGGAGGCAATGCTATGCTTCCAAGTGGTCACAGTTCTAAGAAATGCCCGTCTATCCTGGGGCTGTGGGTCTGGGGATCTACTTAAGATGCCTGTAGAGAATCAGTCCCTTCTTCAGGTACCTCTGGTCCACCAGAGGAAGCGCAGGCTCCTGCAGCATGCTCTGGAGGAAGAGGCAGCTCTACCTGCATATAAAGCTCAACCTAAGTGCATGTGTATAGTAGTTGGTCTGTAGCCTCTCTCCACTGGTGGTGACAGCTGTGCTTTCCAGTGAGAGCCATTAAAACGCCTGTCTCAAACTGGGTGTGGTAGTGCACACCTGCAATCCCTGGAGCTCAGAGCCTCAAGCAGGAGGGTGACAGATTTGTAGCTGGCTTGGCTGCAAAGCAAGACTTGATCTGTCTGGGCATTCTCCCCCCCCCCCGCATAGTATTTTACTATAAGCATATGTTAATAATCTCTTGCCAAGAGCCTTTGAAGCATGCATTACATTAAATGCATTATTTAAAATACCTTGATATCACACTACTGTTGATTGAGTGATTTTTGACATCTCAACCATTAAGTGTTGGCTGTTTCAAAATATTGGGATTCCACATTTAACTTACATACCTCAGATCTAGTTCTAGGTCACACTGTATGAACATGCCTGTTTGCTGCAGCCGTGTGTGTCCATAGCTTATGTACCTGAAGGCTTATGTACCTAACAGATTTAGCATTCTCTCAGCAGAATGATGCAGTTTCCTACTTCAGATAGGTAGCCTAAGTGCTATCTGCCTTTACTACTCCCACCTAACTCAAGATTGACTTTCTGAATGAATAAGTTCACTCTTCATTCCTAACCTGGATAGAGTCTCGGGATCCTTCTAAAGACAGTGCTCCACGCAGGCACTGCTATTCTGTCAAATTGACACTTGAGCTGAAACTATTTGCAACAATTACTTGTGGTTTCCATGGAAGACTATATTTTGTGGCCGTATAGTACTTAAAATGAACCAGAAAGAACATAACATGTTTTCAAGAAGCTTTAGAAATTTCTTCAGAACGAGCAAATGAGCAAGATACTCTAGTATAACCAGTAAAATTACTGTCCTGAGACAAATTTATGATTTTTCCACCCTCCTTTATTTTATTTTTAGCTTTATTTATTCATGCGTTCATTCAGTCATTCATTTTGTGTGTGTGTGTGTGTGTGTGTGTGTGTGTGTGTGTGTGTGTGCGCGCGTGTGTGTGGCCGTATAGTTACTATGTGTCCCTGTGGAGGACCAAGAATGACTTTGGGAATCATTCTGGATTGTTTCTACCTCTTTTTTACTTCATGCTGGGATTTCCCAGGCTCTGCCAGAAGTGCAGACCACCATTGTTTCTGTCTGGCATTTTTTACATAGGACCTGGGATCCAAACTCGGGACCTTCTGCTTTTGAGGCAGAGTCTTAACCCCTGAGCCACCTCTTCAGCCCCCACCCTCCTTTATTAAAGGGAAACATTGCAATACCAAGTGAACCCGTGTGTGTGAAGTATTTAATTTATTTCATAGTAAGGAGATGGACACCAGGAACCTAATCTTAGAAATAATTCATATCATAAAACTTACTCTTTTCACGCAATTCAGTAGCCTTTAGTATATCTTAAGGTTGTATAAGCCATTATCACCTTCTAGGACATTTCTAGCACCTGAGAGCTAAGTTCCTAATTCCATTAACAGCTATTCTTTGATGTCCTCTCCCCAGTGTCTGGAAACCATAATCCACTTGGGCTACATGACCTGCCTCTTCTGGAAGTACCATATAAACAGAATCATGCAATATGTGTCCCCGTGTGTCTGACTTCATTTACTCAGAATGTCTTCAGAGTTCACCTGTGTTGTAATGTGCTGGAATTTCACTCCTTCTGGAGGCCACACGTTATTCTACATTACTGATATGCGACAATTTATTTACATGTTCACCAAGGACTGCTCCATCTTCTTGACTATTATGAATAATAAGAATGCTGTTATGAACATTTGTGTAAATTCTGCCACAGACAGAAGTTCAACTTTCACAGATGAGATCATGCTGCTCATCAATTGTTAGTTCAGTGGCCACTCTAAGTTTAGTTTTAGAAGCTCTGCCAAACATTCCCAAGCCGCTGCATTATTTGCATTCCATCAGTGAGTGATGACTTCCAGGTTCTCCACATGCTCACCTGCACCTGCTACTGTTTATCTTTTTTTTTTTTAAACTAAAGACATCCCAGTAGATGTGAAAGCATCTAGCTATGCCTTGGCTTGCATTTATCTAATGACTACTAAGGATGTTTTAGTGTTCCTATGAGATATTTGCATGTCTTCTTTGGAAATATAGCTGTTCAAATATTCTACTTATTTAAAAACAAGTATTTTTATTATTGAGCTATAAGAGCTATAATCTGGGATGCCAGACCTCATCAAATGTATTATTTATTTTCTTCCATTCTGTGTTTTTTCTTTTCATCTTAGAAATGTAATTTTTAAAAAAATTGGATGAAGCCCAAACTTCTGATTGTGTGTGTGTGTATGTGTGTGTGTGTGTGTGTGTGTGTGTGTGTGTGTGTGTGTGTGTATGTGTATGTGTGTGTAAGCTTTTGGTGTGTCATAGATTAAAAAATATTTTCTCTTAATTCAAAATTATGAAGGATTATAGCTGTACGTTTCCTAAGACATTTAGGGTTTCAGTTCTATGACCAAGTCTTTGACCTGTACTGATTTTTATCCATTGAACTCCCTGGACATTCTTTTATAAAGTCACTAAGGACAAATATAAGGGCATTTCTGAATTCTTACCTGTTTCATGAATCTGTGACTTTGCTATGCTAACAGCACATAATCTTGCTTATCTAGCTGTCAACAAGTTTTGAAATTCCTCATTCATCTTCCACAGTGTATTGACATTGTGGATTCCTGTACTCCTACATGAGTTTAAAGAATGACATAGAAATAAGGTAAGTTATATTACAATACCACTCACTACTCTCACCAGTACCAAGCCATTTTCTTTAGCCTGTGCTAAATGGTGCAAGTCTTTGGTTCATTCTCAGAATCTTTCAAAAGTTGATTTTCACCATTGTTATTAATTTTTGTCAATGCTGTGCTTTTGTTTAGGAGAGAGGATTTTCTGAGGTTCTTAGTACGCTAAATTGCTGATGTCATTTCCTTTTCCGTCTTTTTTTTTAGCCAATAAGAATGGGAAGCAAACATTTCAGTGACATTAAATAATGATAGCAAATAACACAAACGAAAGGCAAAGACTGGTTGGACTCATGTGGTGATCGAGTGCTGGATCCTGACCCAAGAAGCCAAGGACCTGGGGGTAGTGGAGTGTTAGACACATGGGGTCAGAGGAGAGGAAAGGTGCTATGTCAAAAGCTGTTGAGAGGCAATCTGAAAACTAATGTATGAAGCAGTCATTTGGCGTGGTAAAAGCTTTAAGGGGTCAGAAAAGGGCCATAAACTTCCACACAAGATTTTTTTTAAGTGAACCATCAGAAGCAATAAATAGACCCCTGTGTCTGAAAGGACAGCCTCTATGTGCCCCAGAGGATGAATGCGTCTCCCTGTCATTTTCTGGCACCAGAAACAACAGAAAACGCTTTTATGCTTCATGACCATGAGACATAAAGAACCAAGACTTGAGGCCGTGGTCCATCTGGACATGTCCACCCAGCTACAGTCTCACAGCCACGGTGAGGCACGACAAGCCTCATGGTTAAACCTCAGCATCTTCACTCCTGAAACCCTGTCACCCAGATGTGACAGCAATGCGCGTGCCCTAAAGAATCTCAAATTCAACATTTTTTGTTGGTGAACTGTGAATGCTAAAGCCACTGACTTTGTAGCATTTTAAGGATGAAATAAGACAGCATCAGTGGAGGAGTTGTTAGCATGCAATCTGGTTCTTAGTGAATGTTGGCACCTGCATTTCCAGTTATCCCATCAACACGTTCTTTTGGATGCCCTGCCCACCTCATTGTCACTCTCTGTTGACCTTCTCTGACACTAGCTGCTAATTATCCTGCCTGCTTCCACAGCTCTACCTTTCTGATGCCAGCCTGTGCTGCTGCTGGATCCACCAGCCTAGGGCTTGTCCTGCTGCTGCGTGCACATCTTTTCTTCGCTCCTAACGTCTTCCATTCTACTCTGTCCCATTGTCCAACTTTGTGCACGCTGGCTGAGCTCTCTGGGCCTCCTGGTGATTAAAGCCTCCGGAACACAATGCATGCACACTATGTAGCAAAGATTCCCAAAGTTTCTGCCAAGATCCAGCTTCCTGCTGTGAAAGGAGTCCCCTCTATGAAAATGCATCTTTAACTGCATATAAGTTATAGATTACATTTGAAGGGGTTATGATTTGGTTTTGCACATGAAAGACTTAGTTAAAAATTCAAAATTCTGAATATGTATAGAAAATGAAGTGTGTTTGGGGCTTCCAAGAATAAGTACATAACACTCCTCAAATGGAAAGAAAAAAAACTATACTTAATCTTTGGATTATAAATGCCTGATTTTTTTTCTTGAATAAATTCACAATTATTAGTAAGCCTAGTAATTACTTCTAGCCAAAGCATTCTGTTTCAAATGATCTGTCGCAAACACCTGACTCATTCATATTCTCACCTCCTTTTGACATTTCAATTTTGCTATCCTATTATTTTTCAATCAGGAAAATTAACATATCTTCTAACAATGTTTGTAAAGCATCTGTTAAGAAATGGAGATTCAGTTGAGCATGGCTGAACACCGGAGCATCTCGGGAGGTGGAGACAGGCAGACCCCAAGTTAAAGGTCAGGCAGAGCAAATTAGCAAGAGCAAATTAGAAGAAAATGACTTTTTAAAAAGACTGGTGATGCCTCAAATATACAAGGCCCTGTGTTCAATCTCGTGTGTGTGTGTGTGTGTGTGTGTGTGTGTGTGTGTGTGTGTGTGTGTGTATGTGTGTGTTAGAGAGAGAAAAACAGGAAGATACGGAGATGGATAGAAATTGAAAGTGAACTGATGTTCACTGTGCTTCGTGCAGTATATTCTTCACTTACAATCTTGTATCTTGTCCCTAGCAATGATCAAATAAGGAAAAATAATTCACAAAGCTAATGCACCAAGTCAAGACCAAAGCCATGAAGCCAAGAGATGGCTTTCAGTGTACACCCTTCTCCCATGGCCTGCCGTCTACAGGTTTCCTTCTCTATCACATTCATTAACTCATCTTTCCATGATTGCATTCATCTTCCCAAAACAAGAAAACCATCTATTTATAGCACAATGACATATATCTTCCAAAAGATGCAGGTATTTCTGTAAAAAAAAATTTTATTCCTTTTCCTTATACTAAGATCCCCAAAGAGTGGATGCTTTTATTTGGGAACATTTTGAGACTTCTTAAAAATACCATTCCTGCTGATGACACAGTCATCGAGCTCAGTTTTCTATTATGTTGTCTCTACACTGAAGGCTGTCAAACATGTTGAGTTTTCTAAAATTAGGATGGGTCTTGCAGTTGAATTCCCGAAAGGACACCGACAAATCAATGGTGTAACTTAGAATTGCTGGGTGCAGCAGAGCATAATTACATAGGCATTTTGGTTGTCAGAGATACCCCACGGTCCTTGGCTGTAAGAATCCCAACAAATGTTCTGCTAAGTGATGCTGAGAGTCAGTAGCGTAGCAGCAGAAATGAAGGGTTACAGAGCCACAGCCACAATGTGGCAACCTGGAGACCTCCTAGGTTTCAAGCCAGTGTCTTACTCAGTATTAATGTCCTGGAAATGAAGAGAAAACACTTGGATACAGCTTCTGGTCAATCTGCTTCCACAGGGGATTTGGACTCTTGGCCACTGGACAGCACAGTGCTTTACAGAATGACAAAAGCCAGCTCACCAGTCTCCCATCACCATGCTGCTGAACCAGGTTTTCCTCACACAGTTCTGCAAGATTTCGTGATTTTCTTCTGTTTTCCCCCCATTTTCAAGTGCTTTTGTGTGGGGGAGGGGAGAATGCGTCTTTTCATGTGCATGTTTTTGCAGATGTATGTACAGGCATACGTGCACATGAGTGTGCATGTGTGTGTGGAAACCTTAAGTTGATAGCATGAATCATTTTATTATTCAAAGAATTTAAAACAGGAGTAGACTTTATACCACTGTACAGGAAACAAAAATCGCAGACCAGAAGCAAATGCAGCATCACAGAGTATTCCACAGTGTGAATCATTTTGATCACTCTTCCACCTTACTTTTCTGAAGATAAGTCTCTAATTAAACATCGAGTTCACTGCAGAGCTAGCCTGGCCAGGTCGTTCTGGGGATGTTCTGTCTTACAGGCAAGCGAGCCACCATGCCTGCCTTGAATTTTTAAGTGGGATCTGTTGCTCTGAATTCTAGTCCTTTTGTTTGCAAGTGCTTTAAGCTTTGCGCTATCTCCTGAGCCCCACCAATAAAACATCTTTCTGTGGGAATTGCTTCTCTTTTCCTACCATCTGAGACTCCTAATAATGACACAGGCTTAAGAGATTGTTCATTCTCGGTCTGTAAAAGCACAGGAAACCCCTGGCTCTAGGTTCATTTCTATGGATAAGGAGAATAAGATTTAAGAGGTATAAACTTAAATCCCTGTGCTGAGAGTACTGATCTGCACTGTGTCATGGGCTGGGCAAAGCCATCTATAATTGAGAAGCCAGCAGACTCTGAAATGCTATTTTGGTCCCAAGGGGTAAAGACCCCTCCCAGAACAAACTCCTCTCCAGCATAGCAAAAAGTTCTCATGTGGGAAATTTCAAATATAGCTTTGCTGCAGGGAAAAAAGGAAAGCCTGCATTTTAAAGAACAGCATAAAATTACATTGCTCAAATGTCCCTGTGATCCCAACACATAGGACTGGGGGGGGGCTATGTATAGGACAGGGTAAAACTCTCTCCATGTGGAGAGCAAATTTTCCCAGACCTCCTGGTTAATATTGCTTATCTCTGGAAATCCATTAAGCATCAATCTTTATGATACAATGCTATCTCCAAAGTGAAAGCAGAAAAATTCTTCCCTTCCAACTTCGGTTATAAATAGAGGTTTGCTTCCCTTTCCTTAGGAATGGGCTGGATCTTTGTCTACGGCTGGGAAGCTCTGGAGAACCTTACCATGTACAGGCTGGAAGAGACCTTGATGGCCAAGAGAGGTTTTTCTTTTTCTCCAATACTGCTTATGATTAAGATGTGCTGGTGTGAACTTCCGACTCCAGGCCACTAGAGTAATAGGCCCAAGTCCGTGAAGTCAGCTTCCTAGGATTTGTCTCAAATTCACTTTGCAGCTTATTCCGTAATGGAAAGGAGAGCGGAACTGTCACAGCAAGGTGATGGTTGCAGGGAGCGTGGAAGCTCAAGGCCCCGATTTCTTGCAGAACAGACATGGAGAGCGCTCCTGGCAGTCAGTAGTGGCAGTGTGCGTCCCATTACTCGCAATGGTTGAGACTAACTCCTATTGACTTTCCCGCAGGGGGCAGGGATGGATCTTGATCTGTTTCAAAATCCCCCCCCCCCCCCCCGCAAGAAGGCGGAAGTGTTTCCTGCATATCTCTTACATTCCTTGGAAGCCATTCAGACATTAACTAGCATGTCTAAAAGATGGGCACAATGAGACCCAGAGGGCACATTAACATGTTTAAGGATTGGCAGGGCCGTATTGTTGGTGATGGCCCCACTGTTGACCTTGTACACACATCTATCTGCCACAATTGTCATTGCCCCTCTGCACAGTGTATAGATGTCACCCCCGTTTCGTGGTATACAAGGAGTTAGATTCTGTAATAAACTCAATTTGGTTTTGGCTTTTCCACATCCCCTCTTGACCCAGCCTGATTCAATTCCTGCTGATCCCACTCTAGTGCTCATCAGGTAAGAACACAGGTTGTGGAAACACGTTTGCCCTGCAGGCAACTCTTGCTTCTGAAGTCACACTGGAGCACTCTTAACTTGGTGGACTAGACATGATCTTGAGACGCTATTTTCCTCTCCTTACATGTCCAACAATTCTACACTTGCTTCCTTCCTGCTACTTCTAAGTCTCCAAGATTCTCTACCTGTGCTTGTCTGTTACGTACTTTACTGGTTTATTTTGATGCGTCGTTGATAATAATAATAATAATAATAGTAATAAATCTTTTTAGTTGGTATGCAAAAATATCATGAGACATACTAACGACTAGTGGACTGTCTAATGTCCATTCCCTCCTGCTTCCTCACTGAAGAACTTAAGCTTTACTGGGCTGGACCTTTGTTTAACATGGAAATATCCCCATGCCACCATTTAAGAATGACCAGTGTTGGGTGAGGCTGTCAATGGCATATCCCTTTTACCTTCTCCCTTCATTCTTCCGCCTGCCTGAAGTGTGCCCGAAATGGGAAGAGCTACTACTGTGGCCATCTTAGGGCTTAGAGCTGACTTGGGACCACTCAGTCTACACAGGCTGGTCCCTTGGTTTTAAAATTGAAAGCCCCACGTCATGGGAACCCTTGGCCATGGGCAAGCTGACACATGGGTCACCTTCACGAGCAACTTGAGAATGTGAACTGTCGCTATAGGCAGAACAGAAAGGTGGGGGAACTGGGTTCCTGGTCATATTGTGAAATCTTCTAACCTGTTTAGACTTTCTAACTCTGCATGTTAAATTATGAAAGAATTTTTAATTATGTAATCTGAATTTTGACCGTTATTGTTTATTTCTACATGCATGTAAATGACTTGAGCGACTCATTACATCCATGATTTCCAATGTCATTTGCACAGAGGTAAATTCCATCCAAATTTTTGGGGTGTGCTTTCTTTTTTTTATTATTTATTCAATTATGCATGTATCTGTGTGTGCACATATATGTATGTATGTGTGTGTATGTATGAATGTGCGTGTAGAACCACGGACGAATTCAAGAATCCAGGATTCACAGGCTCCGCCCTACCAGGACCAGAAACGCAGGCCGCCCCCGCTTCTGCCTGGCGTCTATACGTGGGTCTAGGATCCGAACTCAGGACCTTCCGCCTGCAAGGCAGAGGCTTAACCCCTGAGCGACCTCTCCAGCCCCCAGGGTGTGCTTTCTTATTGACTTCCAAAAACCTCTGATTTTTGCTAGATGCCCCCACTTGGGCATGGCGTAGACACTCTGTCCATAAAACACTTCCCCTCCTCTGCATTCCAAATCAGAGTGTCTAGATTCCCATGGTGTCAGCGACCCAACAAAGACCCCACTGTTCTTGATTTTATAAAGCCCTGGAGTTGCAGCACTACTACATAAACACACACTTTTACAGTATTTGTGGTAGCCATGGAATCTTTTAGTTCTTCTGTGATAAGGTTATAGACTCTTTATTGTTTTCAGGACTTCCCATCTGAAGTTTCTGTTACTTGAGATATGTTTTCACCTCTTCCCCTCACACACTTCACCGTGCTTCCTCCTGCATCCTACCCAGCCTATCTAGTCTTTAATAAATTCTCAGCTTAACAGAGTCACCATGTCTAGCTATGCAAAGCACAACTCATACAAATGTGTATGCTCGTCTTGTTTACATGTCATCTTTTCTAGGCAGTCCTTGCTAATTTCCTACAAACACTGCTAGGATGTTTCTTTTGTGTGCTGCGTTAGCATCATTTATACACAATCTTTATTTGTTCAATTACTTGTCTCTAGTCCTCATTAGGATTTTCAGCTCTTAAGTCACGCACCGTGTCTGCCTGACTCTTAGCAGGTGTGTGTTCTTGATTTTTAAAGTAAATGAGTAGACTCCTTCTTGACAGTAGGCTTGTTTATTTTTATACAAAGGCTCATCAAAATCCTTTGTTGCCATGGAGCCTTCTCATCAGTTTTGCTTCATAACAGTTGCTCAATTTGCTGTTGTTCCTAAGTTGTGCTCCAGGAATGGTGATATAGCACGGCAGCTGCAACTTAATGGGTGACTCACGCCACTCTTATTAGTTTTGCATGTCTGTATTGTCAATATTTTCAGAAATGTAACTCCCCCTATATTAAGACACATGAAGAATCTTTGCCTGGGTGGAATGCAGAGTTTGTGGCAAGCACTGAGAAGACCATTCAACATGAGATGTTTCCAGATTAAACAACAGCTTTTATAGTGCTTCCAATTTTGAGGAGTTCCAAAGCACAGAGATTAGCAAGGCGAGGAGAAGTGACCAGGGCAGCAACACAGCTGTCTTCAATGGCATGTTTGTTCCCCCTGACAATGGGGACAGGGTTCTCATATCATGACTAAAAGTTCTCTTAAAAGATTACAAAGCGCTGTGAGTGCAAATGGAGCACAGATGCCAGGAGGCACTCTCCAACCTAAATGGTCAGCCAGCATTTGAAACTGCTACCCAGATGTCTATCTGTCCTCTTCCTTAAGGTCACGCAGGGTGTGGTTCAAACCCTGTTGACCTCAGTAGCAGTTTTGGAAGGGAAGTTTACCTTAGCAACCACCAACAGAAAACCAAGAGATGAACTCACAAGAAAAGGTCACAGGCCTTTGGAAAGGAAGCTTGGCTTTACGAAGCAGGAAGATGCAGGCAAAAGTTCCCTTGCCTCAGAGCGCTTGTCCGATCAGACATCACAGTTCCCACTACTTGACTTGCCAAGAGCAGAAGACATTCCTCAGAAACACAGAAGCATTCCTCTGTTTAACACAAAAGAACTGATTGTAGTGACTGGCATATGCCTGTAATCCACCAATGTGCAGGCTGAGACAGGGTGATTGTGAGGAAAAGAGGTCAAGGCAAGCCCAGGATGCACAGAGAAACCCTGGCTCCAAAAAATAAGCAAACAGGGCCTGAAGAAATGGCTCAGTAGATAAGACACTTTCTAGGCGAGCAGGAGGACCAGAGTTTGGATCTCCAGAACCCACACAACAGCCAGGCAGGTGTGGTACCTGTCTGTGATCCCAGCGCATGGGAGGCAAAGACAGGGGATCCCCAAGGAAAGCTGGTGAACTAGACTGGCTGATTGGAGCTCTGGGTTTAACAGAGAGACACTGCCTAGGTAAATGGAGTAGGGAGTGACCAAGGAAGATGCCTGATATCAACTCTGGGTCTGTGCACACACACACATGCATATATGTACCTACTTATGCACATACATGTGCACTCACTCGCATGAAGAAGCACACACATGCACACACCCCATCTACACACACAAAATAAAATTAAACAATCAAATGAAGAAAAACAAAATAAAAGCTTGCAGTGATGAAATCAAGAACAATGGGTACCTGGGCTGTCGGTCCCCAATGTGCCTAGAAAGAAGAGCACATCCTCCTTCCACGGAAAATGTGTTCATGCGCAAGAGAGGAGGCTCGTCGCCCTCTTACCTGCTTGCCTGATAATACTGCTGAGAGCACGGTCGAATATTTTTCTCATGAATTATTCAAGACATTTTGTCAAACAGAAGTTATGTGTTTCTCAGCTTCATGAAAACTAGAAGAAAATAGGAGTGACTGAAAACTTCCCCAAGCTACAGGCAAATAAATATATCCAATATACATATGGATGGATGGATGGATATTCATATATTTATGAATGTCTTTGTACTTTCTCATTTCAAATTCTTCAACCATGTGTACCATGCAAAATAAAAAGAAGGAATGAGAATAATCTTAAAAAGCAAATATAGCCTACAGGCTTTCCCTCTGTGTCTGTGTAAGCCCTCATGTGCAAACTGAGTCCAGGAGTCAACCCTCAGAACTCACCAGTTTTCATCTTGTATTTGCTTTTTAGGCTCAACACATTTTGTCTTGTTACATTATGTGAAAGATACTATGCAGGGCTGGGGAGATGGCTCAGGGGTTAAAGTTTTTTTGCCTCACAAGCAAAAAGACCTGAGTTCGGATCCCTAGATCCCACATAAAAAATGTCAGATGGATATGGCAATGGTCAGCCCTGAGGGCAGAGTCTGAGAAACTGCAAGGTGAAGCAATGAAGTGGAAGAGCAACCCAGGATGATTTCTAATGTCATCCTTAGGCCTCCATAGGCACACATACTCAATTGCCTTCATGTACATATTCCCACATGTATACATGTGCACTCATATACAAAATATATACATATGTGCACATACACGCATTCACACACATAAAAGACAAATAGTCCTATAAAGAAAATACTAGAAACAAGAGAAATGAAAGAAACCCTACACTATCTGTTAATCATTTTGATCTGCACTCATGGCTTTGAAACTTTCTCTCAAATATAATGGAACACAGAGCAGAATAGCCAGGTAGGACACTAGATGTACTTGAAAATTTTTACAGCTAAATCTGCTCCCTTTTAAGCCTTTGGAGCAGGATGTCTGAACCTGGGGGTGGTTGAAAACCTCGGTTTCAGACAGGTTCAGGTATTCTTAAAACAGCATTCCACATCTGGCCCTTGCTTCTTCTGCAGTTTGCTGGGAAGTTTGATCGCGACGGTCTTTCCCTCTGCGTGTCTGTGTAAACCCTCATGTGCAGTCTTCACTGAATCCAGGAGTCAACCCTTCGAGTCCACCAGCTTTCAACCTCAACATACATGGTCTGTGACACCTTCAGATTCCTCTAAGGTCACACATCTAGAGAACTACCCTTCCTACATCTGCTTCCTCCTTTTTTTTTATTATTATTATTTATTCAACTGTGCGCATGTGCGTGTGTATGTGGACGTGTGTGTGTGTGTGTCTGTGTATATGTAGAACCACGGACGAATTCGCGAACCACCATGGACGCCTCCACCTCCTTCTGCCCCGGGATGCACAGGCTCCGCCTTACCAGGACCAGAAGCGCAGGCCGCCCCCGCTTCCGCCTGGGGTCTATACGTGGGATCTGGGATCCGAACTCGGGACCTTCCGCCTGCAAGGCGGAGGCTTAACCCCTGAGCCACCTCTCCAGCCCCTGCTTCCTCCTTTGGCTCTACATAGCAGGAATCTCAGCCACACTTGACATTCATAATGGCCAACTGTGTCTGTTGAATTCACTCCCTAACTTCAATGCCTGGCACTTGGTAGGCGTTGCATAAACATACGCTAATGGATTCAGCAGTGGAGTCTGCCAGTCATTCAGTTAAAGTAAGGATGCTTTAAAATAAAAGTTTCAAATTTCAGTCCAAGAACAATAAACAATGAAAATGAACTGCTGCATTTTACATGGTATGCTTTATAGTTTAGAAACTCTTCTTAATGTAAAAATAAATGTGGAGGTGTGTGTCTAAGATTTCTAAGAAATTACAGTAGAACTGGAAGAACGTATATTGCCTGATAAGCAGCCAGTTCCAGGTCCCACTCAGACCAGGCAGAGCAACTGGGTATACTTGAGTGTGTTCTGAACACTGCACAGGACACACTTACCTCAAGGAAGTTTGCTGCTGTCTGTCTGCCTGCAATTCAAATTCAACAGGGCATCCTGAAGCCCTCTAGCTCCAAGTTTCTTTTTTTTCTGAAGCAAACCAAGGCAGTGTGCGAGTGCACGTGTGCTTGTGTACTTGTGTGTATGCATGTGTGTTGGTAAAAAATTGTAGGAGTGATGTCTCTCAGGACTCTAGAACCACATTTCATGTGGACCCCAAAAGGGTGCTCAATTAAACATACAGTGAAACAAGCATCTCATTCTGAGATTCTGGGCCATTCTTGGAGAGATACTTTGTATATAAACATATATAAACATAAATGTAGATATAGTCTTTTGATTTTAACATAAGTGCTTTGACATAAGTGGTTAACATACTCATTGTATACCTTTTTCCCCCCTTTGATTATTCCTCAGAGATTCTGTCATCGGTTTGTCTGACTGTTTTTTTTTCCCCACTACTGGAACACAAACACTTTCTATCCTCCACTCCTGCCTCACCTTGGTTCAAGAGTTTGCCTGGAAAAAGACTCTCATCCCAAGGTATCACAGATGGTTAGAAAAGGGAGGAGAGTGTCAGGACAGAGCTCATTCCATCTGGGAAAGGTCACAGGGACTCTCAAATCTAAAATCTAAAATTCTTCACAAAGAGAATTGATCTATAACTGGAGGATGCTGTGTAGTTCTATTACTAGGCAGTATCCACACACTCTAATCTATAGTGACTATATAGCTTTCCATTGTGTAGATGAATCATAATTCAATTCATTAGTGAGGACCATTTCTTTCAATCTTTTGATATTAGAGCAATATGATGACAAATCATATATCTATGACTAAATACAGACTTCTGAGTAGACATAGGTATGAAGCTCTAGGAAAAGAATGCTGAATTGAAGGGAATGAGCATTTCAATTGTGGTTAAATATTACCAAATTTTCCTTCTTGAAGTTGTATCAATTTCCTTTCCAGCAGCAATACACGGGGGTATTTCTCTCATCATCCAGTGTGCTGCAGGTATTTCACATTTGTCTAGCTGATAAAAATCATAAATCATTGTAGCTATAATTGGTTTTTTTTCTTGCTGTCATAGATATAGATGTCACTTTGGCAATTGAAGGCATGAGCTCTGGGCATGGTTGTGAAGAACCTGTAGTTGAGTTTTACCCTGAGCAAGCCTATAGGAGATTGAGCATCTCAGTGATGGTGAAGACCCAGCCCATGGTGAGTGAGACCAGGCCCTGGACCTGGTGAATAAGATGGAGAGAACTGGTTAAAGAAGTTTCAATTCTTTTGTGTACTTGGCCAGATATCCTGTCTGGCAAATGAGGATTGTCCCTCTGTGGATATGGTACAGCCAGTTCCCTCAGCTCCTGGTGTTGGTATACATTCTCCTACCAAGCTGGACAAAAAACTGCAACTAAGAATTATAAACCAGAATAATATCCATTGTTCCCTTTCTTAAGCCTCTTGGCCATCAATTTATTAGCAACAATGCAGAGTAACTGTTACACTAGCTATGAGTGAAATGGAACATCTTTTTACAAGTAGAAGAGCCCTGGATATTTCCATTGTACTGTTGGATGGTTAGTCTTTTGCTACTGATTTATACAAATTCTTTATTAAGTAAATTAACTCGATATCTGTATGTGTGGTGTGTGTGCTCATCTTTTGTCTGTAGATTAATGATTTGAATATAGAGCTTAATAAGTTTTGGGAGTATAGTTATATTCATGTATGATACATCCACATTAGGAAAAAGATCACTTTTAATACCACACATGATATGAATGAAGCTGAAATAGCTTCCATTTATGGAAGGTTTTGTTGTGTAGTTATTCAAATCTTCTTCAAGTGATCATAACAGTTACGTGAGAAAAGTACACTTGAGTCACTTTAATAATTGTCTCTGGGTCGAGAGGTGGTCAGAAATGAAACTACAAGACATGCAGAGTTGATCTTTGTGTCTTTCTCACTTTTCACCTTGCTCACTATAGCACTTCTTCAGCCTTCTCTTTTCCTCATCTCTACTCCCTCCCCACATTTTCTGTGTGCACTTGGGAGAAGACATTATTATTTTCTGGCTACACTTGTCCCTATTGGAGTATAAACCAAATGATAACCCCAAACTCAAAGAATACAAAAACACTTTTCTAAGATACAAAATTTTCAAGTATGTATAAAATTCAGGTAATGAATGGTTGTGATAAGAGGAAGAGGATAGTGGGATTGAACCAAGTGGGACATTTCATAGTCAGCCTGCCCTTGCAGCTTGCCTTGGATCATAACATGTGCCTCTGAGGGATGTTCTGAATATTCAGTATGATGCAAGTACCTAGTAAAGTGTCTGATTAAAGGGTAGGTTTTCAACGTTGCAGACTTAGATGTCTTGTCTGTCAAATTATTACATCTATTCTTCCAAAGCCTGTCTGTAATACTGAAGCCACTCATATTACATTCCTCTATACTGTCTTCAGAGTTTTGCCACTCTCGTATAGCCTGATGCTAATATTACTTCATCCTTTCTTCAATAGCACTCATTTTTAAAAACTATTATTGATTTTAGATAATTCCATAAATATTATTCCTGAAATCTGGGCACTGCACACAGATTAATCTCATATGACAAAATGCATACATTGCTATTAAAATAGAAAAAACATAACCAGGCTCTAACAAAGACAATCAGGTGCCACTATAGTGCTCATAGCAAATATGCATTTATGTGATAGTCTGTCATGATTACATGTTGATGGAAACTAAGGTTTAGAGAGGGTGAGAAACTTGACCAAAGTCAAACAAAACTCAGAACTGGTCTTCTGATTTCATATTTTTATTAGCCAGATTCTTAAGAAACTACCAATTGCAGTCCTGTGGGGGAGTGGCAGGATGGCTCTGTGATGCCCTGAAGTGATTTGATTCATCCACTGCTTTCTTATTGCTTCACTTAGGAAGCCTCTGAAGCAGGCTTTTCCTTCTAGAACATGTCTGTGTGTGCGCATGTGACAGGACCCAGCTCTGAGCCTTGCCCTGTACCAGTGGAGAAGCCCTGGGGGAAATGCAATGGTACAGAGAAGGACAGAGAACTCGGATATTGTCAACACTGTGCTGTTATTAGAGACTTTTCTAGAAATTGTGTGATCCTGTTTCAGCATTCCTAATATATAAAGCCTTCAAGACATTTCTGAATGTCATCTCCACATGTTTAGGGTATGTTTAGTTGCAATGCTCTTTAAAATGAGGAAATCGTGACATACTCCCTAATGGGGCAATAAAATAAAAAGTTTCTGATAGAGTGGCTTGAAGTCTTCCAGAAGTACAGTAGTGCAGGAAATTCTGCAATGTCTTCTCACCTTTAAGTATCAGCCTCACAAGACAACTAAGTGTTAGAGTACTGCAGTAGATCTTTTCCCCACAATTCTGGCTAATAGTTCTCTGGATTTGCTTTGGGAATGGTTTGGATGAACTGACCTCAAGTCCCCTTTCTCTTTTCAAAGTTGGCCTTATGACACAGATTTGGCTAATTAGGTTCTTCAAGTCCCTTTACTAAACTGATTGGACTAGAAACATGCACATGGCCAACTCAGGTAAATGAGTCTCAAGTGCCTTGGATTTTCTAAGTTCATTTGGAAAGAGAAGCTTTCTTTCTATGATGATTATCAGCTATAGGAAGACTGGCTGCCTACACTGTCCCCCAAGAATGAAGACAGGGCTGAGGACACAAAGAGACACTTATCAAAAGAGATAGCATCTTTGATCCTCTTCAGGGACCTGTAGCCAGATATTCATGCAAGCTTGAATTAGAGAAGTATCTCCTATTGAGAGTCCTGTTGATAAAGAGATTAAATGAGGCTGGTTGCAACCGCAAAGCAACAGGACAAAGAAAGAAAAGAGGCAGATGTGAAACAGGCAGCGGAAGATGGTCCAGAGACCAGCCTCATAGTTCATGTTTGTTCTCATTTAACTGTGTGGCCTCAGACAGTGTGTTATTATCTCAAAACCTCTGTTTCCCCTTCTATACAGTAAAGGAATCAGTCAGCAATTCTCAGACAGAGAAAAGGTCTCAGGTACTGGGAGAGAAACTGGGACCCATGTTCTCAGACATCTATTTTATGTGACTAGCTCTCCTCTCTAAAGGGTTCGGATGGAAGAATGAGTCCCACCATTAAAAATGGATTAGTTAACCATTCTAACCAGTTCTGTTTGGGTTGTTCTGTATAGTCAGAGTTGATCAGAAGCCAAGGGCGAGAATCTAGGCCCTGGAGTGTTTATTAACTTTGCACTGACAGAAAAAAAAATTGTTAATGGCTATGGCCCATGTCCCTAATCTTGAGAACAGTTTTAAAGATGTGGGTCATTGGTCACACAAAGGACTGGGGAGGAATGTGGATGACTCCACAGAGTCATTAGCTGTATTGTGGATGCCAACACAAACACCACAGGGACTGCTGGGGACAGCTGCAAACAGAGGGTACCCTGCTCAGAGGTTTGCTCTCTTCTTTGTTTCCTGAGACAAGGTCTCGCTATGTTACCAAGTGGCCATGAATTACCCTCCTGCCTTGTCTGCCTTAGCCCCACTACTTCCAGATACATTTTGTTCTTTTCTTTTCAAGACAGAATGGTCCTTGCAAGTAAAGCTGACCAACAGGTATTTCTCATACACCTATTTGTACATTTGACATGTTCCGCAATACTGTAAGTTCATACAGACTTGCTTTTCCTTATAGGTAACATACACATTGGTAATTTTTATAAAAGTATATAAAAGTATTTGATCATATGACTTAAAGTATTATGATTTCATTAAGTCATAAACACTAGGACAATTTTTGCACTGAATATAAATGTAATGCTCTAAATCTTTTTTATTTTGTTTTTTTCTATGTTGACAAGAGTATTGAGTACTTATCCCTGTTGCAGTTCACCTGTATATTACTGATAAAATCATGATAAAGCTGCTTAAGAGAACTAGGGGTTCATTTTCTTACAATAGTCCAGTTACAATTCTTAGTCCAGCTTAGCAGGAAAACACTACACCATCATCGAAGGGCCAAGGGAACTGGCCACATCCCTGTGACAGCTGAGAGAGAACAATCCTTACTTGCCACACCCACATGTCTGGCCAAGTATACACAAGGATGCCATCTTCCTTAACCAGCTGTCTGTATTTTCTTCACCTGTCCAGAGTTCAGTCCCACCCACCATGTGCTGGGTCTGCCCCATCAATTAGACAATCTCCTGCAAGTTTTCCCTGGGCTTAAATCAACTACGAATTCTCTATAAATATGCCCAGAGGCTCAAACCCTTAACTAGCTCACATCTGTGCCTAACTATGGCATCCTGTTTCACTCCATCCCTCTCCCTCCTTCTTTCCCTCTCTCCTATCCCCTTCCTTCCTTTCATCAATCCTTCCCACTCCCTCCCACCTTCCTGTCTATATGCTTCTATGGACCCCAGGGTTCCCTATAGTTTGTCTACTCTTGTGGGGTGGGGAAAGATCAGGTTGTCCTGATTCTTTTTTAAAAGTAGATCTTAAAAAATAAAATTCAACATTGCTAGAGCGCCACCCACTACTAGAGTTAAAACAATTTTCTTTGCTTTGTTTCAGGTAAGATTTGCATGGGACTGAAGCTTACTGTATATCAAGCATAAGTTCCAAGAATAACACTGATCTTATCAGTAATAACCGAATATTCAGTTTACTCCAGAAGAGCATACTGAAATGACAGTAAAGCAATTGATGACAAATTACTTTTTGTTTTCCTTATGGAAAACAAGGAATAATTAGGAATTTTCTCACTAGAGAGCCATCAATAGTATACAATTTAAACAATTTCAGAGGTGGCTCAAGGGTTAAGCCTCTGCCTTGCAGGCAGAAGGTCCTGAGTTCAGTTCCTAAACCCCATGTATAGATGCTGGGTAGAAGCAGGACGGCCTGCGTTTTCTGGTCCTGGTAAAGCGGAGCCTGTGAATCCAGGGGCAGAGTAAACAAGGAGGCGGAGGCCGTCCATGGTGGTTCCCAATTTCGTCCGTGGTTCTATACACCCACATACACACACACATGCGCACACATGAATAGACGCATAATTGAATAAATAATAAAACAATAACTTAAAAAACAATTTCTATTAATAAAAATAAAAATATCATATATCCTGATGTTTAATTTCTCTTTCAGATTACTTTCTCATTTCTCTTACATTACTGATGTGTAGTATTCCTACATAAAATCTACATGGAGGGTAGGTAGTCAATATTAGGAGAGGACAAGAGCTTGGTCAGAGGAGGCGGAATCAAGACAAGAGACAGAGGCAGGAAGAGGTCTAGTCCAGGCTAAGTTATGAATGCCTCAGTACATCTTAGGATGTGAAGTGAGCAGCTGTCTGGGAAGATCTGCACTGTGGAACACAAATGATTTTCAGGGTAAGACCAAGCAGGAGGGTGAGGCTTAAGACAGGAGAAGGACATGTGGATGCTGGGACAAGAGATTCAGATGAACCAGGGACATTTGGGAGCTTCAGACAGCACCTTGGATAGCTCCCTGGGCATGAGGTACTTTGACAAGGCTGAGACCCTGAGAAATTGTTTTCGTCCTCTAAGCCAGGCCCTCCCCCCTAACACCACCCTGGAGCAGAACCTAGTCACAGAGCTTCAGAACCGAGCCGCCGTGCAGCATTGCGGGGTGTGACTCAGTGCAACGAGGATGAGGTCACGCTCCCTGGTGACCAGGCTCTTTAGTGCTAGCGCTAATGGAGGAAGTAGGACACAGAGCGGTGGAATGAGGGTCTCTCTTGAAACAAGCCTAGTGTGTTGCTTTGGTTTGCTTTGGAGGAGGACCTCATTGTGCAGCTCGGCTGGCCTCGAACTCAAGAGCCTCCTGCCTTGATCTTCTGGGACTGCAGAGGTGCAATATCACATCCACAAACAAGTTTAATTTTCATTGTTGCAACTTATAAAGTGCATTTTACAAAAATCCCTGAATGTGACTTTTAGGTAGGTATCTGCTGCTACCACTTTCCTGCACACTAACCAAATCCTACCACAATGGAGGAAAGGGGCTGTAGCAGTTACTTTTCTTTTATTGTGAGGCAACACTCAGACTCAAACAGCTTAGGGGAGAAAGGGGAATCTATTTGGCTTATGGTTCCAGAGTGATACAGTCTATGATAGTGGGAATCACATAGCATGACTGGAGGCAAAAGCAGGAGACTGGTTCAGGTCATAGAAACCGTCAGATGGCAGAACAAGCAAGATGAGCTACAGGGAAAGGGCCAGACTACCAGAGCTCAAGGCCTACCCCGTGTGATGTGCCTTCCTACAGCAAGGTTCTACCTCGTAAAGGTACCACAGACTTCCCCAACATCAACATCAGCTAAGGATACACATATACGAGGTTCTGTGTGTATGTGTGTGTGTGCGTGCGTGCGTGTGTGCTTGCATGTGCATGTGTGCGTGCGTGTGTGTGTGTGTGTTTAGAAATTCATACACAAACCACAATAGCTGCCTTCAGTTGCTTCTCACTGGCCATGGCTACAATATCTTAAACTCAAGGAAACATCGTTTTCTCAAAGTTCCTTGGTTGTGTTTGCTGAGGGTGTCAGTGGATTACAGCAAAAACTTGAAAACTGAATAGAATCCAATTGACTTATTTACAGAATGAAATCATGACATCTCACTAGCCCCAAGAGGGGCATTTGAATGGGGTTAATACAGAAAAGAAGTCAGGCAGAAGGTTATGGGGAGGAGACAAGAATTAGTGGTACCACTTTTCCTGTGTGCATTGAGGTCATGTGTATTTTGGGTCATGAGGTGGTGATGTAGCTCTGCATTCTGTATTCATTCATCAGCATTCACTGAATCTTGACTCTATACTACACATAACTGCAAACAACACAAATATTCAAGGGAATGATTTACTCTTTTCTGGCTATCTTAAGCCAATTACCTTTGAGCAATGTTAAGACATAGCATAGAAGGTGGAAACATCAAAAGTGGAGAGTCAGATCTGGCAGTGAAGACCAGAAAGTTCTGGTTAAGAATGAGTTGCAGGAGTGACTCATTTGACACAGCCAGGCCCCAACATAGAAATCCACCAGCAATGGAAGAGGGTTCTGATAGCATTTTGAGGACAACCAGGATGAGAAATAATGATGGTGATGCTTAAGTTGAGGCTCCTTAAGGTCATGAAATATTAAGGTTGGACAAGGCCTGAGAAGTCATTGAGTTCAATGACTTCTCCAGCTGTTCTGAAGCCTATCAGTTAAGAAGCAGTCAAGCTAGAATGTGTTCATACTTGCTAGGATAGATACATGTTTTTCCGTGTGACTTTCACATTTTAATTGTGTCTGGCTATCGAGTCTCCTTGGTAACAACAGAGAATTGGCCCACATTACTAAGTGAAAACCTGAGGCAATCATTCTGGGTTTTTCCATGGGGCCCTGCTAGGCAGAGCTTTGGCTTGGGGTAAGGTTATAAGACAGAGGAATGCATGGGGAAGCACGGAAAGAGGAACCCAGCCAAGGGAGCAGAACCAAGGCCTGGCGGGTGCTTGCTGGCTTCTACCAGGCACAACCGTCAACCTCTCTCCAATGCTGCTTCTCTCTGCCACGTGACTGCTCATGCCCTCTGACGCAGCACGTGGTTACCAGGGGCTGATCCGGCAGGACTTCCTGGGTTTAGAAGATGTATTATAACCATACATGGAGATTTCCTTTGCTGCTTTTAGAATAAGCAAGAAAAAATTGGAGAGGGGATGATTTTCCAGCAACATTGAGTCAAAACAACATCACTTTAGAAAACTAAGATTAGGGGCTGGAGAGGTGGCTCAGGGGTTAAGCCTCCGCCTTGCAGGCGGAAGGTCCCGAGTTCGGATCCCAGATCCCACGTATAGACGCCAGACGGAAGCGGGGGCGGCCTGCGCTTCTGGTCCTGGTAGGGCGGAGCCTGTGAATCCCGGGGCAGAAGGAGGTGGAGGCGTCCATGGTGGTTCGCGAATTCGTCGGTGGTTCTACACACACATACACACACACAGACGCGCGCGCACATACACACAGTTGAATAAATAATAATAAAAAAAAATTAAAAAAAAAAAAAGAAAACTAAGATTAGTAGACCACTTTAAAATAAGAATGTTGGGGGCAGTCCAGCCCGGACTCACTACGACCTAGGTAAGCTCCCCCCCACCTCTCCACCCCCCGCACAGCCCCAAAACCCCAGGCAGCCCATGAGACCCAGCTTCTCCCACCAGCCAGCCAGAGCCGGCACTGGGCCGGGCTGGGGAGGACCCCCTGGGCCACGCCCCAGCTCCCTAGGTTAAGTAGCGCCCTGCCAACGACCCCTCCTCCCTTTCCCCACCAACCGGGGTCGCCCGCAGTCCAGCCAGGACTCACGGGCGACCTAGGTAAGCTCCGCCCCCGCCCACTCCCAAACCCCAGGCAGCCCACTGGTCCCAGCTCCTCCCACCAGCCAGCTGGAGCAGGAGCTACTCCAGGCCAAATAATAAAGTTCAGTGAAAAACGCACAGAAATTGAAAGGTCTTAAGAGTTAAAACGACAATGCCCAAGTCAAAGTACAAATCCATGAGAAGCAACACCCAAGAAAACAAATCTCCCACTGAAGGAATTAATCCCATAATGATAGACTCCAACCAGAACAAACCCACGGAAAATAGCCAAGAAAGCCTGACCCTGGATGGTGACTTTCAAAACATGATCATTACCATGATCAATACTATGAAAGAGGAAATCCGGGAGGAATTAAATAACCGCATCAATTGCTTTGAAGAGGAACACAACAGACACTTGGAGGAGTTGAGAAAAACAGTTCAAGAAACAAAAACAGGCATACAGCAGTTAAAGCAGACTCAAGCAGAGTTTAAAACTGAGCTAAAAGACAAGTTATCTTCAACCCAGAACTCAATAGAGAGTCTTATCAGCAGAACTAACAAAGCAGAAAATAGAATTTCAGAGCTTGAAGACAAAGTAGGAGTATTAACCAGCTCAATGGAAGAGGTTATTAAAGCCAAATAGATACTTGAGAGAAATATTCAAGAGTTATGGGACACCCTAAAGAAGCCTAACATGTGTATTCATGGAATACCAGAGTAAGAATCCCAAAATATCACACCTGAGGAAATTTTTCAAACTATCATCAAGGAAAACTTTCCTCATCTAAAAAAGAAAGACCCATCCAAATACAAGAGGCATTTTGCACCCCAAACAGATATGACCAAAATAGAAACTCGCCATGCCAAATAATAGTTAAAACACTCCACATTCAAGATGAAGAAATGGTGCTGAGAGCTTCAAGGGAAAAAAAAAGTCACTTTTAAAGGTAAACCTATTAAAATAACAAATGACTTCTCAGTGGAAACAGTAAAAGCAAGAAGAGCTTAAGATATGTACTTCAAGTATTGAATGAGCAAAATGTCAACCCAGGCTGATATACCCTGCAAAACTATCTGTCATGATTGAGGGAGAAAGGAAAATTTTCCAGCACAAAGACAACTTGAAGGGATATATGTCCACCAAACCAGGCCTTCAAAAAATGCTAGAAATGATACTCCAGCTTGAAGAAAAAACAGGCATATCCAGAAGAACAGAAGGGAAGTATAATACAACCAAAACCTAAACTTACAAAAGGCACTAAACATAATAAATGTCCAGAATTAAAAATAGTTTCTCCATTATAACGTTAAATTTTAACGGAATTAACTCACTGACCAAGAGACACAGATTACAAACTTGGATTAAAAATCACAATCAATCAATCTGCTGCCTGCAGGAAACCCATCTCACCACAAAAGATAGGCACATCCTAAAAATAAAAGGCTGGTCCAAATTCTGCAAGCTAATGGAAGCAGAAAACAGGCAGGGGTAGTAGCCATTATGCTGTAGGACAAAGTGGACTTCAAACCAAAAAAAATCATAAGAGACACAGATGAATACTACATTTTAGTCACAAGTACAATTCACCAGGAAGAGTTCACAATACTGAACATATATGCACCCAATACGGGCCCCTCCACATTCATTAAGAAAACCCTACAACGTCTAAACCAAGAAATCAATCCCAAAACGATAATTCTTGGGGATTTCAACACCACCCTCTCAACATGGGATAGATCAACAGTTAAAAAACTTAACAGAGACACTTTGGAGCTTAATCAAACCCTTATTGAAATGGACCTTATAGATCTCTATTGAACTTTTCATCCACCCACCAAAGAATACACATTTTTCTTGCAGTACACGGAACTTTCTCCAAAATAGATCACATATAGGGCCACAAAACGAATCTCCACATATACAGGAAAGTTGAAATTCTAGCCTGTACCTTATCAGATCACCACGGCCTAAAGCTTGACATCCACAACACAACAAGCAACAGAAAATATACTAACTCCTGGAAACTTAACACTATGATGCTGAATGAGAATTGGATTCAGGAAGAAATTACAAAGGAAATTCAAAATTTCCTGAAAGTGAACAATAATGACAATACAACTTACCAAAATCTCTGGGACACAATGAAAGCTGTCTTAAGAGGTAAGTTCATAGCTCTTAATGGTCTACATCAAAAAAACAGAAACATCAGAAACAGATAACAATGCAGCTTGATGCTTTAGAGACACTAGTTCAATCTGATCCCAAAAGCAGTACAATGGAGGAGATTAGCAAATTAAGGGGAGGAATATCTGAAATCGAGATTAGGAAAACAATACAGAAAATCAACAAGTCAAAAAACTGTTTTTTTGAAAAAATCAATAAGATTGATATACCTCTAGCTAAATTAACCAAAAGCAAGAGAGAGAAAGCCCAATTTAATAAAATTAGAAATAAAAACGGAGTTATCACTACTGATACCCAAGAAATCCAGAGAATTATAACATCATATTTCAAAAAATTTATACTCTGTGAAATTTGACAACATAAAAGAGATGGATGAATTTATAAGTAAACACAACTTACCTAAATTGAATCAAGAAGTTGTGAATTATTTAAATAGTCCTATAACATATGAGGAAATCGATGAAGTAATCTTGAATCTTCCCACCAAAAAATATCCCGGACAAGATGGATTCAGCACAGAGTTCTACCAGATATTTAAGGAGCTAATAACACCAATACTCCTTAAACTGTTCCATCAAATAGCAAAGGAAGGAACACCACCAAATTCCTTCTATGAAGCTAATATCGTCTTAATCCCAAAACCTAATAAAGATTCACTTAAAAAAGAAAACTATAGGCTAATCTCTCTGATGAACACAGATGCAAAGATTCTCAACAAAGTCTTAGCAAATCACATTCAAAATCATATCAAAAAGATCATCCATGGAGATCAAGTAGGCTTTGTCCCAGGCACATAAGGTTGGTTCAACATATGCAAATCAATAAATGTAATTCACCATATAAACCCATCCAAAGTTCAAGACCACATGATACTCTCGATAGATGCAGAAAAAACTTTTGACAAGATCCAAAAGCCCTTTATGATCAAAACCCTAGAGAAGGTTGGAATGGAAGGAACCTTTATCAATACAATAAAAGCTGTATACAACAAGCCCACAGCAAGGATTATGCTCAATGGGGAAAACTATGAAGCATTCCCACTTCGATCAGGAACTAGACAAGGCCGACCACTCACCACTTCTATTCAATATTGTACTTGAAGTCTTAGCTGAAGCCATAAGACAAGAAAGGGACATAAAGGGGATTCAAATTGGCAAGGAAGAAGTCAAGTTATCCCTATTTGCAGATGACATGATCTTATACCTGAGTGATCCCAAAAACTCCACCAGGAAGCTCCTGGAACTAATTGAGAAGTTCTGCAGGGTGGCAGGATACAAAATAAATGTATAAAAATCAGTGGCCTTCCTATATGCCCAGAATGAAAGAAGTGAAAAAGCCCTGAGAGAAACAATCCCATTTACTATAGCCCCTAAACCTAACCAAGGAAGTAAGAGACCTTTATAATGAAAAGTTTAAAACCCTAAAGAAAGAAATTGCAGAAGACACCAGAAGGGGAAAGACCTCCTATGTTCCTGGATTGGCAGAATCAACATCATAAAAATGACCATCCTACCAAAGGCAATATACAGATTCAATGCTATACCAATTAAAATCTCAAAGCAATTCTTTAAAGAAGTTGACCAAACAATTTCAACATTCATATGGAGGCACAAAAGACCCAGGATAGCAAAAACAATCCTGAGTAACAAAAACATGGCTGGAGGTATCACCATACCAAACTTTAGTCTATACTACAAATCCATAGTTATAAAAACAGCCTGGCATTGGCTCCAAAATAGACACACAGATCAATGGATAAGGGTTGAAGACCCAGATATAAGCCCACACAACTACAGCAATTTGATCTTTGACAAAGGGGCCCAAAAAATCCAATGGAAAAAGAACAGTATCTTCAACAAATGGTGCTGGAAACCTGGACATCCACATGCAGAAGATTAAAACTGGAACCGTACTTGTCACAATGTACAAGACTTAATTCCAAATGGATCAAGGACCTTGATATAAGGCCAGAGACTATAAAAACAATAGCGAAAGGGTAGGGAACTCCCTAGAGCTGATTGGGCTAGGCTAACAGTTCCTAAACCAATATCCAATAGCACAGTCACTACAACCAACACTCAACAGATGGGATCTTGTGAAATTAAAGACCTTCTGTTCAGATAAAGAGATTGTAACTTGAGCACAAAGGCAACCCACAGAATGGGAGAAAATCTTCACTAACCACATATCTGATAGAGCATTATTATCCAGAGTGCACAAAGAACTTAGAAAACTAAACACCAAGGAAACAAATGGGCCAATTAAAAATGGGGCTTGGAACTTAAAAAAAATGCTCCACATCCTTAGCCATCAGGGAAATGCAAATCAAAGCTTCCCTGAGATATCATCTCACCCCTGTCAGGATGGCAAAAATCCACAATACAAACAACACCAAGTGCTGGAGAGGATGTGGAGAGAGGGAAACTCTCCTACACTGCTGGTGGGAATGCAGGCTCATACAGCCACTCTGGCGAGCCGTCTGGCAATTCTTAAAGAATTTAAAGATTGAAATGCCATATGACCCCGCTATTCCACTTTTGGGAATAACCCCCCATACAGGAAAAATTCACCTCGATAGCACAAGCATGACCATGATCATTGCAGCACTGTTTATAATAGCAAAGTCATGGAATCAGCCCAAATGTCCAACAGTTGATAAGTGGATAAGGAAAATGTGGTACATTTATACAATGGAATACTACTCAGCCATCAAAAATGATGAATTAATGCAATTTGCCGGGAAATGGATGGAATTAGAAACAATTATATTGAGTGAAGTATCCCAGAAATGGAAAAATTAAGTGCCGTATGTACTCCCTAATAGGTGGATCCTAGTCAAACCCACTTAGAGACATTCAAAGACAAATCTCTTTAATACCTACAGTAAATGTAAAGATTATAAATAGGAGGGATGGGGAAGGAGGGCCCCACCAGAAACAAGGAGAAAGGGGACCATGTTACAGCAGAGAAAATAGGCCATCATCAAGGGCTGCAAGTAAGTAATGAGACATCTGGTTAAGTTCACAGACTTTCCTTCCTGATCATTTGCAACTGATGGGGTATGATCTCACCAGAAGGGGAGGGCATATAGACTGCCAGATAGAAAGTAACCATTTTGCAAATGAGTGATTGACCCTCTCTCTCTGTGATCTCCTACTTTTATTGCATCTACCTTTGAATATACTCTTATAACAGGACTCTAATTTAACAGGTTTTTATCTCTGGCCAGGTGGTGACATCCAATACCCATCAGGATGGAGCCAAGGGCATTGCAGGAGCAGCAAAACTGAAAAAAAAAATCAACAACCATAATTCAGAACCTCAGAAACTCTATATTAACCACCTAGAACTGGGCCAGCCTAATCTCTCCCCATCCTGTAGCTCAGGGAAATTTGCAGAAGAGGAGGCAGTAAGATTGTAAGAGCACAAGAATGGGAGGAGTCATGATATGCAAGATACTCCACACAAGTTAGGGCCGTAGCAATCATAATAGGACTTTGCATGACCTGCACTGTGTCCAACACATTATTGACCCCACAAAGTCTAGCATTTGCTAAAGGCACTAGGATCCTGGGAGGCTAGGGACTGACAGTCACAGTAGTGCTCCTAAGCTTAAGGGGAACACAGGAAAGGGTTCTGGGAAATACTCCTGGGTCCTTGCACCTCATTGGAGAGGAGGACCCAGAGGAGAGTTTGGCATGGACATTAAAGGATGCTCCGGGGATGGGAGAGGGAGCTACTGGGGGGGAGGTGCTGGGGGATGGGAAGGGAGGGGGAGGGGAGGGGGAGGGGAGGGGGAAGAAGGGGGGGTCAGGAGGGGACTGGTGTACCTGTTAAGTTTGTATGAGCGGAAATAAAAAAAATGAATGTTGGGGGCTGGAGTGATGGATCAGGGATTAAGAATCTGCCTGTGCAAGCAGGAGGTCCTAAGGTCAGATACCATCTAAAAAATGTCAGAAGGCCTGCACTTCTGGCCCTAGTGGGCGGAGCCTCGGAAATTCCAGAGTGAAGCAAAAAGGAGGTAGAAACAATCTAGGATGATTCTCAAAATTATCGTTGGCCTATACGGAGACACACAGTGCCCTCTCATGCACACACACACACACACACACACACACACACACACACCACACAAACACTAAACAAATAAACAAACAAATAAATATTTTGAGTTGTCTTTGCTCATGCTAGACCATCAAGATTCGCTATGGATATAAGACAGTAGGAAGGGCAGATATGGAAACCATTCACATCTGAACAGAACAGTATGGGCCACTGGTCTCTGTCTCTGTCTCTCTGTTTCTCTCTCTCTGTTTCTCTCTGTGTGTTTCTCTCTCTCTCTCTCTCTCTCTCTCTCTCTCTCTCTCTCTCACATACACACACACACACACACACACACACACACACACACACACACACACACACACAGAGTTTTCCAGTGTTGGCCATAATGGCCACTCTGGCTTCTGTGTCTCTGATTTTGCTCAATAGACTAATAAACACTCTGAGAGAAACTACAAGAGCTCTTGATGCTGCTTTCAGAGACATAGAAGCCCCGCTGCTTCCCTTAATTCTTGGATCAAAAGACAGGATTTACACAAAGAAGAAAAAATGCCCTAATAATTCTGGAGAGGTTTTAAGAGAGTACAGAAACCCCCAGATCATAAATGGCTGAGATAAGAACACTTGAAAAACCTGGGATGTTAGATAAGAGAGCATACTTTTCATTTTAAATGCATGAACAGGGTCTTTCATAGGAAAATCATGGTAGACTGAAACTTGAAGAAAACCTTTTCCTTTTTCACCTTCCCGTCCTCCTCCTCTTCTTCCTCCACCTTCTTCTCTCTTTTTTTCTTCAAGTTTTTTTAACCTAATAAATTTTACTTTCCAGAACAGTTACCAACTATACTTCTCTGAACTTTCATCAGTGTCCTTGGGCTACTGCCTCCATTATCTTCTTTAAGCTTAACAACCATCCTTTGAAGTAGCCAAGACTATCCCACATTCTTTACATCTTAACACCTCATCATTTGTGGCAAGAGGTGGGAGCAGTCTGTAACTTTTTGTTCTTTTGCATTTGGCCCAACCTTCATGCCTAGAGTGTGCCCATCTCATGGACCTGCCCACAGCTGAGAGAGATGCCTTTGAGTGTGACTGCAGATGACCACCACAGGTAAGAATGACTGGCAAAAGCAGAACAGGTGACAATATAGGTAAATTCATTTTAATGGGTTAGATTCCCTGGAAATTCCCCAGATGAAGTTTTGCTGTAAAGAGACTTCAGAAAAAAGAAAATCTACGAAAATATCTTTCTCTGGAGTGTGTCTGGGGCTAGATCTTGGGATCAGCATGTGGCTTCCAAATTGCTCAATTTATCAGAAGTTTCTTTACCCTTTGGAAGACTGATTGATATCTTAAAGCCATCAAGAGGCTCAGGAGAGGTATCCTGATTTCATATTCCTGTTATAACGATCATACGACCCAAACAATTTAATGAAACAATGAAATTTTTATTTCAGCAAATGATTACAGGTTACAGTTGACCACGATATAAGGAGAGTTATCAGTAGACATTGAAGAAGCTGGACGCATCATGTCCACAGCAAAGCTGAGTGTAGGAAAGGATCAAACACACCTTCTTCGCCAGCTCAACGGATTCCAAGCAGTTCTTTCTCTGTCTGATCTGCCTACTGAGGAAATGGCCCCATCCACTGTGGGCGGGTCTTTCTATATCAATTATACAATTAGATAATCTCCTACAGACTTGCCTTAATTACATAATTGTTCATAAGTGTGTTAATTCTCAAATATCAACCTGACACTCTAAGCTGACTGCCACAAGACGACTGGGCCAAAAAGAGATGGTCATTATTTCTAAAGGCATTTTGACTTTGTTGATCTGTAGAAACACTGAATGTGCTGGGACACACACACACACACACACACACACATACACACACACACACACCATACAACAGACAAATTCACAATGTGGAAAACTGGAGTTTTGCTTCTCTGAATATGCTTTGGTACATGGAAACCTGGCTAAAAAGCTTTTAAACTAAGGTCTAAGGAATTGTGGGTCTAAGGGGGTGTGGCTGAACGAATGAAGCATGTACTGTGTTCAAACACGAGGACCTCAGTATTCACAAAAACCTGGGTAAAGCAGTTTGCACCTATAATCTCAGTTCTGGGGAGACAAAAATAGGTAGCTCACTGACTAGTCAGTCTAATTGAATCGAGAAGCCCTAGACACTGTCTCGAAAAATAAGATGAAGTATGATTGAGGAAGACACCTGTGGCCACCGCATGCACAGGCACACATACACACACTCACCCACATTCACTTCCTCAACCCCCAGAGATGCTAACCCCACACACACAAAGGTCTAACAAGTTTACCCTGTGTAAGGGACAGAAAAGGACAATCCTAGATCGGTCAATCACAGCGACACATAAAAAGCTCCAGCCGAGCTGTGGTTACCCACCCCCTCCAGCAAGATGAATGTCCTCAAGATCGGAGTGGACGTCGCTCACCAGGCCAGACCACATTCCCTCCCTTCTGCTGTCCTGCATCCTGATTGACTCTAGGCCTGGGCTGCCCTTGCCCTTCTCTGCTTTGTAAACCCTCTAGTCTACATCAAACAAACATCAGATATACTATTAAAACAAAACAAAGCGAGGTATTTCTCCAATTAACTCAACAAACATTTATCCAGTGTCTACTTTATGCCACACATAAAACAGAAATACTGGAAAAGACCCCACCTCCCTGAGATAACAGATTATAGTAGGAGTATTGAGTGCAAATAAACAGACCACATCCACAACATCAGCAGCCAGGCCAGTCTAGTAACTGCAAATTTCTCTTCATTTCACATCAGTTAAAAACTCTATACAGTGCATATACTTAAGAGAATATTTCAAAAATTAGATGTTTCCATACTATTTTTTCACAAAAGGGAACCAGGCCTTTGGGGGGGGGGGATTAAAAATCTTCCTGGCCATTTAGAAGCACGGCAGCATTTTCCATTCCTCGATGTTAACTTTGCATTTGGCCACAAGCAACAGCTTAGCTTTTGGAAGCCAAAACACAAATTGGCAATGACGCATGGAAACCCAGGAAACCAAGTGCATAAACAAACAGTCTTCCCAAATACTCAGCCACCTTGGCAAGCCCATCGCTGCAGATCAAGAGACAGTTTTCTTCATTTTTTTTTTATAAAAGGGCCATAAGGGGAGAAAGGAAGAAAGGGAGAAGGGGAGAGGAAGGGGGAGGAGGGAAGAATCCATAGACAGAGAAAAATGATTAACTAGATCATGGTTCATGTCACATAGACTGTGAGATAACCATTCAAAAGACTAAGGCTGCTCTATTGGCTTAGAAATGCATTGAGTGCATGAAGATGTTTACATTCACATATTTATCAGTGCTTATATGAGCTTCGGAAAAAAGAGAATTATACTTTTCTACACAAAGTACAACTGTGGGCGATGTAGGTCGTGTGCTCCATAGACAACACTCATTCCCTCAAGGAATGGGCTGAGAAAGAAAGCTGTCAACTATTCACTTACACCTTCTTTCACTTTACCTGAGTCAACTTGACCTGATCAGGAAGGTGGTCATTTAAAATAGCCTCTCTTCTTCAATCTTCAGAAACTCTCTCTCTCTCTCTCTCTCTCTCATCTCTCATTTCTATCTCTCTCAATTGAAAAGTATGTAAAATGATCAATAGTGGGGGCTAATGGCCCAGCTTATTTATAGCACAATACTTGTATAACAATGTGTGAGGGGGCTGGAGAGGTGGCTCAGGGGTTAAGTCTCTGCCTTGCAGGCAGAAGGTCCTGGTCCAGCAGAAGCTGGCAGGGGGGGGGCCTGTTAATCCCGGAGCAGAGTAAAAAAGGAGGAGGTGGAGGCAGTCTATGGTGGTTCCTGAATTCGTCTGTGGTTCTGCACACACACACACACACGCACACACACACGCACGCACACACATGTACACACACAATTGAATAAATAATTAAAAAATTAAAAAAAAAACAATGTGTGAGACCCTAGAGTTAGTCTGCATCCCTGCAAAAACCCAAGACACCCAAAGGTAGCAAGGAATCCGTACATTGTCTTAAAGACAGAAACAGAAAAATAAGGGGTAAAACTCTGCCTTACAAAAGACTGTGAAGTTAAAAATGTTTCCAAATATAAAAAGTACGTAAGAATAACATCGAGCAATTTCACTTGCAGTTGCAGAACACACAATCACTAAGGAGCTCTGTTTGCAGACAAACTTTACTTCAGTTTTAATCTTCTGCAGCTGCACAGGCTCCTGCTTGGCCAGATTAAGGGGCAGGTGCACTTTGCTTTGTGTGTGGGGGGGGGGTAGGCTGGAGGCACATTTGCCTTCCAACTCCTCAACGTTGTGCAGTGAGCAGAAGACTCCCAAGGCAGCCCCAGAAACGCTCCCTTCCACGCGTTCATGGTGGGTTTCTGGTTTGGAAAGGGCCGATTTATTATGACATCTAAGAATAAACAAGTAGCCATTTTCCTGTCAAAACGCAGAAGGAGTCATGTAAATGTACAGTTTAGGAGCAATTAGTCAAGTGCTCAGAAATACCAGGCAGAGACTGATCAGAGAGCAAAACCCATGGCGTTGATCCATAACCCCTCAGCAGACCACCCACACTGCATGCTGGAGAACCATATGTGTTCATCAACGCACAAAAAGAGCTGCAGTTTCTAGGGCTGTTGTTATTCTCCGCACTCTGCTGGGTGGCTCGCTCAGCAGGAGAGGAGAATTCTTAATGTGATTCTTACAGCAGCTTGGAATGTGTTATGAGTTTGTTTCTTGAATAAGCCTTTTGAGAGCTTCTGTGCCACTACATCACTTCCATGTGTCCTGCATAATGTTCTGTGTTCTTTCAGTAGTTCTGCTATCAAGGGAGGTGAGTAGCCAGATGCTAACTTACCTGTATTATCTCAGACTTCTGCGATTGGAGCAATGAGATAAAACATGTCAGGGGTAGACATTAGAAGCCATGAACTGGTGAGTCATTCTGTGCTGTGGTCACAAAGCACACCAGTCAAGTGGAGGATAAAGAGAAGCCAAGTTGTGGAAGATGGTTCTGCCATCCATTTTTGCGGTCTCCTCTACTCTGCCTGGAAGGTGGCAATTTCCAGAACCAAACACTCCAGCCGCTTCTGACTTCTCGCTCTAGACTCCTGACATCCCCACCCTAATGACCTCTGCCCCAGCCCTACCCGTTCATTTTTTGACATGACTAAATTATATTTCTTTCATCCTATAAAAGGCCATGAAAATACAGCCTGAAGCCTTCCCTACCTCCTCAATCTGAAGTTACTATGGACTTTAAGGGAACCTGCAGCAAACACAGAAAGTTGATGACTTTTATTACGTTAACAGATCATCCACTATTCTGATACTGAAGTACCCTTTCAACCTCATTTTCAAGGAAAGAAAAAGACCCACCTGACCTTTGGCTTCCTCTGAGGTCTACCTCCCCAGGCTTCACAGCTGTGAAGTCTCCAAGGGAATACTCTGCCACTCTGCTTCAGCAAGTCCCCTGAACCTTGACGCCTGGCTGCATAGAAGAGCCAGCAAGGTCTATTCTTAGAGAACAATTTGCTACCAAGACTCCCTCATGTTTCCACTCAAGGGTGGACGCTAACATTCTCTTGGCACAGAAGAAAATGCCCTGGCACGAGGAGCACGAGGCTAGCGGTACATTTCAAGAGGAGAAGGGCTTCCTCCAAGAGCAGGCAGAAGAGTGCCCGTCACCGAGCATAAGGAGACGAACAAGCACCCTACAGGCCTGTACCCAGTACAGGATGGAGGCAGAGCCTTCCCCGTGAGAAAGGATGAGAGAGTTAATGTGTCTCAGAATCGTTCTGTACTCCAGAGTTGGCTTGGCCATCTATAGAGAGATGCAGTGAGATGTTTTTCTTTAGCACAGAATTGAGCGGATTCACAGCCTTCCTCAACCTGGGGCTTATGAAGAAGGGCTGGAGTCACCTCTGCCGTCCCATCTGTCACCTAGCCCTGAGACTCCAGTGTGAGTCGCTGGTGGCAGCAAGCTGTCTCTGGTGACAAGTGATTCTGCCTGGTCTACACCTACTTTTCTATACATTAATTCTTTCTCACTTTGGATGTGTCCTAGAAGTTTTCCTACCTCAGCACTTGGTGATCTCTCTCATTCTAAAGAGCATCCCACTATGTGCAAGTAATCAGACCAGTATCCTCTGCGGGGCAGCTTGGTTGCTCACAATATTCTGTGGCTATCAGTAATGCCACCACAGATACCCTGGCACATGTGTTGGCCAACCTCTAGCTGGACCTCTGTCCATGGACTGCTGTATTAAGGGTTCATGTATTTGTAAACTTGATAGTTACTCCAACTGCTTCTCCCACTGAGTTATAGCCTTTGGATTTTCTGCCAGTAGAATTAATAAGTTCTTTTTCTATTACTTTATTTTTGAAGTATTTGGTCTCAAACTCAGAGCCTCGAGCATGCTAAGCAGGTGTTCTACCATATCCCCAACTTCAGTGCGTTAAGAGGAACAGTTATTTCTTCAAGACTTCCCACACTCATCCCAGGAAGCTACCGTACCCTGAAACTTTAAAGTTCCTAATGTTTTTAAGAATCACCTGGTGAGATGCATTTCAAATGAAGATCCGGGTGACTGGTGATCAGACCTCAGACATTCCAACTCTGGCTTCAAGTCTGGGAAGTTCCATGTTAAGCAAATACTGGAGCATCTCCGGTACAGGGAATCCAAGGCCAAGGCTTGCCTAAACCATTTTGAGAACTTGGATGTCCCTGAGGTGTCATGGTGCAGAGCTTAGCACCCTGGAGCAGACTGCCGGGCTGAACGTGCGGTCATCCCTGACAGGACGGCTACTGTGCTTTACCCCTGTCATCTCATGAACTGCTTTGTATGTGTGTGGGGGGGTGGTGAGGTGGGGGGTGCCGAGGGCTGAACATACGGCCTCACACATACTAGGCAAGTGTTCTGCTTACTGAGCTACAACCCTCTTTTTACTTTTTATTTCAAAACAAGGTCCCCTAGGTTGCCTAGGCAGGTCTTGCATTCGCTCTGTAGCCCGAGCAGGCCTTGAAATGCCAATCCTCCTCCCTCAGCCTTCTGAGTAACTGGAGATAACTGTACTGTTATTTAAATGAAGTAAAATGATATGAACACTTTCAATAATGTTTAAATGAGGTAAACAAAGGATTAAAAGTTTAAATGATGTATTAAGTGAAGTAAAAATTATAAGCGCTTTCAATAATGCCTGGCCTACAGTGATTATTTTATAAATAAAGGCTCTTTCTGGTGGGCTTTTGAGAGTGGGCTGCATACTTTGGCCCAAAGAGAAAATGCAGTGCTTTGTTTTTCCTGCACAAAAATACAGGAAAAAGATGTTTATTAGTTATAAAGCTTTTCCATTTCTGCTGGGATCTCTTCATTCAGTACCCTGTGATGAAGGGAAGTCAAGGCAGGGATCAGCATATCCACAGCCAGGTTGCCCCAGTGCCCTGCGACCTGGTGAGCCTTGAGCCTCCTGTAGCCTCCTGCTCGTCCCGCTTAAGTTGTTCACTCTACTCTGTGGTGCTGGAAGCTCAGGATGGTACCATCATCATCACACCGCCCTGCCCCGCATGGGACATGCCCACCTGACCCTGACCTTGCCTGAGTCCCGGTGTCCAGGGCAGTGGGGAGTGAGGAGGGAGAAAACGGAAGGTCCAGCCAGGGTCAACGAGCAAGGGGCTAGTATGGAGAACTAGTTCCAGGGAGGTGACAGGAGAAAAAAGAGCGCCCCTCAAATGAATCAGGCTTCAGAGCCTGTCCCATTGGATGAACACAGATTTATTAATAATTTCACTCCGTGTCCCACACCCATGGAGTCAGGCCTGCATATCAACACAAGTTTCATGTACCACTCTGGGGAAATTTACTTTGGGTTGAGTCCTTGCATCCTCTTCCCTGAAGTATAGTTGACTGGAGCATCTGCCACTGAGCCTTTGAGGATAAACACCACTACCTGAGGACAGGCAGTGCTCTTATCTTAGTGTCTCAAGGCTCCTGTATCCAGAGCCTAGTCCTTAAAGTAGAAGTGTGGGGAAGGGACCTGGCAGCTTTAAGAGGTGGGGCCCAAGAGGAAGAATTTGGTCACTGGGGTATCATCTCTGGGATGAACTGATGTAGTTCTCTTGAGATCTGGGTTGGTTCTCATGTGAGGATTGTTATGAAAGAAAAAACCTGACCCCCCCCAAGACCCTCCCGTGTCACTCCTCTTGCCACGTCACTGCTCTCTCCCTGCGATGTGTGCTTTTACCATCGTACTATCAACCATCTGTGACATAACCAGAAGCTCCTGCCAGAAGTTGTATGGATGGAGCTACCTGACTTTGCAACCTCTAAACTAAGCGGGAATAAAGCACCCAACCTCGGACAAGTTGCTATAGTAGAGAGAGAGGAGCCATGAGCCTATGAGTTTAGGTTATGTGCGTTTCAAACTGCTGCTCAGAATGCTCTTTAGCTGTTAACATTTTGAAATAGCAGGCACTGGCCAGATGTGGGTAGAACCTAAAGGAGAACAACATGGACAAGACATCATAGGAGTGGAAGAGAAGCCAGGGACTGTGGCTGGGCCAGGACAGACAATTGAGTACCTTTATTCCCAGCCCCTTCTTGGGGAAGTGAGACTCGTGGTTTATGCTAGAACCATAAACGAGGTCCTCAGTCCCTACAGACACAGCTCAGAAGCATTGCACATTCGTTTCCAGGTCACTGCAAGAAAGTGAATAGCTCGGTAATACTAGTCACATGATATTTTTGGTTTCTAAGTGCACATCAAAGTTCTCTTTCTGCAACCGCAGTCTTTAAAGTGTGCAATAGCACCAGCTAACAAACAATATACACAAATGAATTCCAGCTAATACGTTGCACTGGGATGCAGCTCAGTGGTAGAGCGCCTGTCTAGCATGTGCAAGGCCCAGGCTCCCTCCCCGGCACAGCGAAGAAGCAAAAGAAAATGTGGTGTTAGTAAATGCTAGTGGAAAAAGAGCACCAGAAGATTTTCTAGACACGGGGCTGCCATGACACTTGAGAAATGGGACGTCAGAATGAAGTGTATTGGGCAAAGGGTGATGATGGAGGGTGAAAGCTGCTAGGACCCTGGGTCTAAGTCACATCATTAAAAGCTGCTAGCATGCTGTCCGCAAATCACTGTGGAATAATAGTGTTGCTATTTTTTTTTCAACTCGTCTTTCCCATGTCCTTGGCTACAAGTCCAAGTTCAATCGCACTCTGTTGGCCAAGGGGAAGCTTTCCAGCTGTGATGATGCTGCTGACATTGCCGTGGCCCCTGTGGCACCGGGAGAAGACAAAGTCAGTCCATCCATAAAGGATTTTTCCCTTGCCTGGATGGGGAGGCTTCCCTTTGGGTTTTGTTCCATGGGGTTTGTTACTGTCACTTTATTTTGCTGGATATGTTGTTACAAATATTCAGTGCTCCTCAGGTACAAGATGTACAAGTACCACAGATGAAAACAAACTCAGCCTGTCAGAAGCGAGAGCCCTTTGCCTTTTAAGCCACATGTTTGCAAACACTTAAGCCAGGAAATGAAATCTTTACTCATTGAGGGCTCACTTTCACTTCCTTACACAAATCTCTATTGCATCTTACACAGGAGGTAATAAAAATATGTTTTCATTTCTCTTGCTAAACTACACCTATCTTGGCTTTAGGGTTTTTTAAAAATTTTTTTTCCTAATCATACTGTAGCTCAATAGGTATCCCCATCGTCTCCCTCCTCTTCTCCCTTCCCCAGTCATCCCCCAGCGCACTCTCCCCTGTCTCCCCTTCTTTTCACCCCTCTTCCTTCCTCCCCTTCTCTCAGTGCCTCCCCTTCCTCCCTCCCATCCCCTGGAGCATCCCTTATGTGAAGCCAAATCTCTCTCTAAGTCCTCCACCCTAGTGAGGGTTCAGGACTCAGTGGCAGAGCCTGGAGCCCCTTCTTGGGCTCCCGGTTAGTATGGGAACTCTATTATTACTGTTTAATCCCTTGCCTCTAAGGATCCTACTGCCTGGAGTCTTCTCCTCTGTGATCCATGCTGGACTTGTGGGGGGGGGATCATTGACATGTCATTGGCTTTAGTTTTTAGTTCACATGGCTCTAAGCCTTTCTTAGAGCTTAGGTTTTACTATGGCAGAGATAGAGATGAAAATACATCAATCTGCTGGTGATTCAAAACTTCCAGAATGCAAATGTTGAGCTTATTGTGGCTAAAACCTGCATTGGAAAGAGGCCAATCCTGTCTTACTAGAGAAGTCACCAAGTGTTTTTTCTGTGCTTTAACGTCTCATCTGAAAGTGCAGACAATGATATACGCTGCAGAGCTGTGTGAGATCGCATGAATTATGACTGCTAGGCAGAAAAAGTTTATTAAGCACAAATCTGCCGCTATCATGCAGTATCGTAATTCTAAAGTCAAGAGAGCTTTGGATTAACTTCTTGAGTACTAAGCCCAAAGAAAGGATCAGCACCTACCTAGAAGCAGAAATTTACTCCTGGGGAACTAGGGGAATTCACAATCAGTGTGAAACAGATATATTTTAAAATTTTATTGTATTGGGTTTTATAAGGCACTCTCCATACAAATTGTACTTTAAGCATATCGCCGTGTCATAGTTTAAATGTGAGTTGTCCCCACGGATTCATATGTTTCATTCTTAGCTGCTATTAACGTTTGGAAAGTCATGACCACTTTAGGTAGTGGAGCCTTGTTGGAAGAAGGCAGGTCATGGTATGGAATTTGGTGTTTGTTGGCCTGAGGGCTGGCTCAGGTCTTCCAGGGGCCCTCTGAGGACTGATTAATCTGAGCAGCATAGGTCAGCAGTTTGAACTTTTTTGTTCCTGCTCTTTGTCCCTCTGGAGGCCTTGCTTGCGCTGTAGTCAGTCTCAGGTGGGAATTGTTATTGATCAGTTCATTGCGTTCTTACCTTGTGATTTATTCATTGGGAACAGGCCAGAATATTCCCAGAGTTGTGGGAACTGCTAACGGTTTGAGTACTAAGCTAGTCATAAAAATTTAGTTTCCATCAGATGTCCTGCTGTTATTCATTCCTTGCTTCTTGTTTTCGTAAGGTTATGCTATTCTTGCTGTTTTGGCTACTATCAAAGACTTTGGGCGGTCTCTCAACTTTCACACCTAATACCTGAGTAGTTTAGAATAAACTCATTCTCAGTTCTAGTCTTAGTAAGGTTGAGACCCCTCTGACCCTGCCCTGGTTTAATTTCCACTGGTCTCCCTTGTGGAACTCTGCACTTACGGTGGCCCAGCTCTGTGCTTGGTCTCATTCTCTCTGCCTTCACCATGATGGCAGTGACCAAAACCAGCCTCCTGATTCTGCTTCCAAGCCACTCCTCCAGCCACGTTATTCCTGCAATAACAGACTGTACCTCCCCTCTGGAATCGTTAGCCAAATCAACCTCCCTTTCTCCCCTTAAGCCGTATATGCGTACTGTCTCACAGCAGCAAAAGGGAAAGTCCCCTTTCGTGTCCCACTTGCCTCCAGTCAGTCCCCACAATTCCCCTAGACAGTTTGTTTTCCTCTTTCAGTTTGTCCAGGCAGGGGACTGACACTGTAACCCAGGCTAGCTTTGAACTCATCACTTTAGCCTCCATGTACTGGAATTCCAGGCCTGTGCCTCTGTGCCAAACTCAAATTTCTTTAAAATCAGTTTGCTACCTAACTGGCATTTGCCTGTCCCCCTCCCCCATTCTTCATGAAAGAATTAAAATGATAAATTAAAAAGATAAAAGGATCAGCACCTTTCCCACCTCCCCAAGCTACCAAAACATTAAAGATTTACTAATAAGAAACACACTTTAAATTTTTATTATCCAAAATAATATGATAGCATACAAAGCAAAGCGTTGACTGTCCATACAAAGAAATGGACTTTTTTGTGACATGTCCATATATGTGTAATATTACACTTTTTTCTATTTCTTCCTCTCCTAATTCCTTTCACTTTTCCCTCTCCCCTTCTTACTGGTTTCCTTTACTTCTCAATAGGTCCTCCCTCTGCTTTGCTGACATACATATTCCACTGTCTTCTCTTAGTCCTTCCCTCCTTTTAGATCTCTTCCCACCCCTCTCTGTTCCTTTTGTTTTCATGTATTGTTATCTTTAAATCTACATTCAGCCTATGAGAGAAACATGTGGTCGCTATTGGTTCTCAGTGGTAATATTGATGACACTCATTTGATAGGCATAGATTGATCTTTGATGAACTCTATAATCTCAAAGGATCCTAAAATAGTTGAAACAAGGGCTCTTGAAAACACTGTTCACCTGTATTACTAAACTCAGCTGCCCAGCATATCTTTTTCATATTGCACTTTAAAAATGTACTCAGAGAAATTGCTTGATAAATTAAGAAAAATGTTAATCTCATTTCTGTTCCTCCTTCCAACCTCTTTGCCAATATTTATAATTGATCTTCTCCAAGTCCAAGGGCTTCCCCCTGCCTTTCTTGTACTCTTTCTTAGATTTCTCTCTGAAAGTGATAACTCCTGGTTCTTTATCACAACTCCTCAGATTGAAATGTTCTTCTCTAGTACCAAAGCAATTGGCCAATGCAAATCCTTTCTATGGCTTTTTCTTACTTATAAGTCACCATAAAAACAATGCCTCATTTGCATAAGAATCATTACATTTACAAAACACATCATGTTTTCACAATGTCTTTAACTATACACTAGCTCAGAGGGATAAGTAGGTATATAGCAGTTCAGCTTATATACACTGTCATTTTGATCTTCTGAGATTTAAAGATCTGTGAAAGGAAAACCTGTAGATTTGTGACTTGTATTTTGTTCTCGAGTTAATCATTGCTACTAGAATGGAAAATCTGAATAATTTCTTTATTCTCAGAAGCTCTTGGATGCAGCAAGGTACTAGTGAGGGAACTGTCTGGTCCATGGATGGAAATGATGACAACTCAGGTCAGTCAAGTACAGCCTCCAGGGTCCCTGCATCTCATTGCTGGTTTCTATTCCAAGGAACAGAGCGTAGAAAGCATATGATACTAATCCAGCACACACAACTCATTTCTACCAGCACAGCTCTAGTAATGCCTGTGCATACAGCAATCCTGTCCTCAGCTTCTGGAAAATATTGTTTGTTGAAGAATTACATTATGACCTTTTACATTTCTTATGTAGAGTTATAGATTTAAGGTTATAGGCATCAAAAGGTCAATAGAAATGACCATTAAGATTCAAATATTTGATTGTCCAGGATTTTTTTAAAGTTCTTCACTGCTTACTGAAATGTTTTACAGATCTTACATATTTAAATCATGGAATATTTTCCTCAAAATAGGGGATGAAACAACTGAGTATGGAAACAGTTGAAAATAGTTTTTTAAAACAGGAAAGTAAGGAATGGGATAAGACAGTGAGAACAACTTTAGCCAAGGATTGGTAGCAAATAAATATCCATAAACAAGATCAAGAAATGATTTGGAGTTTGAATATAATCTATTTAAGTTGCAGGTGATAAAATATATTATAGATTAGTAATAGTATAATAAAACCTTGTCTCTTAAATCAATCAGACATTTAATCAGCAGGAAGTTACTAAACATGTACATACTCAGCCATTTGCTTTCAGTGATGCAAGTCTTTGGATGTGTCATAGCACTTACAGATACTTATACTACACTGTCAATGTCTTACTTTTTAAGGGGCTGATGGCTACACTTCTTACTGCTTACCTTACTTCTTCCAAAGAATAAATTAAAATAAACTGTCTAAAATATAGCATTATTTCTTTTTTGTTTTTATTTTTGTTATTATTTATTCAATTGTGCATGTGTGTGTGTGTGTGTGTGTGTGTGTGTGTGTAGAACCACGGGCAAATTCGGGAACCATCTCCACCTCCTCCTTGTTTACTCTGCCCTGAGATTCACAGGCTCCGCCCTACCAGGACCAGAAATGCCGGCCGCCCCTGCTTCTGCCTAGAGTCTATACGTGGGGTCTAGGATCTGAACTCAGGACTTTCCACCTGCAAGGCAGAGGCTTAACCCCTGACCCACCTCTCCAGCCCAAAATATAGCATTATTTCTTAAATTGGTTATGTGCAGGTTTCAATTTTTGCACAATAAAGATTTCAAAACAAATAAACTCACAAAGGGTTAGTTTTTTCCCAGTCCACCTGGAGTGGTGCAAGACCAGGTCCATTCCTCCACAGGATGAGCTGACACTTTGCTTTCTCTCCCTCCATAGAGCCAGGCCCATGCCTATGTTACATGTAGATAATTCTCAGGAAGCGTAAGAAAGGCTCTTGGTGGACCTCTTGAATCAAACGCTGCTCTCTCACAATGCACAATGTCGACCAGTCCTCTCATCATACTTGTGACTTTAGCAACCATTTCTCCCTGAGACAGGAACATCACAACAGGTCCTGGGCAGAGCTGCAAAAAAGCAATTAGGACTATTGCTCTTGGTTGAGGAAAATGTCAAGGAAGGTAAATTTTTTCAGCCAAGATCGTGCTGACATGAAACGAAGGGAGGAGACTAAAAGAACAAATGTTACTGGATGACGTTTGTTGCCCAGTTGTCCCTGGAACTCTGCAGGGGCGCAGCGTTCCAGAGCAGAGCACAGTCCTTCCGGGTACATCGGCGTGGCTCAGGGCCCATGCGAAGTACTCGTGATCATTTTCCAAAAGTTTGCCATTTTAGGAATTGACATTTCTCATTTTCTCCTTCAAACAAACCTTTGGAGTATTTTTAGCTTCTATTAGAAGCAGTTCTTATTACTGTTGTTTTGAGACATGGTCTCACACTGTATCCTTAAGTCTGGTGTTGAGCTTATTACATATTCCAGGCAATCCTTGAATTCACATAAATCCTCTTGCTTCAGCCTCCAGTGTTAAGATTTCAAGAATGAGCCACTGTCCCCAACATATTTTTTTTTAATTTAAGACTTGTCACTTGTCCCCAACATAATTTTTTTTTTTAATTTAAGACTTGTCACTTGTCAGGAATCCAATCTGAAATAAACACAGGACACTGTGTGTATTCACACTTTGCAACTGACCCTGTTGTCTATGAAACAATTGTAAGAATGAATCCTAGCTATAAAACAATTGGATAAAACAGGGGGAGACAGTAGTTGAATAAGAAGGTTGTGCTATCCTTGGAAAGACAATTAAAATACTCAGAATTGTCATAACCATATGACTTGGCTGCACCAAGGCTTTTTAACTAAATCAGTAAAATAACAGCTACAAATAAACAAAACAGGAATGAGAAGAATAAAGTCTTTTGTGGATGGAAAAGAAAGCCAGATGTGAGCTGAACTTCTGTGAGATAATGGGAAGCGATCTGCATGGGTTCACCACAGCTTCTAGTTCTCTCTCATACCCACTCCTTCCATTGTCCCATGCCTTCGGCAATAGAAAGTCCTATCATTTCTGTCTACAAGTGCTTTTGTGTTCTGATTCTACTGGATCCTTCATAATTGTTTCCTCAGTAGATCAGCGCTGGAGCCCAGTGCTGGCACTGGGTTCTGTCTCTCCTACCCTGTACTGCAGGGATGCAATTCCCACTCAGAGCACCAATGGGAGGTGCCATAGAGAAAAATTTGGAGAGTTGGATGGACGAGCTGTGGATATTTTTTTCATATCCCGCTCTGCCTTAGGTGAAGTCACCCAGTTGTGACTCTGTCTCATTTATGGCTCTACATGTGTTCCATGACTCCATCTGGACTCCACATTTGCCTGTGGGTTCCATGGCTCCATTTGGGTTCAGTGGCTCCATCTTGGCTCCACCTTTTTATAGTCCTAATGAAGTTCCATTGCTCATTATGGGTACATGGTTCCAAAGGGGCTCCATGACTCAGGGGAATTCTGTCCCCTCCAATAGGTTTCCATGACTTCATCCTGGTTCCATCAAGGTTCCAAAGCTTCATTGTGGCTCTGTGGCTCTAGCGGGGTTCTCCAGCTCTAATAGGGTTCCGTGGTTCCAAAGGAGTTCCTTAACTGTACTAGGTTTCCAAGGCTCTGTCATGGCTCCCTCAAGGCTCCAGTGGAGTTCTGCAGCTCTAACGGGGTTCCGCGGCTCCAACAGAGCTCTGTAGATACAACTGGTTTCCATGGCTCCATCCTGCTTCCATGACTCCACCAAGGCTCCACAGGAACACTGTGACTCCATAGCTTCAGGAGAGTTCTCAGCCCCAGTGGCCTTCCATGACTCCATCAAGGTTTCATAGCTTCATAACTCCGGTATGATTCTACTTTTGGCCAGTGACCTTAGCAGATGATCTCCAACACTCCAGTTTCCTTTTGTCCCGCCATTCCATGGGTGGAAGCAGTTTCCTGGGTTTCCTCCGTAGATCCCTGTTGGCTCAGCACCTCTTTTCCCCTCTAAGTAATCCATGTGTTTTCTTGGTTGAATCTCCATCTGTAAACACTTGGACTCCTGTTTTCTCTGTTAAAAGACTGATAACAGCTGTACTCTACATATTCATCTGCTGGCCCCTGATCTATTCTAAATGTTGAGACAAAATTAATTTCCTGTAAGAGCATATCTGAAATGCTTTTCCTAATTCTAGCAACTTTAATTGCTTTCCACTGCCAATCCCATGCTCCACCAAACTGTAGTCATTCAATCAAATTAAAGAAACATATGAAAGAAAAAGTAATAATATAGTTTATATAAAGATTTGTTAAAATTAACTTTACTCTTTTACTTATTCTTTCATTAGTGCCTTTTAATAAAGTTCCTTGATTTGACACACTTTTAAAAATATAGTATCATTATATGCAAAAAACCGAGTCCAGGTTTGATTTGCTAAATACAGCTCTACTAAAACATATTAAATTAAATACATGAATTTTAAATTTTGCTGGTCAATGTACTTCCTGAAATAGCTATTGTTTTACCAATAGCTCACACATCAATATTCAGAAACACTGGTCTCCTGAGTTAAGAATATACTTCTGTTTTCTCCTTCATACTACTGCAGTGAGGTCACCCATGGAGAAGATAGCTGGTCTCATCTTAGCTTTTTTTCTCTTAGGTCCCCGAGAATTCAGTCTTGGCACAGTGAGTTTGGATTCTTGAATAACACTTGGTTTCTGTTTTTACTTCTGCCCCTTGCTGACTGGGTGACCTTGAGCAATTTACTCAGCTTCTCTGTGACCTACATTGCTTATCCATGCAATAAGGCCTACAATATGTAACACAGAAGTCAGCTATGATAATTATTTCAAGAAAGACCCTTATTGTTCTTAGTATTCAACAAGCTCTCTGTAACTGTTAGCTGCGATAATCTGTCCACAATGACCTTCGTCACAGTCACATCGAGTCATTTTACAGAAACGAGCTTTGGACCCACCTCTGTGCCTTTGTGTATAGTGGCTTGCTTACCCAAACTCGTCTTACCCACCTGCAGTGAGGAATCAACTGCACCTCTTTAAAATATCTTTTCTGCTGAGCTCCCTATCTAACAAAAACCCCTCCATTCTTTGGACTGCAACAGTTACATGTCTTTTTATTTTTTTTTAATTTTTGCATGTGTGTGTGTCTGTGTGTATCAGGGCACTGTGTATCCATGTGTAGTCCCATGGGTAACTTCAGGAATCGCCCTGGATTGTGATGTCTCCTCTCTGCTTTACTCTGGAGTTTCCCAGGTTCTGCCTTCCTGGGTCAGAGGTTCAGGCTGTCGCCATTTCCACTTGGTGTTTTGACTTGGGATCCAGGATCTGAATTCAAACCTTCTGCTTGCAAGGCAGAGACTTAACCCCTGAGCATCTCTCCAGACTGCGCATAACTTTTCATGTGTTGCACATGTCACGTTCTATTATGGGGTTTACATGTTTGCTGCCGCACCACACTGGCTTTGAATCTTTGAAAAGAAGGTCCCCTGCCTCCATCTTCAAGGATTTTTTTCTTATTCACTGGTGGTCAATAAAAGCTGCTTCATCTGATCCCATGCCCCAGGCTGTAGCTTTTAACCACAGGCGGCCCTGGAGTCAGAGTTGTTACCCTACCTCTGGAGCAGCACGTGCGCCCAGAATAATCATAAAACAGCCCTGTATCTGATTCACGAGTTAACTAAAATAAATATTTTCCCTTCTTTTATGGTGTCTCATACTTTTAAGATGTCAAAACTGTCAAGCTTAGCTTGGCTCTGGATCCTCTCTGTCTTATAACAGCTCCAAACTGCTTCATGCTTAGAGTGTATAATTTGCACCTACTCAAGTCAGTCAGTTTGAGCCACACAACATTCTTCACAGCATACACAGACTAAGTTGTCCTCATTTTACAGATACTGGAAGGAAGACTGAGACAGAATAATTGCCACGTGTAAGATCACACTGCTCCGTACATTCAGACCTAAATGAGGTTGCACACAGTGCTCCCTTCCAGTCGGAGTCTCTGGCCTAGTATCTAAACGAAGAGCCATATCCATAGGAGCCCCACGCTGGGGCCGTGGTCAGGTGATGCTATCCTGGTATCTAGAGTGTTTCCTTAAATTCCCTGGAAGAGCTGCATCTTCCACTTTACCCACCCACATGCACTTGCAGATGGGAAGAGCTAACTTCTGATACTAAACTCATGTGAAGACCACCCTAATCAGTGACTGGTGTTGAGCCTGAGAAGACTCATCTGAATCTATTACTTTTCTCTTTATTATATGTATGGTTTTTTTGAATGTTTGCTCAGAGTAAGTGCATGGGAAATTCTTATTTTTTTCCTAAACTCTGAAAGGCAAGTAGATTTCATTGCACAGCCCTTGAAGGGAATGTTCGTAACTGTCCAGAAATTCACTGATGACATCATCTAGATGAGCAAGAAGAAGCATGGTAGTGTGTGTGCCACAGACAAGGGGCATGGAGTGTGTCCTGGGACGCGGATGAGCCACTATGTCACCTCATCCCCCAGGACTTATTCCCCAGGCACTGGGACAATTGCTGGAAGGCAGCCCTCAGCTGGCCAGTCTACCTGGAGACAGTGAAGGGGCATGTAGCCACACTCCTGAGTGCTCAGCATGGGTATGTAGAGGTTTGGCTCCCTTGATCCAAGAGAAAACAAAAGATCATCCCAACCTCACAGTGCCCATGAAGCAGGCTGCAGCCTTCACTGAGGTCACATGTCTCCCCGAGTCTCCCTCTGCCTCTTGTTGCTTCCTTTCCTTTCCATCCTTGCAAGTGGACTCCAAGAACATGCTCTGATAAAGTTCTTGCCTAATTTTCCAGGGTCTGTTTCTAGGGACCCTGATTACATCATGGAACACTGATAGAGGCTCCAGATTTATTGACTGACTGAACTGATCTGTTAATTAACTGGTCGAGTCATTGTCAAAACTTTACTAGCAAATTTTACTGGGTTTATCCTTCAAGTATATCCTTAATAAGATCATTTTTCCTCATCTCTGCAGCTACTCAGAGCCATTGCTAGTATATATTTCAGCACCGGCATGCAATTTGGAAACAAGAGACCTACAGGAAAGCTCCTTAATCCCCAGGACTGATTGGCTTGGTGAGAAAAGCCAGGTCCTTAACCAGCAATAACCTACACTATCAATGACTAGGGCTTTGTGATTTTTCCTAAGCCACTATAGGTCTGTCATGTGAACTGTCCTCTAGTGTCTTCTGATCTACTTGCAGTACTCCCCAGCACTAGCCAACCCTCTCCCTTCAAAGGGAATCAAATCTCTGATCAGAACCATCTAATTTTCACTCACTCAGGTAAATCTTTCTAGTCTGTAAGTCTGATTGTACATTACAGCCCTCTTCCAGACAGGTATTTGTACACCCCAAGCACACTCTGTCGTCAGAGATTTTGGCTTTACCATGAGCCTGGACCCCAGAGGGCCACACTCTGCGCCCCACCTTTCACTAGGGATTTTGCTCAGTCATGAGAAAAGCCTGCTCAGATTGCCCTTTCCCTCACCTACTGCGACTTACTTTTTCCACAGCACTTGATATCTATGCAGGTTGAACACTTCTAATCTGAAATGCAGTATGGTGCAGAATCCACTACTTTCTGAGCCATGACATGCTGACATAAATGGAAAATTCCACACCTGGTCTCATGTGATGGGTCCTAATCAAAACACAGGTGGAGGCCAGGCAGAGAGGCACATGTCTGTAGTCCTAAATGTACATGAGGATAGTTGAGAAAAAGAGTCACTTGGCATCCAGGAGTTCAAACCCTGGCTGGATAATACAGTGAGACATGTCTCTTAAGAAGAAGGAGGAGGACAAAGAGGAGAAGGAGGAAGAAGGAAGAGGAGGAGGAAGAAAGAGGAGGAGCAGGAAGAAGAAGAGAAGAAAAAGACACACATACCAAGGTATGCTAAAAAGTATTTTGTACTATTATCTTCAGCTATGTGTATAAGACGTGCTATGTAATATGAATGAACTTCATGCCTAGACTTTGATCTTGTCTCTGAATTTTTTATTACATACATGCAAATACTCAAAACTCCAAGGCTGAAATGGTTCTCTTTCCAAGCATTTTGGGTAAAGAATACTTATTTGGGTAATAGACTTACTTAAATTGTCCTGCTTCCCTAAATTTAAGTACAAGTCTCAAGAGAGTAGGATTTAGTTTTTCCAACCATCATATTCCTGCTGTCGTGGATACCTGAAACACTGCATGGATTCGGCTGAGCGAATAACTGGACAAAGTTGTTTGAGAACAGAGTGTATTTGACTCTGACTAAAATCGCTACAAGCATACAGAGAAGAAAGGGTAAAGCACTGGATAGAGAAGATTTGTAAGAACTTTGCAGCGTGAGAAGCTCAGGCTTTGGAGGGTCTTACATACATAACTGATGAGATTAGGAAATGAATTCGGCAAAAAACTCTGTGTGTTCTGCTCAGTGTTTCTGTTTTGGTGGATTGGCAGCTGTGGATCTTGGTGAAGAGCACAGGGTTCTTACCAAAATGAGACTCCCTAAAGGAATCTGTGATTCCTGCTTATCTGATGCTCAGCCCACCCTCCTTGATGAAAGTCCCATTGCTTCTCCAGGTAGGATCCTCACACACCAGACCAGAAATGGTCTTTGTGTGCTGCCAACTCCCTAAAGCATTTAGAGTAGATCCTACATGGTACTTTAAAACCGCTGCTATTTACATACAGGTAGATTAGTAGTCACCGAAAATCTTTTATCTTTTGCAAAAAATAGGATGTTCTTTTTTCCCCGTGTGTGTGTGTGTGTGTGTGTGTGTGTGTGTGTGTGTGTGTGTATGTGTCTGTGAAATCTGGGCATCTGAACTCAGGCCCTATTGTTTGCATGGTAAAGGTTTTAAAGATGAGCTCTCTCCCCCAAATGTTAGGATTCTTGAGCTGAAACATGATTACTTTCAATCCCTGACACATAAAACAGGAAATCCTGCCAATTGATGTAAATCTAATATGTTAGAATGCTCACCTTAAGGATAGAAGTGAATTTTATTTGGAAAGCTGATCCACACAGGTTTTGGATTCAGCAGGTAATTACAGTCAGCTATGCTCCCACGTCTCCTTTGTGAGCAGAGACTGACTGTCCTTCATTAAGTTTCATGCAGACAGATGGAAAGTGATTCAGCATTTGCCTAATTGTAATTCACATGTGGCTAAGCTCTTGGATGTGGGTTTCACTCCAGCTGCAGCAGCTCAGGGTTCTCTTTTTTTCAGACTTTGGTTATTAGAGAATTCTCTAGGGATTCCTGAAGGGCAGGTAACTCCAGGTGGTAAGTGACTCATATAAGGTTACATAGTCAGAACAGAGAGGCCAGTATCTAGCCAGTGAGAAACCCAGTCTGGTATTTGTCTACATGACCCCTGTGATAGTTATATACATAGGTGTCAACTTGATAGCCGAAGAGTGAACTTTGAGTGCATTTATAAAGAATTGATTGTCAAGGCAAAGCAATTGATTGTCAAAGCACTAAGCAAACTTGCAGTAAATCATCCTAGTTGATGTGGTAGGATCCAGTCCACAGTGGGTAGGATCATTCCCAAGGCAGGTGAATAAAATGGAGAAGGTATTCTTCAGCATACCTTGGCAATCTTGCTGTCTAGTGAGTGGGGTTTGCCCCTCTCTTGGTAGTCATATGGACATGGTGTGATGCTTCCCTGAGCTCCTAGTGGTGGGATGAGTGCTCCTGCCAAGCTGGACTAAGAGCTGTAAATGGACGATTGCAAGCCAGAATAAAATCCCTTGTTCCCTGAGACCTTTTGTTATGAATTTTATCAGCAACAGTGCATGATAACTACAACAAACCCATATTGTAAAATGACAGAAATAACAATACCCAATCATAGGTCTGTTAGATTAGAAATTATTAAGATGAAGTATAGCAAAAAGTATGGTCCAGAAATAACCTTTAATACCACTAAGTATAGTCTTTTTTGTTTGTATATTTTTAGATCAAAAAATAAACTTTTGATATATTGAATACAATTAATATTTGAATATAATGATAAAACAGCATTATACTCAAAAGAAAGCTGACTGTATACTTAACCCTGAAGCACAGAACTAAATGCATTCTTATATTTCTGCTTTATTCATTGGTTCAATAAACGTTGGCCAAATAACTACCATGTGCCCAGAGCTGGGAGAAGTACTACAAAGATGCACAATATGTGAACATAGCCTTTAAGGTTCTCCTGATGTATGTAAGAGGAGTTAGGGAAGAAGCAATCATTTGAAAGGAAAAGAAAACAAATAGGAGCCTGTAAAATAATCTCCAAGTGGACCTAAGCCAAAATGTATTTAGTGTTGATACTCTCAATAGTTTATAAACAATGCTTTGTGGTCCTGACCTCACACCCCAACCAGGAAAACAAAGAAGATTAAAGCGCCAGTGTCCATGCACCCATCAATGCACATCTAACCAAGAAAACCTACAGTTTGGAGCATAAAGGCCCAACATATTAACATAACCAGCATTAAAATATAGGCACTTGATTTTAGAGATATTCTAAGTTTTTACAGATTTCCAGCCTACTCTTACATATCAAGTTTGACCTCATATTTTGTTTACACTTATGAGAGAGATGTGAACACATGTCCACCTACCCCAGAATGGGCACCATTGACAGATCAAAGGAATGTTTTCACCCATTTGTAAGTTGGTAGACCCATGAGTTTACTGGGCTTACTCACAGGAGCATGTGTGACCCCAAAATAGCTGCATCATCAAAAAGTCTCACCTCTTTATGGGTGACATAAATGGTTGCATAGATGGAGTGCCTTCCATTCTCTGCATGCATGCTAGCACTTCTTGAGACCACAGATGGCCAGAGTAGAATTATAATTATACACAACTGGGAGGAGGGCACAGGAGGGACTGGCTGGATTCTCAGGGGAGAGTCTAGGTGGCCCTTCCTCCCCTCCCCTCCTGTGAGGAAAGGTGGATGGATCCCACCATGAGATTCTCCCGTGGATCATCATGGCTACTCCAATTAAGATACCAATTGACGCTATGCTTGAAGGACAGCATCCTGTACTACCCAAGACCTTCATAGTCCTCTCTTTCAACACTATAGTGACTTCAGTCATTTGGCCCCACATGCTTATCTGTTCTCAACTATCTGCCATTGCAGACAGGATTAGACTAGAGTTTAAGCCTAGATGTTCTGTGAATCATGAGACACATGAGTCAGGGAAGCAGTAGCACTAAAATGAGCACAGCTAGTTGTGTTAGTGTCATCTGCCAATTGCTGAATGACCCAAGAAACTTGGGAGAACAAGGGGTTTATTTCAATTTATGATTCTTGATTGCTTTCATGAACATAGCAGAAGAGTTCACATCAACATCAGGAGTCAAGAGCTAAGAGAGGGATGCATTTCCTAGTTGTCCAGTTTGCCACAGTCAACCAATTCTCTCTCCATCTTGTCCACTTGCCAAGGAAAGATTAGATAATCTTGCAAAGGCTTGCTCAGGACTTACCTATATTAAATAATTCTTTATAGTCTGCCTAGAGGCTCACTTCTCAAGTGTTGAGTTGACACCTATACCCAACTGGTATATTCACCCTTGAGGCTTTTTTGGCCAAGGTCCATGTCCTTGGTCTTTAAATGACCCAGTTCTAATCAATGCCTTCTATCATTTTGTCTAGGAAGGTCAAGTTTTTCATTGGTAACAATCCCATGCAAGCTGTTGAAATCAAGCAAGTGAGTAAAGATAACCCCTTTTATTATTTTATTTTTCTAGTTTTACAAGCATATTGAGTACTTATCCCTGCTTCTTTCCATCCCCCCTCCCTCCGATTCCTTCATCAGTCCATTCTACTCCCTCCTACCATCCTGCCTGTCTGCTTCTATGGACCTTATGGTTCCCTCTGTCTTGTCTACTCTAGTGGAGGTTCAGGCCTTTTGTGACATTCCAAGTTGCCTGTCTTTGGGCCACCCCATTGATAAGGGCATTTCTCTTCACTCATCCAACTTCCCAAGGCTTCCCAAGGCTTCCACTGTATGTTCTTATCTCTCTTGAGTTCCTCAATAGTCTATGGTGGCATGTTTGTATAGCAGTCATTATACAGGTCTGATAAGGACAAATCTCACTGTAGTCCTGCCTGTAATGGAATGATTTGTCCACTATGAACCTTCCCATCTTTAGGTTCTTATAATCTATCATCTCTTCTTTGGTGAGGTTCCCAAAGCCTTAGGGTGGGGAAAGATCAGGTTGACCTGATTCTGGGTGAGCCATACTCTGCATTATGGCTGCCCATCGCTGTCCACTTCACTGCTCTTCTACTGCCCTAGGCTGCATCCTGTCAGGGTGTTGAGATCCTCTACCTCTGTTGTGGAAGACTTCTAGACTGAGTGTTAAGTGAAGAAAACCCCCTTCTGGTAAGGAGTGATAAGACCATTTTGATTATACAGTCATTTATCTGTGTTCTTCATCGATAGACATTTCTTTCTTTTTTGAGTGTGTGTGTGTGTGTGTGTGTGCACGTGTGTGTGTACATCTGTATGTGGACCTGTATATAAGAGGTCAGTTGAATGTGTGTGCCTGTGAAGGACCAAGAGTGACATCAGAAATCATGCTGGGATGCTCTTTTATCTTAGCACTTTGATCTAGGGTTTCCAAGGCCAGAATTTCAAACTACTGCCACTGTGTGTTTTTATATGGCATTTGGGGATCTGAACTCAGGTCTTTTCTTTTATGAGACAAAAATTTTAACCACTGAGCCATCTTCTCAGCCCATATCAATAGCATTTTTCTGTGATACTTTAAATAATAGGCTAATCAATGGAATAGATTCTGTCTCACAATGGTCTCAGGTCAAAATTGACTTGGGAGGTAGAATGAACCTAAGGTCCTTTCTTCTGTTCCCATTCAAACTGGGTGAAGAGGAAGCACTCTATACATCATAAAGCTTGAATCTGTACAGGTGAAAGATTTCTGGATTCTATCTTGCCACTATAATTCTAATTTTCAGGAACTTCACATGTAGCTCAGTGGCAGATACCTTTCTGGCGAGTTCAGTCTCCAACAATGAGAAGAAAAAAAAAACTATTCTGTCCCAGGTTCCTCATCCCTTATGTACATAATAATGGGATTGTGAAAATGGTCTCCAAGACCATCTGGCCATTCTGTGATTCCTAACACATGGAAAGAAATAGCTACAAGAGAATTTGGACTTTTGCTGTGTTTCAGATGAAGTAAAATATGCCAAATACTTTGGTTAATGTTATGCTAGTTTAATATTATACTAGATATACAAGCATGTCTAGTAGTTTAAAATAGTATAAAATTGATCTATTCCTCTGATCCAGAGAGAAAAATTCTCAAGTGTCTTCACGGAGTAGTCATGAAACTTGGCTTTCCTCACTGAAGGTCAGCTGCCCAGTAAAAATGGTTCTTCTCCATTCCATTCAATGATCACCAAAATCTTCATGCTGCCAAATTCCATGGTGTCTCTGTGGGTTCATCCTACATCTCAGCAGTATTCAGTGCAGCTGAATGCACTCCTGTGTGGGAACATTCTCTTCTCCTCCTTTGCAAGTCACCTTTCCCCACCACCAAATGACCTTCTTCCTTCCTGGCCATTGTCTCTCAGTTCTCCAGGTGGGCATCTCCTTTTGATCTCTATTCTAAATGTTGGCTTGCTCCTTCACCTTTCTCCTATCTACACCAATTTCAGCCCTGAGCAGTCAATACTATTTTGCATGAAGATAATTCTCAAACTTACATCTTTCTGTTAGACCTCTACTTGAACTCCAGATGCCTCATGAAGTAATTAAGAACTCAGAATGCTCACATCAGAGCTCTTGCATTCTCTGGTCTCTAATTCCCACCCTTCTCTAGGTACCCTCCCGTTTCCTCTTCATCTCCGTAAATGACTCCATCACCCACATAATTGTTCAAGCAATCGCCTAGAAAACATTGTCTTTGTTGTTTTTCGTTGTTGAAGTCAAGGTCTTGCTAGGTAGTGATCCTCCTACCTCTGCCCCTCCAGTGCTGGTGAGTAGCACCATGCAAAGCTAATAAGTTATTTGTTTTCCTAATTTCTATATACATTGTGTGAATGACTATCATTGAGTAGCCTCAAGAATATAGTCTAAATTCCCTCCTTGACACCTTAGGATTTATTAACTCTAACTTCCATTGTCTCTTGCCTACCTGGCTGCACAGGTTACTTATTTGCTTTTATTTCCATACCACATTTTTTTGTCCACAAAGGATCCAGAGTGATAGTTTTACAATAGAAGAAACACATCATCATCATCATCATCATCATCACCATCATCATCATCATCATCCTGATGTCTTCTGCTTAGTCAATTATCTTAAACTGCCTTCCATATGATGCCTACTTCACATGAGATGAACTGCTTAGATTCCCAGCACCAAGTCTACATAGGTCCTTCATAGGTATCTGCTGACTGAATGAATAAATGAATGAATGATGCTTTGGCTGAAAACAGCTAAAAAGTTTTAGATTATCACGCGCACGCGCGGTCCAGCCGGGCCTCACCCCGCGCTCTAGGACCCCAGGTCAGCCCACAGGGACCCGGCTCCGACTCCCACCATCCAGCCGGAGCCGCGCGGGGGCCAAGGGACGAGGAGGACCTCCCCTTGCGCCCGGGCCCCGCCCCAGCTGCCCTCGGGTTAAATAGCTCCACGCCGACGCGCCCATCCTCCCTTTTCACCCCACCCCGCTCCTCCGGTAAGGACGCGCACATGCGGTCCAGCCGGGCTTCACCCCGCGTCCTAGGTAAGTCCCCGTTCGGGCCCCGCCCACCAGTACCCCAGGCCAAATAATTCAGTTTAGTGAAATTGAGAGATCTTAAGAGTTAAAATGACAATGCCAAAGTCAAAGTGCAAATCCATGAGAAGCAACACTCAAGTAAACAAATTTCCCACTGAAGAAATTAATCCCATGTTAGACTCCAACAAGAACAAACCCGTGGAAAAAGGCCAAGAAAGCCTCACCCAGGATAAGGTCTTCCAAGATATGATCATTACCATGTTCAATACTATGAAAGAGGAAATCCGGGAGTAATTACATAATCGAATCAATCGCTTTGAAGAGGAACACAACAGACATATGGAGGAGTTGAGAAAAACAGTGCAAGAAACAAAAAGTGGCATAGAGCAGTTAAAACAAACTCAAGCAGAATTTAAAACTGAGCTAAAAGACAAGTTATCTTCAACCCAGAACGCCACAGAGAGTCTTATCAACAGAACTAATGAAGCAGAAAACAGAATTTCAGACCTTGAAGATAAAGTGGGAGTACTAACCAGCTCAATGGAAGAGGTTGTTAAAGCCAAAAAGATACTTGAGAGAAATATCCAAGAGACATGGGACACCCTGAAGAAGCCTACCATGTGTATTCATGGAATACCAGAGCAAGAATCTCAAAATACCACCCCTGAGGAAATTTTTCAAACGATCATCAAGGAAAACTTTCCTCATTTAAAAGAGAGGCCCATTCATATACAGAGGCATTCCACACCCCAAACAGATACGACCAAAATAGAAGCACACCGCGGCAAATAATAGTTAAAACACTCCACATTCAAGATAAAGAACTGGTGCTGAGAGCTTCAAGGGAGAAAAAACAAGTCACTTTTAAAGGTAAACCTATTAAAATAACAAATGACTTCTCAGTCGAAACAGTAAAAGCAAGAAGAGCTTGGAGAGACATACTTCAAGTATTGAATGAGCAAAAATGTCAACCCAGGCTGAATTACCCTGCAAAACTATCAGTCATGATCGAGGGAGAAAGAAAAATCTTCCAGCACAAAGACAACTTGAAGGGATACATGTCCACCAAACCAGGCCTTCAAAAACTGCTAGAAATGATACTCAAGCGTGAAGAAAAAAACAGGCATATCCAGGAGAACAGAAGGCAAATATAACACCATTAAAAGCGAAGCAATATACTTATAAAAGCTACTAAACATAATAAATGTTGGGAATTAACAATAGTTTCTCCATTATAACACTAAATGTTAATGGACTTAATTCACCGATCAAGAGACACAGATTACAAACTTGGATTAAAAATCACAATCCATCAATCTGTTGCCTGCAGGAAACCCATCTCACCACAAAAGATAGGCACACTCTAAAACTAAAAGGCTGATCAACAATTCTACAAGCAAATGGAAGCAGAAAACAGGCAGGGGTAGCCATTATGCTATCAGACAAAGTGGATTTCAAACCAAAAAAAATTGTAAGAGACACGGATGGATACTACATTTTAGTCACAGGTACAATTCACCAGGAAGACTTCACAATACTGAACATATATGCACCCAATACGGGCCCCTCCACATTCATTAAGAAAACCCTACAGCGTCTAAAGCAAGAAATCAACCCCCAAACGATAATTCTTGGGGATTTCAACACCGCCCTCTCTACATGGGATAGATCAACAGGTCAAAAGCTTAACAGAGACACTTTGGAACTTAATCAAACCCTGAAAGAAATGGACCTTACAGATCTCTATCGAACTTTTCACCCACGCACCAAAGAATACACATTTTTCTCAGCAGCACACGGAACTTTCTCCAAAATAGATCACATATTGGGCCACAAAATGAATCTACACATATACAAGAAAGTTGAAATTCTAACCTGTGCCCTATCAGACCACCACGGCCTAAAGCTGGACATCCACAACACATCAAACAAGAGAAAATACACTAACTCCTGGAAACTTAACACTATGAGGCTGAATGAGAACTGGATTCAGGAAGAAATTAAAAAGGAAATTCAAGATTTCCTGAAAGTGAATGATAACGAAAATACAACTTACCAAAATCTCTGGGACACAACGAAAGCTGTTCTAAGAGGTAAGTTCATAGCTCTTAATGCCCACGTCAAAAAAATGGAAACATCAGAAATAAACAACTTAACAATGCAGCTTAAAGCTTTAGAGAAACTAGAGCAATCTGATCCCAAAAGCAGTAGAAGAGAAGAGATTAGCAAAAGAAGGGGAGAAATATCTGAAATCGAGACTAAGAAAACGATAGAAAAAATCAACCAATCAAAAAGCTGGTTCTTTGAAAAAATCAACAAGATTGATACACCCCTAGCTAAACTAACCAAAAGCAAGAGAGAGAAAACCCAAATTAACAAAATTAGAAATGAACATGGAGTTATCACTACTGATACCCAAGAAATCCAGAGAATTATAACATCATATTTCAAAAACTTATACTCTGTGAAGTTTGACAACACAAAAGAGATGGATGAATTTCTAAGTAAACACAACTTACCTAAATTGAATCAGGAAGTTGTGAATTATTTAAATAGTCCTATAACATATAAGGAAATTGAGGAAGTAATCTCGAATCTTCCCACCAAAAAATGTCCTGGACCAGATGGATTCAGCACAGAGTTCTACCAGACATTTAAGGAGTTAATAACACCAATACTCCTTAAACTGTTCCATCAAATAGCAAAGGAAGGAACACTACCTAATTCCTTCTATGAAGCTAATATCGTTTTAATCCCAAAACCTAATAAAGATTCACTTAAAAAAGAAAACTATAGGCCGATCTCCCTGATGAACACAGACGCAAAGATTCTCAACAAAGTCTTAGCAAATCGGATTCAAAAACATATTAAAAAGATCATTCACGGGGACCAAGTAGGCTTCATCCCCGGCACACAAGGTTGGTTCAACATACGCAAATCAATAAATGTAATTCATCATGTAAACCAGTCCAAAGTCCAAGACCACATGATACTCTCGATAGATGCAGAAAAAGCTTTTGACAAGATCCAACAGCCTTTTATGATCAAAACGCTAGAGACAGTGGGAATGGAAGGAACCTTAATCAATATAATAAAAGCTGTATACAACAAGCCCACAGCAAGGATTATGCTCAATGGGGAACAATTGGAAGCATTCCCACTTCGATCAGGAACTAGACAAGGCTGTCCACTCTCACCACTTCTATTCAATATTGTACTTGAAGTCTTAGCCGAAGCCATAAGACAAGAAAGGGACATAAGAGGGATTCAAATCGGCAAGGAAGAAGTCAAGCTATCCCTATTTGCAGATGACATGATCTTATACCTGAGTGATCCCAAAAACTCCACCAGGAAGCTCCTGGAACTAATTGAGAAGTTCAGCAGGGTGGCAGGATACAAAATAAATGTGCAAAAATCAGAGGCCTTCCTATATGCCCAGAATGAAAGAAGTGAAAAAGCCTTGAGAGAAACCATACCATTTACTATAACCCCTTAAAAAAATGAAATACCTTGGTATAAACCTAACTAAGGAGGTAAAAGACCTTTACAATGAAAACTTTAAAACCCTAAAGAAAGAAATTGCAGAAGACACCAGAAGGTGGAAAGACCTCCCTTGTTCCTGGATTGGCAGAATCAACATTGTAAAAATGACCATCCTACCAAAGGCAATATACAGATTCAATGCTATACCAATCAAAATCCCAAAGCAATTCTTCAAAGAAGTTAACCAAACAATCTCAAAGTTCATATGGAGGCACAAAAGACCCAGGATAGCAAAAACAATCCTGAGTAACAAAAACACAGCTGGAGGTATTACCATACCAAACCTAAGTCTATACTACAAATCCATAGTTATAAAGACAGCCTGGTACTGGCTCCAAAATAGACACACAGATCAATGGATAAGGATTGAAGACCCAGATATAAGCCCACAAAGTTACAGCCATTTGGTCTTTGACAAAGGGGCCCAAAGAATCCAATGGAAAAAGAACAGCATCTTCAACAAATGGTGCTGGCAAAACTGGATCTCCACATGCAGAAGATTAAAGCTGGACCCATACTTGTCACCATGTACAAGACTTAATTCCAAATGGGTCAAGGACCTTGATATCAGGCCACAGACTATAAAAACCATAGTTGAAAGGATAGGGAACTCCCTCGAGCTGATTGGGCTAGGCCAACACTTCCTAAACAGACATCCAATGGCACAGTCACTGCTACCAACTCTCAACAGTTGGGATCTTGTGAAATTAAAGAGCTTCTGTTCAGATAAAGAGATTGTCACACGAGCTCAAAGGCAACCCACAGAATGGGAGAAAATCTTCACTAACCACATATCTGACAGAGCTCTACTGTCCAGAGTGCACAAAGAACTTAGAAAACTAAACTCCAAGGAAAACACTGGCCCAATTAAAAAATGGGCCCTGGAACTTCAAAGAAACTTTACCAGGGATGAAATTAAAATGTCTAACAATTATCTTAAAAAATGCTCCACTTCCTTCGCCATCAGGGAAATGCAATTCAAAACTTCCCTGAGATATCATCTCACCCCGGTCAGGATGGCAAAAATCCACAATACAAATAACGACAAATGCTGGAGAGGATGTGGAGAGAGGGGAACTCTCCTACATTGTTGGTGGGAATGCAGGCTCATACAGCCACTCTGGCAAGCCGTCTGGAGATTCTTAAAGAAATTAAAGATTGAAATGCCATATGACCCTGCTATCCCACTTTTGGGAATAACCCCCCATGCAGCAGAGATTTGCCTCGATAGCACAAGCTCGACCATGTTCATAGCAGCACTGTTTACAATGGCAAAGTCATGGAATCAACCTAAATGTCCAACAGTTGACGAGTGGATAAGGAAACTGTGGTACATCTATACAATGGAGTACTACTCAGCCATCAAAAATGATGAATTACTGGAATTTGCTGGGAAATGGATGTCATTAGAAAGAATTATATTAAGTGAAGTATCCCAAACCCAGAAAATTAAGCGCTGTATGTACTCCCTAATAGGTGGCTCCTAGTACCAAACTCACCCAGCCCACATTGAGACACTCAAAAGTAAACCTATTTAACACAGTAATTGCATGGATTATGAACAAGAGAGATGGGTTAGGAGGGCCACACTAGAAACAAGGAGAGAGGAGATCATGTTACAGCAGAGAAAATAGGCTTCCATCAAGGTCTGCAAGTAAGTAATGAGAAACCTGGTTAAGTTCACAGACGTTCTTTCCTGATCTCACCAGAAGGGGAGGGCATATAGTCTAGCAGATAAAAAGTAATCATTTTGCAAATGGGTGATGGACCTCTCCCTCAGTGAGGTTTCCTACTCTTATTACATCTACACTTAAATGTGCTATTACAACAAGACTCCAGTTTAACAGCTTTTTGTCTGTGGCCAGGGGATGACATACAGTGCCCAGCAGAATGGAGTGAAGGGAATTGCAGGAGCAGCAAAACTGCAAAAGAAAATCAACAAACCACAATCCAGAACTTCAGAGACTCTATATCAATCACATTGAACTAGGCCAGCCTAATCTCTCCCCATCCTGGAGCTCAGGGACATTTGCGGAAGAGGGGGCGGTAAGATTGTAAGAGCAAAAGGATGGGAGGAGCAACGATTTGCAAGATTCTCAACAATAGTTGGGGCCAAAGCAATCATAATGGGACTTTGCATGCCCTGCGCAATGTCCAGCGCACTGTTGCCCTCATAAAGTCTAGCATCTGTTAAGGGCACCGAGACCCCTGGAGGCAAGGGATTGACAGCCATAGTAGTGATCTTATGCTTAAGGGGAACAAGAGAAAGGGCTTATGGAAATGCCACTGGGTCCTTATATGTCATCGGAGAGGAGGACCCAGTGGAGAGTTAGGCGTACACAATAAAGGACTCTCTGGGAATTGGGGGGGAGGCACTGGGGGAAGGGGAGGGGGAGGAGGAGGTTCGGGGGGAGGAGGGGGAGGGAGGGAACTGGTAAAAAATTTTAAAATGTATAATTAAATTTTTAATAAAAAAAAAGGAAAAAAGAAAAAAAAAGTTTTAGATTATACCTGACCTAGGTAGATAAAGCATTTTGATACAAACTGCTCCTTTATTTTTTTTTCTTTTGGCTGTCTTGGGGATTGAAATCAGAGCCTTGTCCAGAGCAGTGCAGTGCTCCACCACTGAGCTAGGTCCCCTGCCAGGGTTCTTGACCTTCTCACCAGTCTAGGCCTAGAGCTCCAACACCTGCAACCTAGCTGAGCTCACCATGACCGTGGTCAGCAGAAAAATGCGTCTGCCTCTTCTTGGTTGGTCCAGTGCTGGAGGTGCCTTTTGCCTCTTTCTTGCAGCAGCTGGTCATTTGGACAGTTGCGGATTTGAAGTGAGTTTCCACATTTTTATTCTGATGACCTAGAGATGACATATATTTGGAGGGAAACTAAAGGGGTTCCCTGAAAGTAGTACCCATTTTATAAGTGAGCTTACTTGCTGACCGAAGAAGCTGCCCAGTGTAGACTTGAATGCTGGGTTTTTGTAATTGTGAACAATAGTGCAAATATGTTCCTGCCATTTGTCTAAGTTGTTAGTGTTTCAAACACTGCAATGAAAACAGCATGCAAAAACAGACTCAACTTAAATGAAAACGAATGAGACATGCTGTCTTTGTCTATAAGACATGAGGCATTCCTATTTTTTATAGCAGTGACTTTGGATATAATTTAATATGCTAAAATTAAACTATTTTTTCTACATATCCTTCATTTAATAAACACAAACATTTACTGAATTCATACTTTCCTGGGTTTGTGTATAGTAGAAAAATAGAGAAATCTGCAAAGACAGATTTTACAGATTTCTACATATCACAGTCCCGTCTTCCAAAGCCACTAGGGCCAGTTTGCCAGTTCCAGATCTACAGATTCACCAACTGCAGGCTGAAAACCGTGACAATTAGTTTCAGCTGTCAGCATTTGAGGTGGACCTGTGGGTAAACTTTTGAAGAATTACTTCATTAAGACAGGGTTCGTAGTAGATTGCCTAACTGCATGCCCCGGTCCGTAGTGAGGTTACCCTTGGCATGTGGAGAAAATGGAGCCATCTGGTTAGCAGTTTGGTACAGCTGGCAGCAAACTCAATATGCATGGGACCCGCGCTCTTGCTGTGGATATGGGGATATGGGGGTCTAGTTACCTAGGCACCTGCTGCTGGTTTAACTCTCCTGAAAGGATGATGAACTGTAACCTGAGACCATGAGCATGAATAAGTCCCGTTTCCCTAAGTCACAGCAGCTAAGCTGTGAAACAAGGGCAGTTTGGTACCAGAAGAGTGAAGAGTTGTTATGGAACTGTGACAAAAACATGCACAAGAAGCCACTGTGACTGGACTGAACGTGCAGCTGTCTTCTTTGCTGTACTCCCTAAACCGTACAACTGGTTCACAGTGCTCACGTTGCATTAGGTGCTACAAGTCATCCAGAGGTAATTCACAGCACAGGAGGATGTATGTGCCCTAGGGTACGGCAACCATTAGGTCACAGTACACAAGGATTTGAGCATTCCTGGATTTTAGTGTTTTCAGAGGATCTGGATAAACCATTGCAAATACCAGAGAATAGCTGTGTTCTGATTCCTTGGGGAAAACAAAAACATGGAAAAGAGGGAAAACACAATAAAGGAAAAGGCAATTTCAAGAACTTCAGCATGGAGCCAACCAAAGGCAACTTTTTATTTGAAGTTAAACTTCTGCTGAGAAAACTCCCCATGTGCAGCTGAGGTTGGAGGAAAGAACTCTGTCAGTTCTTTCATGCTCACGCAAGTCAGTTACAGCTGAGTCAACACCTCTGTGGACAAACTGACAGCAGGAAGGACCAGAGAGTTCCTCCACTGGATTCATCAGCAAGTTCAGCTCTGAGAACATTTCACTACCTCATTAATCATGCATTTAATTACATGAGCCAAATACCAATTTTACATCCATTCATTCAACCAGTTTTAAATGTTTTTTTTTTTTTTTCACGGCCAGGACGAGGGAAAGGGTGCAGAAGCAACTGTTGGGATGAAATCTACCTTCCTTTAAAATTTTGACACTTTGTGATCTAATTTTGATTAAATTTGAGTTTCTGAATTTGTGAATTAAAACATTAATTTATCTTGATGATTGAAGTTTTGTTGGACACTGCCTGAAATGTTGTCTGAGAGATGAAGAGAAAGAAGAGGCTTGGGCCTGACATAAAGGGAAGCTTCATTCTTAAACAAGGCCAACCAGATGAAAAAGCCCTCCAAGAAGAATCACAGTACATCATTATTCTAGATTAAACTCTCACACTGCAATGCAACAGACCAGGCTGAAAATCAAGATGAAACCATTCATGCCAAAGTTCCATGTAACAAATCTATTAACCGAAGCTGGCTTTCTTTTCTATCAGAAACGAGAGATTAAAAACCACACATGCAAACAAAACCAGTTTCAGCCAGCCTAATAAAGTTTCTTCTCATTGAGTCCTATGAAAAATGAACCCCAAGTCAGCTAATCACTGCTTTCTCTATTGTCCTGTTTCTCTGTTCCCAGTTTACTATGAGTAACTGCTTGTTCTTTGCGTCAGCTTTTTTTCCCCCCCAGCCCCTCTCTGTCTATAAAGCCAAATTTGTGTTCTCATCCAGTGAGGATACTGATTCTATTGTATGGGGTGAAGAGTTACTGGATTCTAGGATTGCAAACTGAAACCAGTCAAGAGCTTTAAACTGAATAGTAATTTTGTTCTTTGATAGACTGATGAGTGCTTTAAGAGGGGGTCAAGATTAATGACAGTCCCCAGGGGGTGATGAGGCAGGACAAATATCATGACAACCTTGCACTGCCACTTCTGTCTGTGTGGCATCAAGCACGCTGCTCAGTCCTTAGAGATATCTGCTTCCCTACTTGTTCACTGAGAAAATATCATCCACCTCACTGGGTCCTTGTGCCCTGTAGAATAAGCTGCGGTATACACAGCACATAGCAGCACTGAGGGTTAATATTGATTGACAACTTGACAGGATGTAGCATCATTTATAAGACTAACCTGTGGGCACGTCTGAAAGAGAATTTAGGTTTTGGGTTGATTGAAGTGGGAAGAACCATTCCAACTGTGGATGGCACAATTCCATCATCATCATCATCTCTCTCTCTTCCTGAATCTAGATGCAGTGTGACCAGCTGCATCATGCTCCCGGCCATGTTTTCTCCACTACAACAGACTTCAGAGTGAGCCAGAATCAAACCCTTCCTTCCCTGAGTTGCTTTCATTGGGAATTTCATCACCGTGATGGGAAAAGTAACAAATACAGGGGCCTTGAAAAAGTGGCAGCTACTAATCACTATAATTCCATTTAAGCAGACCTGGAGTGAATTGGGCTAAATCTTCGTCTTTAAACTGGGCCCTGTATACCTTAAAAAAAAAAAGCAGGTTGTGGAAATGGAACACAAAGATGAGACATAGGGGCAGACACATTCATTCTTTGGCAATTTTCTTTAAACGGTTTTAAGAGCCATGATCCACTGGGATTCTAAGAGAAAAACCTATGATGACAAGGGAGGGAGGTTCCACACAAATGGACTGTGATTACTATGAAGGATTCCATAGCTTATCTTAGGGAATGAGAAGAGAAAGTTTTTCACACACAGTCTAGACAAGAAGAATCGAGTCAGATTCTAAAAATTCGTGCTTATACAGCACACAGAGAGAGATATAGAAAGACATATATGCACACACACAATGGCTCATGCACATACACCCACCCACCCCACCCCTCCCCCCCCCCACAGACATACACATATATGCACACATATAGCGGCTCATACACACACCTTTTTCACGGCTGGGAAGTTTCTTTGAATTTGATTTCTACATACTAGTATGTTTTCACTTCAGGAATCACTGTCTAGATTTGCTTCCCCCAAAAAAACATAACCTGTTTCTGGGAAATAGATTTCTGTTTCTTGAATTGAGGTTTTGCCCAGATCCGCAGAGAAGCCTAAAGTACAGCTGAATTATCTACCCTCTCTAGTCACAGCTTCTGCCTAGACAGAGCCTTGCCTAGACATCATTGGTACAGGCTGTCCACATGATACTCAAGCTCCACTGCCGTTCTCATCTAAGAAGCAACACTCCAACCACCCTGTGTCTATGTATTATTGTCACATGGACTGAGGTTTATCCTTGTCCATTTAGTGAGTATCTATCAGGTGCCAGATACTGAGCTGGGTATGAGACAAGATGGCACTATAAATAAGAGAGGTCTCTTGTTCTTATGAACATAAATTAGCAGGGTCTATAGATGTCCTGAATATGAGATGTCTCCCACAGACTTTTGCTTTAGTACCCAAATAGTAAAAATAATTTGGGAGAGTGTGGAAACTTAAGAAGGTGGGTCTTTGGGATGCCCCTTATGGCATAAGCTATCCCCGGGAACTCTGTGCCTCATGGTTCACTATGATGTGGACAGATATCCTGTGCCTTATGCTTCTGACACCATGTGTCCATTTCAAACATATGAAATCTTTGTCTTTAAACTGGGCCCTGAATACCTTAAAAAAAAAAAAAACAGGTTGTGGAAATGGAACACATCTGTGAAGCGAACACTCTTAAAACATGAGAAAAAATAATCCCTGTCTTAATTCATTTTTACCAGGTATTTGTAGCTATGCAAAAGAAATAATTGGGTCAATAAGAAAAAAGATAGAAAGCTAGTGTGCAATAGAATCAGACAATGAGATCATGGCAGTGAGAAAGATCAAGCCGGAGACAGGGTGTTCAGGGAAGGAACATGTCAGTTGAGGTCTGGATCATGAGAAAGAGAACACTAGGCAAAGGCTGGGAGAGGTTGCAGGCACACCTAGCTCGTGGCTCCACTGCATGTACTGAGATCCAGATAATGGCCTGCAATGAGCTGTGCGTTTGAGTTTGACACTGCGGATCTCACACGGATATGGTCCCTGACCTCAGCTTTGTTAACTGGTGGATGCTAATGAAGTCACCAGAAGTCACATTTTCTCTGGAAAACAAAAAGGGGTCTATTCTTCAAGGACTGAAGCCAAAGAGAACTAATATAATGTCAGGAGCTGTCTTCATCTCTACATTATTGGAACTGACTTTGGGACGTGGAATTTAGTCATGGTGAGACTGTTGTGTGGTGTTTTACTCTAAACAAAGACCATTAAGATCGCAGCTGTTGATTGTTGATGTTCCTTCAGACAGAGGAGCTGGGAGGAGCCAGCCCGCACGTGCTGCCCCCGGCACATGCGCGCCATGTGCCTGCACACGTGGTCTGGGCGGGACCGCAGGCTGCATGGGCTGTGCAGGGAAGTTTCATCTGTGCAGCCCTGGGGAAGATCAGCCATCCTGGGCTGGGCTTTCTGGCAATGTAGCTGCCTGTAATCTGGCAATATAGTCTCTCCTGTTCCTGTCCATAACCCTCACCTCTGCTCCTGCAAGTAAGCCCAGTAAACTCACTGGTTCATCAGGTCAGAACTTGGTTGTTATAGACTCCTATTTGGGATGGAAAAGTGGTTGTATGAGGGTCTCCTCAGAGTATTCACACAACATGGGCATAATTGTTAGGTTTGGAGATGTTTTTAATGTGTCCCGCAAAGACTCATATATGGAAACTCAATTCCCATCATGAAACATTAAGAAAGTAAACACTCGAAATTTTATATGCAGATGGTATGATCATATATATGCTATCAAAAATCTCTTAGATTGATGAACACTTTCAGCAGAATGACAGGATACAAGATTAACTTGTAAAACTCAGCAACTTTCCTATACACCAGTGACAAACTCTGCTGAAGAGGAAGTTGGAAAGCAATTCCATTCACGATTACCTCAAAACAAAAAAATAAACCTAAACAAAAAGTGAAAGGCTTCTACAAATGCAAGCTTTAAAATGCTAAAGAAAGAAATTGAAGATAACGGAAGATACTTCCCATGCTCATGAATTAGGAAAGTTAATATTGTGAAAATGGCTATACTACCAAAGCAATTTACAGACTCAATACAATCTGTATCAACATCTTCACAGAAATGGAAAAACAGTCTTAAAATTCATACAGAAGCGCAAAAGACCCCAGATAGCCAAAGCAACACAAAACAAGAAAAATGCCAGAGGTATCACCATACCTGATTTCACTGCACAAACACCGCAAGCAACAGCATGGTGCTGGCATGAAAAGAGACATGTTTCCCAGGTATTTTTGAACTTTCCGTGTAATCCAGGCTGGCTTCAAACTCACAGATCTTCTATCTCCACCTCTCCGGTGCTGGGATTTACAGATGTGCATTACTACACCCAGTATAAATCTCTTTTCTATATAAGTTACCCAACCTGAGGTATATCGTTAGAGTAACAGGTTTGCAGAATGAGATAGTCACATGAATCAAAAAAGATTATGCAGTTTTGCAGGAGATATGGGGCTATGCATGCAATGTGGTGATTAATGATAGTTGTTATGATAGCATGGATGGAGACAAGTGATCATGTTAGTGTAGCTCTACAAAAGCAGCGGTCATTGAAGAACTGACCGCTCACCCTGTGAGCACACTGCCTGCCAGCCCATGCTGCACAGATGGCTCTATGTCAGAACATTTCTTGACTGAGTCGTCTGTTAGTGGGACTACAAATCTTAATGGGTGGATCTCTATGAACACCTTGGGGCCTGTACGGTAGTAACACACACTGACCTTATTTGTTTACTTTGTGCTATAGATATAGTTCACAGGTAAAACACAGGCCTAGACTGCGAGAGGCTCAGGGCTTGTTCCCCAGATCCTAAATCAAACTTATCTTTCTTCTACCCAGTGCACTGGCTGAAAAAGTTTTATGCTCTTTCCAGACGAAGCTTCTTCCTGTCCTATCTCTTGCTTGGGCTCGGGCTGCTCTTCATATGAAGTGCGCGTCCTCTGAGTCACATCCCTCTGTCATATCCCACCTTTATTTCTAGAACCTTCACTTGAGCGCGTTCTTGATACCTCTCAGAAACCTCTGAACTGCCAGGACCCTTCACAGTTTACCTTCTCATGGCATGAACAGTAAACTATAGTTACTGTTTATGTATCTTTTTTCTCCTCTGGGAATGACAATTCCTTGAAGGCAGTTACTTGAATTTTGTATTTTATTAATTTTTGAAGTTATCATATACAGTGATGAATTTTGTATTTTATTAATTTTTAAAGTTATCAAAAATTGGTGGGTTTCATTGTGACATTTTAACGCTTCATTTTAAGCATTTATGAAACTTTATTTGTACTTTAAGCTTGTTTGTAATCAGCCCTTCCCCAACTACCTCCCCACCCACCCTGCTCCCTCGTGCTGGTCCCCTAATAGTCCTGCTTGCACATCAGGTGAATTGCACATCAGGTGAATTCCATTTCCCTTTCTTTTCTCCCCTCTGCCCAATCTTAAGACTTCTTCCTCTCTTCTCATGGTCCCCTTTTTGTTTGTTGAATGAAACACACACACACACACACACACACACACACACACACACATCTAAGTTCTACATATGAAAGGAAATATAAATATTGTTTTTTCGAGTCTGGTTTATTTCATTAAACATAACAATCCCCAGATGCATCCATGTTCCAAATATCATGATTTTCATGTTTCTTTATATCTGTAAAAGTTCTACTGCTTATTAAATTACACAGTCATATCCATTGGAATGAGCTTTGGAAATCTTAAACTCTCTAAGGTTCTCAGTTTCTTTATATCTTCCGCATTGAATCGTAAGGACTGAAGAGAGATGCATATTGGAATCCCATGGGACTACGTGGTATGCCTAGTATGGTGAGACCGAAAAGATAATAAGACAGACTAACTCAAGCTTGAAAGAATGATAGAATAAAGAAAAGAAAGAATGGTAGAAAGGTTAACGGTTGTCTGACTCAGGCATGTAAGTAGGACTCACCAGGAGAGACCAAGGCAACAAATCTTTCAACTCACAATGTTCTATCATTCTTTCTTTCTTTGCTTTAATGACAGTTAACTCACTCTGTGTGTGTGTGTGTGTGTGTGTGTGTGTGTGTGTGTGTGTGTGTGTGTGTGTGTGTGTGTGTGTGAGTGAGATTGGGAATCACCTTAAATTGCTTCTACCCCCTTTTTGTTTCACTCTGGGACCCCAGGCTCCACTTTCCAGAGCTGGAAGTGCAGGTTGCTACAATATCTGTGTGATTTTTTTTCCTGTGGAATTGGGAACACATACTCAGGTTCTTTTGCTTGTGAGGCAGAATCATAACCTCTGAGTCATCTCTTCAGCTCTCAAAACTCATTTTATAATAGGATCGTGTTCACAAAAGTGCAAGTGATTTGTGGATAAACACAAAGACAAATGAAAAGGGATAGGGATTAATTAAAAATAGAAACCACTTTGCACCTGTCATAGTTAGGTACAGGTGTCAAATTGATAGCTGAGCGTTTAAGCTTTGGGCACGTTTGTAGATAATTGGTAGTTGAATTAAGCCCAGAGCAAACCTGCAGGAGATTATCTAGTTGATGGGTGGGACTAGGCCCTAGACAGGTGAATAAATGCAGAGAACTGGTTCCTTGTGTGTACGTGGCCAGATATGCTACAGGCTGTTACATGCTCATGGCATGGTCGGTTCCCTCGGCACTTTGGTGATGGTGTCAAGCTGGACTAAGAACCGTAACCAGACAATCGTAAGAAAACAAATCCCTTGTTCCCTTAAGCAGTTTTGTCATGATTTTCTCAGCCATATGCACACTAACTGCAACATACCTTTCTCAACCTTTTGTTGTGAATAGTTGCATTTATGAGAGACAAGAGGCTAAGACGAATATTTTGGGTCATGGAGAAATATTCTAAGCTGTCCATGTTCAGCTGCTATTTGAGGAGGTCACCCTGATCTTCTCACAAAAGTTGCTTAATAGCATACTGGGCAGGGACGGAGAGCCATCTGCATCAGACTTGAGCATGCCAGAGATTAAAATGCCCCTGGTGAGTATCATTATATTCTTTAAATGGGATTGTCTTAATCTAAAAAAAAAAAAAGAAAAAAAATACCAAATTTAATTTAAAACAATCGCAAACTGCTGGAACAATGGGAAATAACTCTGAAAAGGGGCAACGTGGCGAGTGCGTTTACTGGAGGGTGGGGGAAAGGAAACTGTCGCTCTGCTTAAGAAGCTGAAGGTGCCCAGAAAATGAACTCATTTCAGGGCGGAAAAATCTGCAGGTCATTTCTTACTCTCAAATGCGTGCAGGCTTTTTTCTTTGGACATTTAAAGAGGTGATGGGACCAAGTTTTCAGGTTTCTACACCGCCTCATTCTTTGCTTCAGCTGACTTTCAGCGGGGGAGCAACTAGAACCACATCATTTCCCCGGACAAAGAGCATGGAAATGTTCCACTTTGTTGATTTATATTATATATTATTAACATTTTTATTTTTAATATTTATATTAAAGTATATCATTCAATATTAATTTTAAAATCTATTTATATTTATACAGAGATTTATAAATTTATAGATTCATATGTTTCCTCGTCAATTTCTATAGTAGTCTTGGTTTCTTAGACATCTCCCAGGATCATATTTAAATGCTGGTCATAAGCGTGTAAATGCTTGGTCATTTCTCCACAACAATCCGCTCATCCAGGCTGAGCCTGATTGAGATAGAGGGGTCCCTGCACAGTATTGGTAGTTGTTGCTGGTTCACATCATCCGCCAGGTTTCCAGGATGCTCTTAACTTATCTTAATCTTAATTTCTGTTTCATAGCAATCACAATTTTCTGTTGGATTTAACACTCTCAGTGCACATAAGTTCTAGTTCACCAGCCCAAGCTTAAAAATGAGCCACGTACACGCACCCTCAGCGCGACCCACCACCACTTCTCTTGCAGACCGTGAGTAGACGCTTGTTGCAGTTACTCTTCTTTGTTTTTGTGAGACAATGCACAGCTTAAAAAAAGACGGAGGGGAGACATTGTCCCTCATGGCGACAATCCCGTAGCTGAGGGCCTGGCTGGAGACAGAACAAGCAGCCTGGTTCAGGTCACTGTTGCCATCACAAAAGCACAGAGAGCAAGAGCAAAACTGGGAGGAAGTAGGGCCCCCAATGATGTGCTTTCTTCCAACAGGCACTTCTTTTTTTATAGTTTTTTTTTTCCACTCATACAAACTTAATAGGTACCCCGTCCCCTCCCCCACTCCTCCCTGGATCCTCTTGCTCCCTCCTCCCTTTTTCCTTCCTTTCCCCCCTCCCTCCCTTCCTCCCAGTGCCCCTTCCCCCGCCAAATCCCTGGAGCATCCTTTAGTGCAGGCACTGCTTCTTAAAGGTGACATCACCATCCCAAATGTTAACACCAGCTAAGATGGGGGGTAACACATTCAGATCATGACAGCACTGTGGGCATTTTATGTTGACAACAAATATGAAAATCTGAACTGCTGGATATATTATGTTTTTCCTTTTTTCTGTGTATCAAATATTAGTTCAAAGGTCACTAACACACGCACACACTTATGCATATATAGACATGTGCACAGGCATATATATACATATACATATACATACATGTATAAGGACACACACATGCATACATGCATATATACACATGCATACACACATTCACACACATACATACAGAAGTTAAACTTAAACATTCCTCATTAGCATTTTTGAGAAAATCAAAACCATCTTCAGAAACAAAGGTGTGATTTCCAATATTTATTTCCAACAAGTTCAGGATTTATAATAGAAACTCAAAAATTTCTTTCCATAAAGTATAAAGGCTATTTGGTGTGGGACCAAAACACACTTCCAAAAGAAGGTGCTCCAGAAGTCTGTCCTAATATGCTTATTTCCCAGAGTCACAGAAATAGAAGTCTGTAGAGGCTTAAAAAAGAAGCAAATCTCCTTAGCTGAAATTTCAGGTTTGAGGGTCTCAGTGCTACTACGTAAGTGCAAGAGGCAGCTCTCAGGAAAGCAGCGTGCACTGAAGTGTCTTCATTATAAGCGCAGCCACAAATAACCCTTCAGCTCTCCTTGGCAGCGAGGCAAAAGTTTTTCAAATAAGGAATGGAAACTTCTCTGAGCATCTAGCTAAGTTATAGATCACACTGCTGTATAGCAATATTGCCAGTCTGTGAAGAATAATAGAATAGGCCCCAAAATGTTTGCCTGGTAGGACAGCCAACTTACAAACACGCCCTGATCTGAGCACATTTTTAATTCTTTCACAGTAAGGCTAGATGAAATTAAAGTTGAGGAGTATTCCTGAACACTGCCAAAGTATTTGAGGTCAAGCTGAGAAAGTTTCCCTGAAATTCTCTTCCAAGATTATGCTGAGGACTGAGAATCCTGCAAATGGCTGCAAGAGCAAACTCCACTTTTCATGTTAAGGAAAAAGTCAGTAGTGAGCACATTTCCCTCTGTTGATGCCTTCCCGAGGCTTGGCATGGCATGGGGGACACTGTAGCTGTGGCCCAGGCATCTGGGAAGGAGCTGGGATTATAGCACCATCAATATTTTGCAGGGGAGTCCCACAATCTCTAGAGAGGCATGGAACCTACACTCTGACTTCTTTGCAGCTAACCTTTGGAATCACATGGATGCCATTTTACTACAGGAGGCAGCTTAAGGTCAAGAAAATGTCAAGTCTTAGCAGCCAGGTAGGCTTGGTGGCTATCAATAGTCTGTATTGGCTTGAGCGTGTTATTTAAGTTCCCATGACACATTCCATTATTTGTTACATGCTGGCGATAATCCTAAAGTGTTACCTGGGGCTATGCTAACACATGAGAAAACTGGAGATACGGGCAGTACATGTGATTGATGGGCGCCATTCAATGCTCACTGTGGGTCATAGAACCTAACCATTGTATAACTATGTCACCAGTGTTCCCTTACACCTTCTTATTGGGAACTGTTTCTATAGCAGAAATGCAATATTTTATCGCTGATAGTCATTTAGAGCTAAGGCAGTCTCCTACAATTTAAAAACTTAGTTTTGCTTTTCAGCAAATAGTTCCAGAACTCATTATAATTACTAAAGATTCAGCTTAATCTCTCACTTCTCTGCACTTATGACAGAATTCTAAGATTGACAGTTCAGTGCCTTTGAACCTCTCAGAGAGAAGGTTCTTTTGGGTTAAAAGAAACAAAGTAATTCATGTATCCTGGAGGCATCTGAATGGTCAAAGTGGAAGCTGGGTCTAATCCAGAACTAAGGAAGAACCATATCTCCTTAATCTCCTTTGTCCACAAGGTCCTTCCTCTTACCTTACACATGAGCTGGTCTTCAAGTAAAAACTGAATTTCTCTTGTAATACTCAGATTTCTTCACCAAGAAATCTTCATCTTCTGCTTATGTATCCGATCAATGCACTGTGGTTCTGCCCTCCTACACGTGCTGAGCACTACTGATAGACTAACACTAGCAATGCACCAAGGCTGCGGTCCTAGTACCGAGCCGCGGTGTTACCTAATAGTAACTCCCAGCGGCCAAGCTGTACTGTGCCTCCTCTGTATCACCGAATGAGGTCGATCGTATCACACTTCTGTCTCTTAAGGCGTCTGCTTTCCTAACTCCCCTCATGCACACTCAATTCCTTCTGCCTCTTGCCTCTGCCCCTTCCTATGCCTAATCCTCGAGCACAGATTTAAAGCTCCAGTCTTAGACTCCAGATGCTAACGCTTTATGCATTCTCCTTGGGAGATTTTAGCCACTACCTATCTGCTGGCGATTCTGCAGCCACTGGCCTGTCCAAACTGCACCTGATTCCCAGATTTTTACGTCAAAGACTTGCAAGAAGCTACCAACTGGATGTTTCTGGGCAACTTGGGAGAGATACCTTTTTCTACCCTAAACAAGAGGTTTCTCTTGAAATTGTTCTAACTCTCGGTGCTACCAACAGCAACCCAAACTAGAAATTTGGAGTTATTCTCCCTTATTCATTATCGCTACCTAGTCCTGCCAACTGAATCCTCATTGTGGTATTTCACACCTTCTTCTTTATATTTCAGAGCCAGCAGGGTCCTCTCTAAGCTGTACTGGGATTGTTTATGATGGCGGAGGACCCAGGCATTCGGGCAGAATGGCAAGTCACAGATGAAGCAGCCCACTAGTGAGGCAGGCAGAAGACTGCCCCACTATTACACTGCAAGTTGCAGTGTAAAGTCTTTGATGTCTTCTGGTAGGAACGACAGCTAAGCACAACCCCTTCACTATGAGGAAAAATGTCAAGGGCTTTCTATTTTGATTTTTCTATTAAATCTCAACAAGGGCCTTTAGAGATTGATTAAAAATCACAATGTTTCTGTATGCCATATTTTATGACTTGTCAGGTACCGTGGGAGGATATGATCTCTGTTAGCAAAGATACAACACTCTGATGATGTAGAGGTGTGGAGAAGCCAATAGGAGACACAGATATGAATCATTACAGGATAGAAGGTGAAGAGAGTCATAGAAAAGAAGGGCAGATTAATTCATCTAGAGTAATCATAGAGTGTTTTATGAACAGCTGGATCTTAAAGCATCTGTACAGTGTGTATTCATAAGCTTTGAAGCACTACAAGAAAATTCCAGAGGCAGCTAAATATATATATATACACATTATATATATACATAGTATAAATATACATATATACTAATTATATATATATATATACATATAATATATATTAAATATACACAACATATATATCTAATACACACATTTTTTATCTTGAAATTATGAAGATTCAAGACCAAGATCCAGCACCCCCATTCACTTGGCTTCCATGAGAGCAAGACAACATGGTTGGGAAAACACAGAAGAACAAAACAGCCACACCCAGAATAGGGGCAGAGGAAGCCAGAGGGTCCTCCAGTCCCTTCCAAGGGCATATCTACAAAGACCTAAGATCCATCCTTGAGTTCTGCCTTTTAAGATTCCACAGTAGTCTTCAAACTCTTACATGGAGACCAAGACTTTGACATGCTGACCATTGGGCAGGTATAATTAAACAAACTACAGCCAAGCAAAGGCAGCATTTCAAATAAGAAAGAGTAGAGCAGTAGAATAGAAAAGTCGAAGCATGCAGGTGCAAAGGGTGATACGAACAGAGTCAAGGGGAAGAAAGTAAGAGCATGTGAACAGTGCACTGGGGTGAAATGGGAAAGAAGGATAGAAAGAGAATTTGAAGGAAATAATGAAGGACCTCAAATGCCAGGCTAGGCAGTTTGGCTATGAATGCATCTTAGTTAGTTAGTTACTTTGTTTGTAGTTAGTTAGTTAGTTAGTTAGTTAGCCAGTCAGTCAGTCAGTATATTTAACAATGCCAAGTTGGTCTTATTTCTGGCCAGATAATTCAGAATCCCCTTAGAGTAGTTACTGGACATAACTACTTAGAAATTGTCCTACCAGGGTGCCTAAGTAAAATGAGAGTTTTTTCATGACAGAAATTTCAGACACGCTGCTTTTTCGCCCTCTGAAATAATTTTTCTCCATGCCACTAGCAATGTATCTTTTAGTATGCTACAGAACTACCTTCTTCTAGGCATAGAGAGGTAGGAAGTTAGGCAGATAGGTGATTAATAGATAAATACATAGATAACAGAGTCAGACACATCAATAACCTAGACTCAAACACATTTATATGATAGCGTTAATAAGGTCAAGCATAAGAGCAACTGAGGAAGAATGACAGGAAGATTAGCAGCTATGAAAATCAGGGCTTACCACTCAGACTGCCCGGGACAAGCTCACTAGCATCTAGCCCTACTTACGGAAATGCTCGTACCTCTGCGAGTATAACAGAGGCTCACGAGAACTCCTGAAAACAAAGTATTGTTGAATAAGACAGAAATAGGACCATGTCTTAGGTAATTAACAAAAGAAACTCTGCTCATAAAAGTCAACATTTACTTTCTATTTTTCTTTTATTGAGGCAGTGACTCACTCTACAGTACAGGCTGCTCCGAAACTTTCTCTGCAGCCTAGCTGGCCTTGAACTTGCTATGTAGTTCAAGCTGGCCTTGAACTCTCTGTCTTCCTGCCCTGGACTCCTGAGTTCTGGATCTACAAACAGATGTCACCATACTCAGCGATTTTTGGCAAATATTATATTCAGGTGTATGAGTTTTGCTTTTTTAAAAAGCAGTAATTGTTAGCTAAAATCTTGAGGATGCCAAAGGAAATATAAAATCCTACAACAAGAAACTATTTTTCCTCCCAGAATTCTATGACCTTGGTTGACTTCTATAATGACAAGAAGGCAAACACACTGAAAATCCCCAGACATCTTCTAGAGGAGCAGGCCAGGATCTGGACAGCAGCTACACATTTGGAGATGCTAATTTGAGGGTTGAAGAACTCAGCCTCAGCCTGGCCTGGATAAGGAGGCTGGACAAACAGTCTCCATCCATTGAGATAACTAGGCAGAGAGATATCACCAGCCCGGACTAAGTCCCATGGGAAGGGATCAAGACAGCTCTAGAAGGAGTCGATGAGCCAGAAGCCAAGATTGGAGGCCTTCAGGCTGATGAACAAGTCAAGGTCGGCTTGTCTCATGCTGAGGAAAAAGAGACCAGCATGGCTGGGGGGTCTCACGTGAGGCACCAGAACTTTAATAATGAGCTGAACAAGGCTAAGCCATCAGCTCTGTGGGACCAGATAAGTGGGGACCAGGCCACAGCAGGGGAAATGAGTAGGGGGAGCAAGGCACTTCTACGAATGAAGAATTTATAGAGAAAAAAAGCATAAATCACTGGGACAATAAACCAACTGTTAAATGCACCCTCCATTTTTAAAAGTGTGTGAGCGTGTGTGTGTGTGTGTGTGTGCGTGCGCGCACATGTATGCGTGTCTATGTATATCAGAGGTCACTGTGTGTGCCTATGGAGGCCTAAAGGTGACTTTGGGAATCGTCCTGGATTGTTTCTACCTCCTTTTTGCTCACTCTGGGATTTCCCAGGCTGTGCCTTCCAGATTTGGAAGTGCAGGCTGCTGCCATTTCCACCTGGCGCTTTTATGTGGGATCCAGGATCCGAACTCAGGTCCTTCTGCCTTTGAAACAGACTGTTAAACCCTGGGCCATCTCTCTAGCCCACATACACACCACACAAAAGTAAGATGAGGCTCAAGGAGGCTTCAAATGGAAGCAAATGAAAAGAGGATTCTTCTCCTGATTGAAATGAAGAACAAATGGCAAAGTATAAGCAAAACAAAATAGCACTGTTCTTCATACTCCAGAAGCTGTGTTAAGCTGAGTTAGAGAATAAATGCTTATTTGTGTGTATAATGTTGATAAAGTACAAATCTGGTAGTAGAAGAGTGAAACTATCAGGTCACGCATCTTATATAGTGCTCACTGCATATTAAATGTACTAGTGTGTAGATTCACAATAGTCTTATGAGGAAGGTAGTAATTATTTCTCTTCTGAGACACAGAAAGGACAAAGGAGTTATCCGATGCTTTCCTTGAAGAAGGAGAGTATGAATTCTAACCCAAGTGTTCCAGCTCTGATTGTATCAACTGGATCAACCTGCTCCTTATGGGAGCTTTTATTCTGCCTTTGAAGGAGCATAAAAACTAGTAGCACGTGAGAAAATTCACAAAGCCATCTTCGTGATCTGAGGCTGGATTCATTTATTCATTCATTCAACAAGCTGACTCATTCAAATATTTCGTGAGACTGTACTTTGGAACAAGTGCTTTCCTGTCTGTTGAAGGCTACAGGTAGACAGGATTCTTACAAATTGGAAAGAAAGATTAAATGTGACTTGATGTGGCATAAAATATAGCGTTTTGTGGGCTCCATTCTGAATATCTGTTTTTCCACATGTCTGAAATACAATTGGGTCTCTGACAAAGAGTTTCCAGCACACTTAGGCTCAGTAGCTGGGGCCGGTGGAGAGAAAGGTGTCACAAGCAATGCCAAGGACGAGATGGGAAGGGCTGAGGAGAAGGTCCGAGATTGCCACTAACTGATCGGTCCCCAGCCTTGAGAGGTGTCCTCTCTAGACCTCAGCGTGCAAAAGGGAGAGTGTATAGTGGACAACTTTGGAGGCCTGGCTCTAGGACTGAGTCTCCTTGGCAGAGCCAGAGCCGAACCAAAACTTCTAGAGGCCCAGCACACACGGTCACGCTTAACCAGACTGCAGTACCATCAAGAAAGCTCTAGGGAACCAAATGTGATATTTCAGGAACAATCTGGCCAACTCCATGTGATGAGCTATCTTTCAAAAAGGCTTTCAAGGAATATTCTAGACTTGGGCTAGCGCCCAGGCTCTATATAGTGGGCTTTTCTTGGAGAGTTCTAGGAGACAGCCAGTAGAGGTACTGGAGGATTGATGGGGACAGGACCTGCTTTAACTTGATGGTATCTGCGTGGGATACTATAACAGCTCTTTAAGGCTGGCGCAAGTAATGGTTTCCTTTTCCAGGAAGACTCCTAGCAATTCTGGCCAGACTCTGAGCTCCCGCTGGGCCTCAAGAAGTACTGAGAGGGAGTTATTTATCACTATCAATCATAACTAGCACATGACTGAGTGCAGAACTGAAACTCAGATGGCCAGTGGGGAGTGTCCTTAAAGGACAAGGAGAGAGTTTGGGGGCAGGAAAGGAATATCGGAGAAACATATGCTGGTCCCTACAACGAGATGTTGGCACTATGCCACCATGTCTCCCATGCTGCCCCTGGTTATACTTTCTTGCCTTCCCTTCAGTATTACGTGCTCTGAGGGACAAAAGCCACCCGACTGTCATCTCCATTAGACAATTTCTCCCTGCTTGACCACTATTACAAAGACACAAGGTAGCTCCCAGAAGTAAGTCGACTATATTTTCCACTTCTGCCTAAGCAGAACCACTCCCACATCTGATACCTCACCCACGTGGCTTGAGCATTCTAGGTATCTACTCAGCAGTACCACCTGGGTTTGGTTTTACCCTGTCCTGTCCTCCAATCCTTCAGTGGCTTCCTTAGAGAGCTACGGTTCAAGGTACTAAGCCAAAAGAGAGGGAGTCCAAAGCCCACATGATTACTAATTTGAGTTGTGAGGCTAGCCATCTGGTCTCCAAGAATCCTTAGCCAAAGGGCTTCTGCCCCCATGGCCGGCAGAGGGGAAATGAAATGAACAGTCTCAATTTCAGCTGAGGGCCAGTCCTTAAAGGCAGTTCAATATTCTCCAAATGGGGAATGGATGAAAATGGTTTTATTACATATGAATGAATAATGACTTATAGGATAAAACAAATCTCTTATTTTTGGATTTAATTCAGACATGGTGTTTAGAAGCAAGTTCCAATTTGAGTCTGACATAATTTCACTTCCTTTAACAAGTTAGGAAAAATATTTTTAATATTCTCCAAAAGCATAGGATGAGATCAAAAAAACGGAACGACCGTTGACAATACAAGAAAGCTGGTTAGGATTTGGTTTCTGTGCCTGGTCATGGGTACAGCCACTTTTTCTTGGTGGTACCTCTTTTGGGATACACAACCCCCTCTGACATATTACCCTACCAAAACTTAGTTGGCACTGGACCAAGGGGAGATAAAGCGTATTTTGAACTGATCATGAATTAGGAGACACTGGATTTACAATCAGAGCGCCACAGAGACCTCACACTCAGATAAGTCAAGGGGATGGAACATTCTAAAGAACAGGAGGACTAGTCTGTGGCAAAGGAAGGATGCTAACCACCTCCTCATTTGATTCCTTTGTAGAAAAATTCTAATTTGCAGATTCGTTTCCAAACTTGACTCCATTCACCTGGCATTGACTGCTCACTTCATTGTAGATTAACCTACTGACAAAAGGCCGTATCAGAAGAGTCTTTTGTGCTGAAAGGACTTGTGGATAAAATCAATTCACAGCTTTCTGTTGTGGATCCAGCACATGGGACTCGCTTCAAAGAGTCTGAAGTACATTTGTACAGAGATTTACAAACAGCTGCCAATTTTTAAACTGAGGGTCTTTTTATTTGCTATAATTTACTTACTTAGAAGTGAGTCTCTGAAGGGAATTATTAGTGATGACTTCTTAGCAGGTAACTGCGGCACACATCTGCCAACCTGCCTTGGAGTCTGCAGCGAGTTACTAGGTCCAAGTTCTAGACTTTGAAACTCAATCTGTGAGGATGGAGCCTAGTCTTCCATCTCCGCCCTTGAGTTCCTCTGAGCGGGATGAATGAATATCTTCTAGCCAAGCCAGTGGTTTCAGTGTAAGCCAGAAAGCAGCAGCTGTTAGAAAGAAAGCTGGGGAGCCACAGAGCTTTCATTATGCTGTTAAACTGTAATCACCTTTCCCTATAAGCATCTTCCTGTTTTCCCTGAAGGGGACCGTTTAACTGCCATGCTGGGGTAGAGATGCCAGCTCAGCGGAGCACTGACTGCTGGCGGGGAGCCCTCTGGTGCTTAGCAGGCTATGTGGTGCTTACCCAGGATTCATTCAGGGTGGGAAGCAGCCCTGTCCCTACAGACAACTGTGGATGGGTCTGGAAGACTCTGGTAAATGGTTTGAGACACACGATTCCTTTTTCCCCAAGATTCAAGGAGCTGTTTGTTCACTGCTAGAACAGTTGTGATATAAATGTCATTCTGGTGCTGGTCCTGCTTAAAGCAAGTGATCGAGGTTTGTGAACATGCCTGAGTGTGCACATGTATTGTGACGTGTGGTATTTTTCCTCCGGTCATATGGTGATGCAGTCTTGAACTTTGCTCCCAGACTAGCCTAGGGAAGTTGTTTGAAACATCCTACCATGGGAGAAGGCTGATGAAAGTTGGACCTCCAAGGTGAAGAAAGCAGAAAATCATTGCTCAGGAAGGAAACTGTCCCAGCAGCCTCAATGTCCCAGGAAAAGACCCTCTGGCCAGCCTCACCAGCTGAAGGCTCACAGAGAACTGCTGGAAGGATGCTGGCCCCGACTCTCACCCAGGCTGGGTGGGCTTTTTGGTGATGTAACTGCCTTTGAGTCACTCTTGCTCACCCAGTCCTCCTGTAAGTAACCTCAAGTTGGACTTGGGTCTGTTATTGGTTTCCTCTCTGGCTCGGTGTGGTGTCCCCAGGAACAGTGTCACGTGACCTGTGTAAGCACATTTTGGACATCTGGGATTCTCAGAGTAGGGTCCCTTGATTGAAAGAAGCAGCCACAGTCCTTTGCCTGGGAAGTTGGCAGAAATTCTCAGGCCCCATTTTATATCACTGGATGGGAAACTCAATGAGGGTCAGAAAGCTGACCTGGTGAAATGAAAAGTCAAGAAGCCTTGTGCTAAAGTGTAATGCTCTCCAAAGCCACTCCATGATTAGGTAGGGCCATCTTCCAAAATGCTTCACACAGGACAAAAGCGGGGCATGGAGTGGGGAAATGAGATTGAAGAGATTTCCTAAAGCTGTCAATAAAAGAGGAACCTCTTGCATAACAAGTTGCTTTCCCCCCCTAAGTTAATTGCACTCAGGGAAATCCCGGCAAGGACTGGAGATGAACGAAGACAAGTGCTCTGTTAGCGTCGTGTTATTTCTTCCTCTACTTGGACATCTCAAAGTTGGTCACAGCAACTCTAGGTCACAAAGCCCAATTTTGTGAGTATTTGAAGACTCTGATTCTTCACTTGTGCAAAGTGGGGCTATATCAGCATCCTCTGAGGGTCAGAGAAGCTCGGCAGGCTCTTAAAGAAACCTGTGGAGAATGAGCTGTGAACAGTTCCTAGGTCCTAGGCAGGGCTGCCGCTCCAGGCAGCAGGTGGATGATCTCCACTTGAGGACACTTGGGTGGGCAGGAGGGGGAGCTACTTTCTTTATGACACCATGACGCTTAAAGAAATCTGTCTTCCAATCCAAATGGTCCCGGAGTTTCAGACTTCAAAATAATGGCGACTCAAGAGATAGAAAAGGAGAAGGGCCCCTGCAATGTCTGCTTTGGGGAACATACAACAAGTTTTTTTCCTAAGAAAATGAAGGGCCAGAAGCCTCATCTGAATCTCCCCTCTTCCCAATTAAAATTTTGGAGTGGAGAGATAATGACCAGTAACGCCCCCCCCCCCCCCCCGCCCCGTTTCCCCAGCCCAGCAACCTCAGACATTCGGTGAAGGAGTTCTACTTTGTTCCAGTGCTGGCTTAGACACAGGATGGAAAGGATGAAATCACATGGCAAAACTGCCATGGGGTGGAGGCAAGTGGAAGGTCCAGCAAAGAGGACTCCTCATTGCAAGGGTGAAACCGGTTCTGCAAATCAGCCTGAGAAGTAGTCCTTGAAGAGTTCTTAGCCCAGACACTGCCCACTGAGGACCCGCAAGGCTAACGACCTGCAGGGGGCACACAGCTGGTGGGAACAATCTTTAGCAGAGTCCCCTTTATCCTTTCCGCTGGGGAATGATGCACCAACTCAGAGCTGTGATCCACAGCCAGGTACACAAAGGCCTTTTCCCTAGCATTCATTCTCTGGCCACTCCTTGCTGCACAGCTGAGGGTTAGAAGGAGCATCCATGACTCACACTTTTCCTCTCTAGAGGAACCAATTCCAAGATAACATTATCCTTGGAGGCTTTTTTTTTTTTTCCAGTGATCAGGAAAAAAGTTCGCTTCGGACTTCTCTCTACGAAGCGCTCTTACCTGACTCATTTAAAATCCACGGCAGAAACGCAAACACCGAGTCGAATCCACAAGTGTCCTCTTCAAAGGTACAGGAGCCAGCGGGCAGGTCCAGGGCCCCAGCTAGCTGCAGAGCTGCAGACAGAAAGCAAGTGTCAGTTTGGTCTTTCGGAACGTGCACCAACCCAGGGATTACCTGGTGAGAATGAGGGAAGGCGTGCAGCGGGCAGGAGGATGCACGACTTCCTTGGGCACCCTTTGGGGGTCGCCACTGCTCCACCCTAGGACATCCCCCTGCCCCCTTTTCAATCCCAGACTTGGCTAGGGTAAAAAGTTCAGTGACTGAGAGGAAGGATCAGGTAGAGATCTGAGATGGCTCAGACTAGCACCGAGTCTCGCGACCCTGCGGGTCTGAGTCGGAGGAAGCCTCTAAGGGCGCCCCCGATGTTCTCCCGGGTCCGGCCTTACCTTGTACTAGCAGCAGGACGCGCCTCAGCAGCATGGTCGCGCTTCAGGGAGAAGAGCCTGCAAAAGGTTGCAGGCTCAGACTGCCTGCGTGCTGGGACCGGCTGCTCGGGGTGCAGACGGCGCAGGGGACCCGGACGCCAGGGAGAAGCCAGAGACAGAGCGCTGCTGGAGCCGCCCGACTCTGCCGAGTGGCCTGTGTGCAGAGGCGCTGCGCTGGGCTGCAACCCCAGATCCCACGCTGTCCAGGACAATCCGGGACCAGCAGGGAGGAGACAACTGCACACGTTTTGAAAGTCCAGCCACCACTGGGGAAAGAGAAGCTGGCAGGCGGGAATTTAAAGCTTGGGACCAGACCTTTTGGAAGGGGGCAGGCCTTCCATGAGTCCCTCCACTGGTTGCCACCAGAGGCGCCTGCCCCGCCCATCCGCGGTGGGAACTAGCTTATTTCAGGGGACAGCCTCCCTGCGCTGGCTAGTCAGTCCCGCAGGGCCGATCCTAATTTTAACCTCTTTTCCTCAGAATAAAAGGAGATGGAATTCTCTCTCTTAAGGCAGCCTAGAAGAAATTCGGGGAATGGTGGGGGCGGAATAAACTTTAAATCTCAAAAGGTTGGCACCCATGGCCCAGGGTCGCTAACCTTGGAATCCCACTCCTCTTTTTAGCCAGTGGAATGTCTGGCATGCCTCAGTGCCCGGCATTCCCCACTCCAGTGAAATGGGGGTGGGGGCGCGTGGAGGAGATGCCTCCACGTAGCTAGTGTACATTGGAAGGTTCTAAACTGACAGGTGGAAGATGAGGCGGTGGTATGGGGACCGGTTCACTTCCTTGCTTGACACTTAGTTGCTTGACATCATTCTTCTTGAGCACTGAGAATCCAACGACATATACCCACCCAGTAGTTTTTCCTTCTTGGTCTTCATAGTTTAGTAACTAGAGCAATGGCACTCAGACTTGGGGGTGCATTTTTCATCCTCTGGAGGGCTCTACCCTTTGAGTTCCTTATCTAGTACATCTGTGAGTTTCTAGCCATATTTGAGGATCATTGTTTTTTTAAAAAAACTGTTTGGCCATCAAAGTCCTCCTCTTCCTCCTCCTCCTCCTCCCCCTCATCCTCTTCTTTCTCCTCCTCTTCTTTTTTCTCCTCCTCCTCTTCCTTCTCCTCAGCCTTTAACCTGGCTTTTGAAATCCTGGTTTTCCTGATCTTTCAACAGCTCCTCCTCAGCTTCCACCAAAACCTGCCCTTATCCTTAACCACCTCTCTTCTGCTCACTCCCTCTGTAATTTCACTCAGTCTTGTGGTTTTAATGTAAACTATGGTTTGAATTGATCACTTCCAGATAATGATTCTAGCCGAGATGGCTCAGTAACTTCCAGAGGCTTCTGTCTCCTTGCCACTTCATTTGCTTTGGGTGTTTGAGAGCAGCTTTCTGCTTAACAGATCTCAGTGCGAATGACTCATGCTCCTTCCCTAGCCAGCCCCTCACTGTCCTCCTCCCTATCTCAGGTGTCATCCTGGGCTGCTTCTCCTTTTCTAGACAAAAACCCAACCTTGCTCATTCAGGATGGAAAGCACAGCAGGTGCTGATGGTACTTGGCGTCCAGGATCAAACACTGATTGGTTCACGTCAATCTTGCTGTTGTGGACCCACTATGGCCTGTAGACACCTCCTGACCCTAGTCTTCCTGCTTCTTCTACCTTGCTCACCCATGTTCCTTCCATATAACACACTAGTCCTTTCAGTACAGAAATTGGGCTATGTTTCTCCTATCTCAAGACCTGCCAAGATCCCAAAGCATTTGACATAACTCAAAATCTTCCCAAGGTCCCACCAGGTCCTGTCAAACCTCCCTCTCCCCGCCCTGAGGTTTGGTCCTCAACCACCTGGTTTGTGCTTCAGCAGCCAACACTTCAGCTATGCACTCAGACTTCGCACTAGGTTCACTGGGTTTGAAGTGTCCCTGGTATGGCGTGCATCTTACCACGGGTCCAAAGTAATAAAGCCAACCCACCAGAGACGGCCACTTCTAAAACTAAGAGCTCCCCCGGAACTTTTTTCTTGATCCCCAATTAGTGGGCAGGGAAGCTGAGGTACAGAGATCAGTGGCAGCATATAATAGACGCAAGTCTCAGACCCACATCTGCTCCTCTCCAATCAGTACAGCAGCAGCTTTACTGTGTTTTGGGTTCCTTGCTTTTAGATGATGGTATCTGATGGGTTGAAACATTCCAAGGCCAACATGAACCCGTCTGAACTTTTGAATGCTATTTTTCAAGCAGGCAAGTTCTCGGCCGGATGCTCCATTTTCCTTAAGCACGTACGGCAAATTGTAAAATTTTCAAATAGCCTTTGATCGTTGCTGCATTTTTCCCAATTCTAAGAAAATTAAAAACTTCAAAGCTCTAAAAAAGACAGCCAAAGATTTAAAGTATGATTTAAAACCTCAAGGCCTTGTCGCCTATGATCACTTATGGGAGCAAAATCTTTGCAATGAACACGAATTCAGTTGAAGTAAAATTTCCACTTGGTGTGTAATCACCATAAAAATAAATAATAAAATCACATAAAAATTTCCACTTGGTGTGTAATCAGATAAGAATAAAAGTATACGGTTCCTAGCCATTGGTGGAGGTCGGGGAATCTACTGGTTAGACTCTGATGTGGACTTTAATGTGCAAGAGGTTTACTAGGAGGTGTCCTTGGGCAGGAGGGAAGAGGCAACAGGGTTAAGCTAAGTAAGTTGCTTCCACCTTATTCACCTGCCTGGGGACTAGTCCCACCCACCATGGGCTGGGCCTTTCCCTATCAACTAGACAGCGTCCTGCAGGTTCACTTGGCTCAACTCAACTACTAATTCTCTACAAATGTACTCAGAGTTCTAACCCTCAACTGTCAAGTTGATACCTGTATCTAACCATGATGCGTCCCATCCATAACAGGCTGGAATGAGCAGGTTTTACATTGCTGCCTCTGTCAGTGACTAGATGTGGCCCTCTTTGGCACAGCAGCGATTTTGTCCCTATGTTAGTATCCCAGAGGTCTGCAAGAAGGTCCACTTTCTCTACTGATTTGAAGACTAAATGGCAAGAAAGAATCAACATATTTGCAAAGCAGAATTTTGTATTTCAGAGTGAAGATCAACAAAAGAGGGACCACCCTAGTACAGCCTTCATTGAAGGAGGGGCTTGTAAGGAGTGTGTCATCCTGCCTCCCTTTCCTAGATTAGCAGCTGGAACAGAAGGAGGCACGAGAACTGAACAGTCAGGCGGTGCTAGGACTGCACTGCGTGTGCTTCAGAGGAATTTGGTAGAGATGGAGTGGATGCGTGTGGGGGAGGGGATTCCAGCCAGCAGGAGCCCACTCTTAGTTCTCTAGTCTCCAGGGAAGAAGTTGGAAGTGAGCAGCTAAGATCTCTCTTTGGGGAATTGATGAGGGTCCACCTAGGGTTTCATGCCTCTTGGGAGTTGATGAGGTTGCATGCACTCAGGACTTTGTCCCTCTCTAAACTTCTTCACCCACACTGAGGTTGACCAGGATAGCAGGTTATTTGATGACCACATTCCCAGCCACTGGTGGGGCTAGGACAGTGCCTTGGTGTCTGCGTTGGTCTTGCAGTGGAAGGAAGAGCAACTGCACGTGGACTAAGGGAGCCAGCAGGCAGAGGGGCTGATGAAGGAATACAGAATCTAGAAGTCGCGTATGTCAATCCATGGGTGGTCACTCAACATGGAGCCCACACAGCCTCAGTGATAGGTTTTATTAGGAAAGCTAGATCAGGCTGCAAAAGAACCCAAAACTCTATCCTCCAAGACTTAGCTTAATCAAGCAATCAAATAATGTACGGAAGGCTCTGGATTATAAAAAGGACACAAATCTAGCCATATTGTGATGAAGATATATTTATGTCCCTAAACCTATGAATGTGACCTTATTTGGGAAAGGAAACTATATGCTTAAGCAATTATGCTAAGCCTTAGGCATCTCGAGATGAGCTCACCACGGATTACCAGATAGACTCTGATTCAACAGTGAGTGTGTGTGTGTAGAGACAGAGGTCACACACGTGTAGCAGGTCACATAAAGTGGTGCAGCATTCAGTCAAGGAGTTCATGGAGCCACATGAAGTAGGGAGAAGAAACAAGTACGTTCTTCTCTGGAACACTAGAGTCGTATCGTTCTATAGTAATCCTGATTTTGAACTTTTGGTTTCTAAAACTGTGCAAGTATAAGTTTGTGTTTTGGCCATTTGTTCCGACAGCTGTAGGAAACTTGATGTGCTATGCTTTGCATACGCATGCGCCAAGCACTTTGCGTACATTCTCTCCTTTGATTCACACAAAATTGCTATGAAGTAGATAGTGTTAATGTCTTCATCTTACAGACAAGAAACCAGGCCCACCGAGCTCAGCTACCTCACCCAAGACCACACCTCCAGCGAGGCATTTGTTGTGGTTGTACAAGGCGCTGCCCAGCACGGCTGACCTCGCTTCACAAAGACTCTTTACACCACACCACTGGCAAAATGACCTCCTCTCCCTATCAGAACACACGTGACATGGACCATGACCCCTGTCATCACGTGGGCTCCCTGCTTCCTGCAGCATTGTTCCTGGCCAGCTTCTGAGTGTGGGGATCGAAGAAGCCGGTGAAACACTGATTGTCTTTATCTGAATCTCGAGTCTCTGCCTGAGGTTCTCCCACAGCCAGAGGTGTGAGAGGAAGGAAGTCTGCGTGGGCAAAGAATGAAATCCCATGTTTGTGGTCAGACTGCATACAGGGTGAGCGCTCACCCAGGAAAAAGCCTTCAGCACCCACATTCCTTTCTGTGCCCGGCTCCTCTTACTTGTGTACTGCCATTTTTGCGTAGTAAGTGTCGTTACAGTAAGTGCGGCCGATGGTCCCTGAGGCACAAGCTATGAGCCAGGTGCTAAGTGGGGAATCCCAGTGAAGAACGAATATTCCCTGCCTTGACAGGGAATGACCAATGAGAAGGTTATTTGGAGAAAATATGTTGGTGAAATTGAACGAGATCAAACATTAAATAAAGACCAGGAAATTAATGTAAATGAACAGAGATGAACTGAACCAAAAAGGCAATGGGAGTGATGGGGAATGTGGTGAACTGTGAGATCAGGCTCCACTACAAAGGACCCATGCTACCATTATTCAAACAAAGGCCAACATGCAGTTAGTTATGTAATGGCTCCTGATTTCCAACATAATCTGGCGCTGTCCACAAAGGAAAACAAAAGATAAATGACTTCCTGTGAGGACAGAACAAAACCCATCAGGAATTTGAATTCCATTATTGGGCTATAGTTTGGAGAAAGAGTTTTGAAGTGTCCAGGCACATACCACAGGAGAGAAAGCAAAGATGGAGTCTTGTGACGTCTCAACAAGACCATATGTTTCTAAGTGACAACAAGAAGCCATTAGATTGACTCCTACATGGTCGGTATTTAGATGGACAGAAGAGACTTTGTGACACTAGTATTAATAATTCTCGTAGTTACATTCTCTCATACAGATCCGAATAACATTGACATATATCTTTTCTGTTTTTATATCTGACTCTCTTCTGATATGTGCCAAGATCCTATATCTGAATTTTCTTATCTTTGTCTTTCTCTACTTCTCCTTTCTTCCTCTTCCTTCTCTCCCCCCTTTCCTCTTCTTTTTTTTTCTCTCTCTTTCCCTTCTCACTTCTGCCTCTGTCACTTTGTGTTTAATGTTTTTTAAAATGTGTTTGATATATTAGAATCCCACTCAATGCCACTGAATGCATGCATTGATGTATAAGGATCAACATATTCACTTGGTCTATAATTACACCTCTTTCTGTCTTCCAATAACTTTTAAAACGTATCTTTATAGGACTTTTACAAGTGTTTACAATTTTCTCCAGAAGTAAGACAGGTCTTGAGTGGCTCTCTCCTGTTTTCTCTTGTCGTGGGTACCCAACAAGCTTCTGCTCATTACATGCTGTCAGGTTAAAAAGCAGCTGGAATCCACTCCATGCTCCTGGCTTGTCCCCCTGGTGACCTCTGCTGCATTCCAGCAGGAGGTGTTGCCTGCAGGCTCCGCCCCTGGGCAGACAGTGTCCCTTGGTCACTGCCCAGAACCATCTGCCTCTCACCCCCGAAGGGCAATCACGTGGCTGCTTCAAATCTGAATCATCTCCATGAATGACTGAGGCCCAGATCGGTGAGCTTTACAAACTTCCTTTTATTACAAAATATATAGCCCCAAATATTACAGACTGCCACGCCCTCCAGATTTGAACCTGTAGAGGAGACCTTTGTCTGAGGGTGACCATTTACAAGGACACTGACCATTGATAGATACTCTTTCTCTGTGACTTAACTTTTCTGCATTAGTTTACTCCAAATCCTTCGTTGTGACTTGAGTCATTGAACACAACCGTTTCTTTTTAAACCAAAGTTCCCTGGGTAACAGGTCACAGTGACAATACTACCGTGTTCTGGGGAGTGTTTGAAGGATGTCAGGCAATTTTGCAGTCAATTCAGAGAGGAGGAAACTAGGCTCCATGCATTGAGCGATGTTGCCCAAGAATAGAGAGCTGGGATGTAAGCCCCCTGCCAGGTGCTACCAAAGCCCTGTTCTTCCTGGACCCCAGAAAGGTTGAATAGTGTCCCCTTCTCAGACTCCTCACTCTTTGCTCTACCCTCACACCCAGTGGAAGTCCAGAAGGCTGGTTCCACTCTACTCCAGAGACATATTCACACCCAGAGAATGCATCCCAAGCACTGTGAGGTCCAAACCCACTTCCCTGTCTTCTTGTCACCCCCTCTCCTCTGCTCCTCCCATTCAGAGTCACACATTTCCACACAGACATATGCCCCCTGCACCAGTGTCTTCAATCCACTCCTTGTGTGTGCTCCTGTGCTCCTGTCTACTGAGAACCCAAATCCTTCCTCTTGTGCATTTGGGTTGTGGATAGAGTTATAACCCCTATGTGGATTTCTATGTGGAAAGCCTATCTGCCAGCACCTGTAATTGGAAGTGGGTCACTGTGGTTGCAATGAAATAGGGTGGACTCCCAAACCCATATGTCTGCTGTCCTTACACAGAGGGAGATTTGCTCGTAGATACACATGCTTGTGAAGACAGAAGCAAACGCCAGGATAATCATGGTTCTACAAGGCAAGGAATGCCAGAGATTGCCAGCATTCCCCAGAAGCTGGGAGAGACCTGTAGCACATCCTCCCTCACTGCCCTGAGAAGGAGCCAATACACCCTCCATTCCTCTGACTTCCAGCCTCCAGAACTATGAGAAAACATGTGCGTAGGCCGTGTGTGTGTGTGAGAGAGAGAGCAAGAGAGAGAGAGGCATGCATGTGTGAAATGTGCATGTGCCCTGTCCTTCTCTATTGCTCTTCACCTGATTCCTTTGAGACAGGTTCTCTCCCTGAAGCTGGAGTTCACCATTTTTAAGCTATGCAGCCTGTCAGCAAGTCCCGGCAATCTTCCTGCCTCCTCTCTGCCTCCATGAACTCTGGGGTTGGTTACAGATGTGTGTGCCTAGTGCCCGGCCTTCTTTATGTGGGTGCTTGTCAGCAGGAGACACATGGAGTCAACTTTCCAGACCCAAGTTTTTGATTTTTTAAACAACTTAACAAACACTCCTGCCCATTTCTCAAGACCCAGCATCAGTGCTCCCTCTTCAGCCTTCCTTTGCTGTGTCTCAGTCTGTGTAGGCTGCTGCCACAAATATCACACACTGTTGTCATGCAAACAGGCTAAATCATGTCTCATGGCTCTGAAAGTTGGTGTCTGGTAAGGACTTGATTGTTCATAGCCATCCCCTCACTCAGTCCTCATATGGCATAAAGCATAAAGGGGTTTTCTGGTGGCCTTTTATAAGGGCATTATAAAGATATTAATCCTGCTTATGAGAGCGCTGTCCCCTGTGACCTAACATCCCCTGAAGGTTTTGCCTCCTCATGCTACCACCTCAGGAAAGGGGTTCAATACAGGGACTCATCAGCTGCAGGCAGGGCAGGGGGTAGCGGCGATCGTTTCCACCACAGCATTCAGTGCTGCAGTGACTGCGTGTCTGTGTCTGCTTCATCTCTGCATGAGAGTGGCAGATCCTTGCTGGTATACCCAGCTGGTGGTTTGCCGAAAGGACAACTCTATGACTGCAAGGAAAAGAACCAAACTTAAGTTTAATTTACTTGTGGAAATGATTGAACTTCCCAGTGGTGCACTGGGGTCCTAAAGCCAATCGTAAGGGAGTCAAGGTGGGTTTTCAGAGAACAAGAACTGCCTGACCAGCATATTGGCAAATTGGAAGGAGGATATGAACGCTCAGAAGTCCGTCCTCATGAAAGGTAGGTAGAGAGGGAAGAGAAAGAGAATGAGGTACTTGCAAAAGACACAGGCCTTAGGTATTGGTGGGAAACAGATTATGAAACAGCCCGGATCTTGCTATGTGAGTCTGTCCCAGCTCCTCTCTGCAGACTCCTGTCTGGGTTGAGGAGAAAAGCTGCAGTCCGCAAAGCAGGACCTCGAAGCTCCACAAGACACTGGTCCTGGAGCAGCTCCATGACCCGAGGAACAGAGTCTCTGCAGAACACCACCTAGTTGGCATGCGGGTCTGTGCCGTGCAAAGAGGCCTCGTGGCACTGTCCTGACTTCACAACCTGCATCTTGAGCACACCGATCTACTCCTAGACTGTCCCCTTAAACCTGGCAGCAAGGACGTGCGTGGCTTAGAGTTCACAGTGATGTCAAAGATGGAAGACTCCAGAATAACTGGAGCTACCAGCTACATGCTGTCACCTCTTCAGCTTGACTTAAATTTTCCTAGCATGGAACAGGGAGAATAAAGCATTTGTACCCCCAGACAATTTCTGGGAAAATGGTGAAACCCCATCTTCTCTTCAAGTTCATTATCCTTGACATTATTTATCTGGGATATTGGCCCTCTACACATTGTGTGATTTGATTGAAATTGAACAGGTATGGGGGATGTTCATATTAAAGACACTACTCTGAATATCAGTCCTGAATAGGGGTGTGTGTGTGTGTGTGTGTGTGTGTGTGTGTGTGTGTGTATGATATAGGCGCAGTAGCACCAAGAAGCCACAGTACTCTCACTAATACAAAATGGATTAAATACAAAGGTCCCAAATGCCAGGAACTTACTGATGTGAAATATTTGTTTTTTTCAGATCTGAACAAAACTCTACCTCCAGACATGGCAACATGCCTCATTGACCTAAGCCAATGAATCGCAACTCTAACTGTACATCAGAACCATCTGTGAGTTTTGGTTTTGTTTTTAATAAAAGGTTGGCACTGATGGTGAAGTCCAGTGGTAGAGCATTTGGCAAGCACTTGTGAAGCCCTAGGCTTGATCCTCAGCACCAAAAATAAGCAAATAAATAAATCAGGAATGCATAAATAAATAAGAACAGAGCTTTAAAAAATAGGCCTTTCTGTAACAATCATGATCCCCAGGACAGAACAAAGCCGTGGCATTTCTGTAAAGCTCCTTGAGATTACACTGCTGACCAGGGTTGAGGACACAGAAGCTTAATTTTATCAACAACAAAATTAAATAGCATGCTTTTTAATAGAAGAGGAAAAGGCCATTTAAAGAGCAAGAAAGTGTCAAAGAATTATCTATTTCAGATGCTCCAGACTTTGAAGTCAGACAATTGAGATCAACTCAGAATTTGCCACTTGCTATCAGTGAGCTTAGAACACATTATTTGCTCCCTCTGGGCCTCTTGCTCCTCATCTGTAAAATGGAAATAATGATAACACCTGTCTCACAGGGCAGAGTGCTAGATGGAACTAAATTGTTCAAGTGCATCAAAGAACAGCTGGTATACACCATTTGAATAATGTATAAATGCTTGCTATTATTTTCTAGCAACCCCAGCTTTTCACGGGTGCAGATTTATACTCAAAATTGATGTGAGAAGCTACCCATTAAAATAAACTTTCATGTAACAATCTTCCCTTTGATGATGAGGGACATAGAAACTTGAAATGCATATGTGTAGGTTGGACAACCAATAGCCTATTGCATTGAGATTATATGAGAATAGAGCCCTCTAAGCTGCTGAATGGATGCCATTCTAAGTACCAACAACCAGGACATTAAAAAAGTAATGTGGAAAACAACTTCACGATTAAAATAGAAAACATTTATTTTCTCTCTTGTTTTTTTTAAAAAAAATTATCTTGAGATAGCAAACAAAATGGAATTGCCTATATGAAACAGTATCTTACAAGGTTGTATTTCTGAATCCCAAGGAAACTCTCTTGAGCCATGGATATAGTCTACAGGGCAAGTCTGTACATAAAAATGTCTCCAAAAGGGAAAACAAGAAAAGAGAGAATTTCAAGTGAGACAACTAAAAGTTTTGAACAACTAAAAGTTCCTGTCAGTCCTCCCCAAATCAAAAGGTTGATTTTTTAAATCACCCATTTAATATTTTTAAATATGCTAAAAATCATTTTGTTAGATGACTAGGTGACACTTGCAGTCCAGGGTCAGTACAGCACATTGAACAAGTGTGTCTCAGAAAACATGCATGTGTTTCAACCGCCCCAATTTGGTGATCACTGAATGTAAGATTGAAGACTTGGAATCAACAGCAATTCAATAGACTTACTGGTAATGAAAAAAGCCAGTTTTAGTAGGAAAAGGTTTGTCAGAATCATCTTCTTTAGCGTTGGAGAAAAACCAACTGTCAATAAAAGCATACATCAAGGGGAGAACAATTATTAGTAAAAGAAGCTTCCAGTAAAAATTTCCCTGCTCTCCAACTGACCTTGGACAAATTGCTTCAGCCTACTATAGCTCAGCTTCCCTAGATCTTCAATGACAGTACTCTAACAGCTTCTCCATAGAGCATTTGGGAAATTCACTGTTTGCACTGGTCAATGAGGCCTACCATATGCAGACTCCAACAGCAAGCGGTCTGCTCCTTTCAATGGAAGAAAGTCTATAAAACGATCTATTTGTCAAGAATCATGGAATGTTCATTTGTGCATATGCACAAAAAATGGTCCAAATAAAAAAAATGGGAACTTCATGTATAACTTCATGTTAGTATTTTCTCTGCTGTTGTAGCTTTCAAAGGTCTGGACACAGTGGTTCCCCATTGCAACAAGACCCCACCTTATGTGTCTTGTTTCTTGTTGTCTTGGCGACTTGGTGGTGTCTAATACAAAGGAGAGGAAATAGATCAGCAAATGGGCCAGCAAGTCTAGATTTTCCTTTTTTGCCAGAACTTTCTTGTTTTCATTTCCTAATCTCATTCATCTTCGTGCAACTGAATGCAAGCAGAGGTTCAAGAACCTCCCAATGTGTGACTTTAGATACTGCTCTGGAGTCAGAACACGCTAGCTTGATCCTTTAAATGTTATTTTTTAACTTTAAAAGGAAAGTGATAAATCCATCAGAAGGACATTTGGGCTTAAATGCCTTCCAAAGTCCCAAGTTAATTAAAGGAAGACAACACACAAAAAGATGACCTTTTCCATATGTTATAAATATGAAACCATTAGTGAATTTCATTACCAGAGAGAACACGCAGCGTATTTACCTTCAGATGATGGACTGGCAGAGTGGAGCTAATATCTTAGGTCATTAAAACATTGTTACAAAGCCATTCTTTAAAAATGGGCATGGGCATTAAAAATAAATGAATGTATTCTAAAGCAATAAGTTTTTGTTTAGACTTCGGGGTCATATTAAAGATTTATCTTTCTTGTTTCAGCAAAAGAGAAGTTTTAAATGTTAATCAGAAAGGGAGATTTATGGCGCTGTTTAGGTTTCGCTCCACACTTCCTCGTAGTTATGTAAGTCTTTATTTTATTACTGTGTTGAGAGAAAGTTTGTTTTACATTGACGACAAACCAAAACAAATTTTGTCATTGTGGTGGAAGAAAAATGCGGTATTTTCGAGTAAAACTGAATTATAAATGCTGACAAATTTAAAGCATCTGTGATGAGCAATGCATGCAGAAGGAAACTCCAGGCTGAAGGCATATTATTAGGACAGAAAGGAAATATCCCGATTGTATTTTATCCTACAATCTAAGCTTAAAAATCTAAGCATTTTCATTTGGCAGTTCCAGATACCTTTCTACAGTGTTATTCCAAAGTTGAAATGAAGCAAAACAAAGAGCCAACTGAATTCCTTCTGTTCTTATTAGAAATTTGGTTAATTTTAATGATTAACGAGTGTTTGCTTGTTAAGTCCAGCTTGCAGCAGGGTGTTGCTAGGTGTTGGGGCACACAATGCCAACAGTGCCATGGTAATGTCACCCAACCGTGGTTTCAAGAGCACTGAGTTTCAAGTCAGATTGCCTGGGTTCACATCTCAGCTACATCACTTAGCAGCTTTGTGACTTTGGGCAAGCTCACTTTCTTCTGTAAATGAGAGATGATGACAGTTACTATCTCCTAAGGTAAATAGGGATTTATGGAAACCAAATAGCTTTGACATAACATACAGTGAATTATCAGCAATGAATAGTAGCCACAGCTTGGGCGGTGTCATAGTGAGATGCAGGAGGCTTGTGAAGAATTAGTTAAGTGCTCAGGGCAAATCTGCAGGAAATTGTCTAATTGATGGGGAAGACCCCAGCCCATGGTAAGTGAGACTTTGCACTAGGCAAGTGGATAAGATAGAGGAAGTTGATTCAGAGAGTTGGCATTCTTTGGTAGTCTGGCAAGTACGGATTGCTCCTCTCTCAACAATGGATATTCATGTGTGGCTAGTTTCCTTGGCCCCTGGTGTTAGAATGAGCTCTTCTGTCAAGTTAGATCAAGAGATATGGCCTGACAATTGTAAACAAGAATAAAATCCCTTGTTCCCCCTTAAGCCATTCTGTCATGAATTTTTCAGCAACATGCAGGCAAACTACAACAGAGTGCAACCATCCCAAATATATAGCCAAGTGATTATTTAGAAATTACTCAGCTTGTGGGCAAAGGAAAAATTTAGTAGAATTCAAAGATCTCTTCCAGGTGCCCAAGCTGCTCCCTGGTGGAAAGTAACACACAGGGAATCAAATGAACCCAGAACATTAAGAAGTCATGATGGAAGCCCTGAACCCTGGCAGAGCAGCGTTAGAGAATGAAGAGCAGAATCCAGAGTACATCAGACTGAAAATCAGAAAGAACCTGGATCTAATTCTTAGCTTGCTCAGGGAGTGGGTTGAATATACGCTCCCCCAAGAAGATATAATTCTTACCCCCAACTACTGATGAGCATGGCATTATTAGTAAACAGGACTTTTGCACATGTAATTAAGCCCCTTGATGAGATCTCTGTGCATTTGGAATAGTTCTCAGAATTCAATGATGATGCCCTTGTAAGAGGCAGAAAAGGGGAAGGCGTAAATATGCACAGAACGGAAGGCAACATGAAAACTCAGGCTAAGTACTATGTCTATAGGTCACAAATGACAGTAACTTCGAGTAGCAACACATGGAGGAGAAAATGGGGGGGCATGACAGGATAAATTTTGATTGTTTAAGCCCTCTACAGTTTGTTGCAGCAGGTGCTAAACTTTCATATGGCCACTAAGTTAGGCAGTTAGTGAAATTCTTTGAGGACTAACGAGACCAAGTATGCACAGGTATCTGGACACAGGAAGCAGCCAGTAAAATGTGAGTTGACTCCATTCTTTCTCTCTGTCTCCAGCACAACCTGGTTTCAGGTGAGGGAATTCTTTCCCTGAAAGTGGGCTGATCAGCCTATGGCCTGGTAGCTAAACAGCAAGTTCTATGCAGAGCCCTTTTAGCCATGACAATTTGTGCTATCGTGTCCAGACAATTATGCTGTAATTCTTTGCTACTTAAAGTATGGAGTCAGTGTACAAGACTAGACTGTCACTGTCACGCAATCCATGGATCTGCAAGGTAAAACATGAGCAGGGGAGGTATGAGGCAGTGAAAGCAGGATGGAGCATGGTGGTTAGAGGAAAGTATACAGAAGGAAGTCACACAGCTCAGATTTCGTCTCACAGAAAAATATGCAGAAAACTAAAAAAATTATATGAAGGAGAAAAAGCTTTCTTAAGTGAAGACTTTTTCCTGATAAAACATTGGTATCATCATATGTATAATAATAAACCCTGGAACTACAGCAGACCATGAAGGGTCCGGATGCTCCCAGCTCACTGTCAGGAATCCAGAAAGGGGGGCTGGAGAGGTGGCTCAGGGCTTAAGCCTCCGCCTTGCAGGCGGAAGGTCCTGAGTTCGGATCCCAGATCCCACGTATAGACGCCAGGCGGAAGCGGGGGCGGCCTGCGCTTCTGCCCTGGTAGGGCGGAGCCTGTGAATCCCGGGGCAGAAGGAGGCGGAGGCATCCATGGTGGTTCGCGAATTCGTCCGTGGTTCTACATATACACAGACACACACACACAGACACACACGCGCGCACACACATGCGCACAGTTGAATAAAAAATAATAATAAAAAAAATTAAAAAAAAAAAAGGAATCCAGAAAGGGAGATTTTTGGAATTATTCAAAGTTTTTAGGTTTATAAAAGTGTGGAGTATCTCACTTTTTCAGATATATGCTTTATATCAATATTATTGTAAATAAGGACATAGGAAGGCAAAAATGAAAAAAAATGTGCATTAAAACTAGATAGGATTGAACATGTAGTTTTCTTGAGCAAAGCCCAGTACAGTCTGAGAACTTGGTGCTTTGTGTGGGTGTAGAACATTGTCAAATAGGGCAACAGTGACCTGTGTGTGCTCTATGCCAGTCAACATAGAGACACCTACCAAATATGTAATTTAAATGTGGTAATTCTACATCTAGGCTCTTGTGAACAGGCTCATGCACATTTGAAGTGATATATGCTTATGCAGATCATGTTATATTAATGTCATTGAGATATTAAAAACCTGAGTCAGCTGTAGTGGCTCACACACACACTCAACACTCGAGAGCTGATACAGAAGGTTCAGGAGGTTAAAGATGGTATAGGACACACAGGAAGACCCACCTCCCCAGCCCCCACAAAAAGAGAGAAATGAACAATTAATGAAGAAATTAAATTTTGTAGTGTAGCCATATCATGTTTGCAAAGGCATTTCTAAAAGGGAAGTCTACTTTATGAATGGATCTGAACAATCATGAACTATTGTTACTAAGATTCAAGGTCTAGAATGTTCCTGATATCATGCTGGATGGAAAGAATGTGTTTGTTTGTTTTTTTAATGTTTCTCTGTATGCCAGTGGCAGTGGTTGCACTGGGAAAACTGAACTGGCTGGTTGGAATAGGTGGAAGAGATGGTTTTGAAGCACAACTGCAAATTATTTACCCTTCCCCACCAGGAGGTAGAGTCTGGGTCCCTTCTTTGCCCGGGAAGGCCTTCCTGTCCCAACGAATGATGCGTAACAGGAGTCATGCCGGGTGAAGAAGCCCAGTGCTTCATTTGGAAAGAGATTACGGGGTCTTCAGTTTTCCCTGGAAATGACCATTCCAGGAACCATAATTCCATGGAAGAAGCCCGGTCACCAAATGCCACCTATGGCGAGGCTGCAAGGTGAGGAGCAGAAAGGAGAGAGGTCTGGGAACTCCCTGGCTTAAGTTTTTAACTATAATTCACCCTTAAAATGTCCAAAGCAACAGAATTGTCCAGGGTACCCTTGGTCTCAGTATCCTATGGGACTGTGTGTGTATGTGTGTTGTATCAGAACGTACTGCATGTGTCCATGGGGGCTTAGGGGTGACTTTAGAATCATCCTGCATTGTTCTGCCATCTCTTTACTTTGCTCTGGGGTCTCCCAGACTCTATCTTCCAGGACCAGAAGGGCAGATAGTTGCAATTCATGCCCAGTAGTTTTACATGGGACCTGGAATCCAAACTTAGGCCTTTTTGCTTGTAAGTCAGAGGTTTAACCCCTGAGTCAAATCTCTGTGTCTTCTTTTTATTATAAATATTTTTATAAAGAATTTTTCATGTGCAAACAAAATGAGTTTATGTCCTCGTCCCCTGCCCCTCTCCTCTCACACCCTTTTTCCCTCTTCTCTTCTTCTTTCACCAATCCAGCCATGCCCTTCCTGCCCTCATGTCCCTCTGCATGTATAGATCACAGGACATCCTTGGGAGCTTGGAGTAGTAAGGGACCAGGCCTCTGTGGTAGTGTAAGTGTCCCTTCAGTGGCATTCTCATAAGTGGGAAGCTCCCCTTCTTTTGGCCAGCAGCTCTACTAGAGATTCTCTCTGAGTGTAGTTGTTTCTCCCAAGATCCTTGCTGGTCCGTAGTAGAATGTTGATATATCAGTCACTGCATAGATCTGCTGTAGTAGATGATCTCATTGCAGTGAGCTCCTCAGTGCAGCAGCCCTGTTGTGACTGGAGTGACCTGGCCAGCAGTGCCCCTCCCCACCTTTGGCTCTTACAGTCTTCCCACCTCCTCTTCCACAAAGTTCCCTTAGCTTTAGGATGAGGAGAGATTTTGATTAGGGTCAAGCATTCTAGGGTCACTGATACTCAGCGCTCTGGCCACATATGGTTTTCTGCTTTACTGATCTTCCATTGGATTCTTAGTTGAGTGCTTTCCCTGTGTAAGGGGATGAGAAGAAGTATTTTAATGGTAGTTTACAATCAAGGATTTACCGTTAACACTAAGACATCTGTTCCTGTCTAATGTCTATTTTCTCTCTTCCACTGTTATTTGGACAGGTTTACAGTGCCAGGCATGTGTTCCCTGACGACAACAGGAGTGGTTTGAACCCATTTGGAGAGAAATTGGTTACTTACGGGCCTTATATACCACCATAGTTCCACTACATTCTTCTTATCAGAGTTGTGGCTTGCAGCACTCACAGCTGGCCGAGGCTGTATTCTCCCTCCCCAGCCAGTTCTATCCTGACCTTTCTTCTCTTCCCTTTAAGATTTTTCTTCTGTAATTGCCTTATTCATCCACTTGCCTGTGTTCTTTTGTCTTCATTCTTTAGGGATCGTCCTCCACCACTTATGTTCCTTGTAGTTTATGAACTTTCAAGATGGGGAATGCACTGGAGTAAAGTGACAGTTACAAGATTGTCTCCCTGGATCTGCTCCAAGCAAGCAAAATACTGCTTCCTCAAGAATAGAAGCGAATTCCTGGACAACAATGTACGCCAAGATGTTCGATCTCATTAATATTAAATAAGCATCTTATCTCATTAAGCAATTATGAAATGAAACTAACAGACAAGGGAGAAATAACCCCTCTGAATGGAGGGACTGATCCTCACATGTAATTAAGCGTCAGGAGCAGAGAGTGTGTGATGAGTGACATAGTGTGTCTCCTGTGAAATACATCATGAAGATCAAGACGTCATCTAGGATGACTGGTGCCCAGGCCTTTAGTTCTAACCTCATGTTACATGAAACAATAGATAGCAGATAATAGAGAGAGAAGCTAGGTTCCACCAGGAGGACACCACTGAATAAGCTGGGAATGTAGAACATTCTACAAGACAACTGTTCTGGTTTCTTCAAAACAGTATTGGTGAAGAGGTGAGGTAAGAAGCTGGCATTTTTGTTTAATTGCATGTGCTCCAAACCAAGAAATATCCCTGGATTAGAAATCCACTGTCTACCACCAATGTCAACATAAGGAAAATTTAAGAATTCTTCAGGATTTACACCAAAATGAGTAACTGCTCAATAACTGGCAAAGCACAGTAATATTATTTAGGACAAAAACAACGGGAATTTGGTTTAATTAAATGAATTGTTACTATAGAGTATGTGTTTACTTTAGGTGCTGTGTGAGAACCAGTATAAAACCTAATTACAGTGAATATTAGTGATGTAGATAGAGAATTTAATCATGGCTACGTGTCTCCACCAAACTTGAGAGTCTATGGTTTCTTTTAACTGAAAACTTCTTTGAGGTCATAAGGATCCCATGCAATAGCTCTGGTTTGATTTATGCACTTAAGGTAGCTCAAGGCTGAATTAGAACTATAATGTTAAGCTGGCTAATAGATGCATTAGAATAAGTTAATTATATCCCCAAACCTGTTCATGTATTATTAGCTATGCACAGTTGCTCTGGGATTTACTATCCCAGCAGCAAGCAATGCAATGAAATCCCCACTTCCGCCTGTCAGCACAGTGGCTGCTTCAAGGCCATCTCATTAGCAGGAACATTTCTAATAGACTTCTTTGGGATGCTAAGAAAAGAAATTCTTGAGGCTATCAAAAGGGTATAGTTCCCTTTTAGAACAGGGCCTACCAAAATGTTATAGTAAGAACCAGCATTAGATCAGGGCACGCCTTTCATTGCCTCTCTCAGGAAACCATAAAAAGATGTCAAGCCACTTAAGAATCTGTGGAATTTAGCATAAATTAGCAAAAAGATGTAAATGGTATTTTGCCTTCGGAAAGAGTAAGTACTTAGGGGAAATTAGAAGCAAAGATGATTGCTTTTGCTTTTCTATTTGTTATCTTCTTGCAAGTTAGTGCAGTTAATAAATCAGTTCATTCTCTTGTTTAAAGTGCAGCTAAATCTTTAAAGGACTTCACACTTTCAGAAAGAAAGTTCTAGGGTCCTGTGAGATAGCTCAATGGATAAAGGGATAGAACCAATGTAAAGATGGAAGAAAAGGAATGACTCCACACAGTTGTTCTGACGTGTATGCACACGAACAAGTGCACTCGTGCGTATACATACAAAATGATATATAAAGAAAAGGTCTTTTTTCTAAAGGAAGAAAGTGAGTGTCATAAAAGTTTGCCCCACCATGCTTGTTCCTGGGGAGACCACGTGGCTGCCAAAGATGTTAGTTAGCAATAAAGCACAGAAGGGCTTCATTCCTGGTTGAAATGATGAATTCAGACTGAAGTGTCTCAATAAATATGTATTTTGCCCTTTCCTGCAATATGCCCTCTGAATCTTTAGTGCCTCCCAGCCCAAGCCTGGTCTAGCACCTTAAAACATGCAGCCGTTATCTCAAGAGACTCCATGAAAGACTGACGAGGATTAATGCTGATGGGGAAGAAATGCAAGTTGCTTTCCTCAATGAAATACCCGCTATCATATAGCTCATGCTCTAGCTCATAGTCAGACACATGACATCAAAGACAGTGGACCATACATGAAAAAAAGACTTGAAAATTGGAGGGAGCTTGACAGGGGAGAACAAGAATGATATTAGGAAGAGGAGGGAGTGGAATTTGGGGTTAAACAATAATAATAAAATTACAAGAAAAAGCACTCAGATGTAGGCTTCATTCTAGAGTACTGGTTGGACGTGGACTTGTATTCTCTCTGTCCCTTACTTCCAGGACAGAGGCAAATTCCTCTTTGAGTCATTATTTCTTTGTCTATAAAACAGAGATGCAATAACGACTTCCTCTGAGCTACTGGCAGTGCCACATGAGGAAATTCACAAAGGCCCTCAGAACCCAGCCTCGACGTCACACTCGCTCTAGCTCAGAGCCTGCCGCAGACGTGTTTGGTGATGGGAGAGGCAGCCTGTCTGAGGACTGCATGGGCTAGCTGAGTGGCAGGAAAGCAAATCATCGTAATGCTGAGACCAAGGATGCAGAGGCCACAGAAGGCCCCTCTCTACTTTGTGGGTCTCAGGCTGCGGCTTCTGAAACACTCTTAAGGAGTGGCAGGTTGGAGGAACTCAGCTATCTTTTGAAGTATGGACACAACTTTCCCCCTTTGGTAGAATGATCTAAAAATTACCATGCGTAGCCATTCATCCTGGTGTTCTGTTACAGGGCTGCCACTGTGGTTGAATGGAAGGGACAGAGCATGCCTGCACTACTCACTTGCTATGCACAAGAGAATGAAGATCACAGTCTATTCTGTCTTATGCACATCAGACCTACAACACTGGTTTCAACTCGCCCCAGTCACCTGACAAGATGTCTCTAAAGCTTCAAGTTACTCAGCAACTTCAGATCAAACTAGCTCCTTGAGAGTTTCTAATAGTTTTCCTTTCAGAAGGGGCACATTGCATTCCCTCTGAGCACGAGAAAAATGTTAATTTGGAGTCAGTTATACTATTTTATCTCTGAAAATAGGTGAGGATGTTATAAGTCTGGAGTTGCTCAGGACTTCACCAGACTGACATCAGAAACCTTATCAAATGGAGAGGCTTTATTGAAGCCGATCAGCGACCACACAGCAGAGAACTGGGATTCCAGTGTCTGGTGCCAAATAGGTACATGGGGTTTTTAAAGAGGCAGAAACCATATTTTAAGCAAGAGGCAGGAAGCATGCAGTCTTTATAGAAGCCAGACTCTAGCAGTTCCATGAAAGTGGGACCTTCTTAATGTTGCATGTTTGATTAAACACAGGAATGGTTTCAGGGAGACCCAACCTTAATTTTTTGTCCCAGAATTGCAATACGGTGGGAGCAGGTGCAGTCAGCTGGTATTTTCCTGTCTAACTTAGGAGGCTGAGGGCTATTTTTTAACTTGGCTATGATAGAAAGAGGATTAGGAAACTTAGTGTTCGGCTAGTTCTCTGAACCTGAACACCCGAATTCACTATGGCACTATTCACAGAGCCCCATCATAGAGTCAGCCTAAGGCCATCAATGGATGAAATAAAAAAATGAAATAAAAAGAAAATGAGGCATGTATGTACAGTGGAGTGTTATTCAGTCCTAAGCAAGAATGAAATTATATCATTAACAGGAAAAGGGACCAAACTGAAAGATCATCACACGAAGAGAAATGAGCCAGAGAGGGAAACAAGCACCTCTCCTACTGGAATCTAGACAAAAATGATTCATGAAAGTAAAAAGAAGTGTATTTGTGGGGAAGGGGTCAGTGGAAGGGGGAGGGTGGAGGACGAGTAGATGATTGAAGCATATAGCACATATATGCAAAAATGTCAGATGACTTTGTCCAAATACTATATGCTAACAGAGAATTTTTTTAAACAAAATCACTAGCGGGGCTGGGGAGATCTTTTGGGGAGTGACGTGCTTGCTGCAAAATCTTGAGGACTTGAGTTCAGATTCCAAGCTCCCACATTAAACAAAACAAGATAAAACAAAAAACATGGGCATGGCTGTGCACGGCCACATCTTCAGTACCAGGGGCCCAGAGACAGATCTCCAGAGCTTTCTGTCCAGCTAGTCTAGCCAATCGGTGAGCTCCAGGTTCAGTGTAACGACCCTGTGTCAAAAAATAAGGTCGAGACACTTGCCACCAAGCCTGATTCAACACCTGGGACCCTGGGACCGTGTGATGCAAGGAGAGAACCAACTCCTGCAAGCTGTGACCTCATTCGTTCATGTGGCACAGACACAAACAATAAGCAAATAAATGTAATGAATTGATTAGATATTAAAATAGGAAGGTGTAGAGTGATGGAACACATCTGACATTTACGTTTGGTTACCATGAGTGTACACAAGCATGTACAAGTGCATAACACATGCGCACACACACACACACACACGCACACTTCATACGTACACACCTCAAAACAAAACCACTGCTGGGTTCTCTGGTATGGTGGTTATACAAGTATGGAAGTGACTTCCTCCCATTTTGTATTCTTACCTACGTACGCCCCTAGAGCATGTTATTGAATTTGTAAGGCATGTGTTTCTAAAACAAATTCAAATCCTCTCTGGATTAGAAACCGATCCTAGGCTTCTAGAACTCTCAGATCCTGGCTGAATAATACAGTCGTATGTTCAAAGTCTTAGCTCTCCCTAAAAACTGCATTTGCTTTCAGAGAATTTACCCACTGACAGAGCAAGCATGATGCTCCCAACTGCAAACATGGCATTGGCTAAATCTTCTTTTTTTTTTTTTTAAAGAAATCATCCTGATGCATTTGCTTGAGCCCACAGCTGTCGAGGGCTGGAGTAGCAGAGAACACACTGAGAGAACATGGCCATAAGAGGCCAGTGGAAATTCTGAAGCAGCTGGAGACGTTCCACTGGCCAGCCTGGCTGCACACACACCAGCCACGTGTTGGCCGCAGGCTTTGGGAATGCCAAAGCCACGGAAAGAGAAGGGTTAGGACACATGTACTCACACATGCTTCCAAACAAACATAATCACCCAGTGAGGTCCAAGCAAGGCCATTTTAGGAATATTTTCCTGAAAGGATGACTTGGCTTTATAGACCGAAAGTATTCCAATTGATTGACTTGGCTTTATGGACAGAAAATATTTCAATTGATTCATGTCCTTCTCATTTTCATAGTTTTCAGTCTTTTGTTTTGTTGATTGGGAAAGTGACTTTCCTAAGGTAATTCCCCTATAAGTTCAATGGCTTACCTTCATCAACATTTGTTTTATGACATTGCTTTCTGGCAGCTATTAAGGAACTTGCACTTCTGGCACTGGAACGTGCAGCTTGGGAAACCCAAGAGCAAAGTAAAAAGAGGTAGATCAATCCAGGATGATTCTTGATGTCATTCTTGGGCTTCCATAGGCACACACACTTAAATGCCCCCCTCTAGTACACACACACACACACAAATAGTAAAAAGAAGTTGTACCTATTTTCAGACGACCAGACAATGTTATGATCCATTAACACACTGTGTTGTGTTTAAATCAGATGGTACCTCTTTGGACACATTCCTTTATGGTGGAAACATCCACTGAAAGTTCCATTTATTACTGGAATCAGGATAAAATACTAGACAGGCCTGGTAACCAAAGGAAAATATTGCATCAAGTGTCTCCTATAGGTCCTCACAGACACAAGGTTGTCACAGGGAAGAAAATTTCCTTACCTGTCACTAGGTTCATAGCTAAGTGCCCCATAAGGCAAACAACAACGAAAGAAAACAATGGACATTTAGCTCTTATCACACAGGGTGCTTCAGGAAAAAAAAGACCCAAAGAGACAGGGACGATTGTGTGTCTTTCTGCTGGCTCTGAGGAAAAGGGGAACATATGTATAAAAGAGGGGGACAGTGCGACTTCATGGCAATAATAGGAGGTTCTCAGCAAGATCTGAATACCCAGGCACGTCTCTGTCTCCCTGCATCTTCAGAGATAAAGAGTTTCTCTGGAAGGGAATTGTATGACCTGCATTCCTTCAAGTACCCACACATACAACACATGTGTAGTTCCCATGAAAGCATACGTACACCTGCAACCCACATGTAATTTCCTATGTGTCATAGTTGGGCACAGGTATCAACTTGACAGTTGAGGGTTTGAGCTCTGGGCACATTTGTAGAGAATTAGTGGTTGAGTTAGGCCCAGAGCAAACCTGCAGGAGATTGTCTAGCTGATGGGGAAGGTCCAGCCCATGGTGGGTGGGATTAGGCCCTGGAATAAAATACAGACAGCTGGTTGAGAGAGTTGGCATCCTTGTGTATATCTGGCTAGACATGCTGGCCTGGAAAGTAAGGATCCTTCCTCTCTCAGCCATTATGCAGAGATGGTGTAGCCAGTTCCCTCAGCCCTGGTGTTGGTGCATGCTCTCCTATCAAGCTGAACTACAGACTAACTGGACTATCAGTAAGAAAATAAACCCTTTGTTCTCTTAAGCCATCTGATGGTCATTTATCAGCACCATGGAGGCGAACTGCAACACTGTGGAAACATGCATTCATGTAGCTATACATGTAACACAAACACAATTCCTATGGAAGCATGCATTTATGTAGCTACACATGCAACACACATGCAGTTTCCTTGTAATCATACATCATACTATCACACATCCAACATGTACTTCTCTTGATGCCACGACTAACACTGAAGTCTTCCAAAAAGTAGGTCATGGGTTTTTATGAGCTCTGTGGCCAGGGGCTATGAAAGTTAATTCATTTGGCATACACGTGTTAGGGGTTGAACTGGGCTTCTGTCGCCAGCCTGGTAACTTTTTTGTAGATTATGTGATGTCCACTTGGCCAATGGGTCCACACAGAATTAGAAGATAACTGGCCAATACTTTGGAGCCACTGTGGAAAAAGACATGTGAAAATGACTTTGCATTGCATCAAGGAGATGAATCCACACCTTCTTCCTCCATTAGCAAGCATGCTTGCTAGTAAATTCTTTGCATGGTTTTGGCACACCAGAAGAGGCTCTTCCCACTGCCACCTGAGAGAGCATGCATTTGTGTCATGATATGGACTCTCACGTGCCAGGCTGGCCTGGAACTCACAATGTAGCTGAGGATGACCTTGAAGATCCTTGATCGCCCTGCTTTGACCTCCCAAATGCTGAAATTACAGAGATGTGCCCCCCATGCCCAGCTTGAAATCCTGCTCCTAACTCCCATAAGCCACAGGCTGGGAGAAAAGTCAGTGACTCACTGAAGTTGACAGGATTTTAGCTACATGATCAAACCTTTTGGGTTGCTGGAAACATCTGGAGGACTAACACCAAGAGACGCGGTCTGAACCACAATGAGTATTTCCTTAGTTGCACATCCCGGTGTAAATCATGAGAGAGCTATAAATGGAGCAGCAAGGCGAGGCCCCATGAGCTCTGGATCAGCAGAGCTCTCCACCATCAATTACAACAGGGGTGGTTGTGTCAGGACTGGTGTTTGGGCCTGAGACCAAAGAGGCTGTAGAACCCAGAAGTGCTGCTTTTAAAGCAGACACTAAAGGGCATTGGGGGGAGGGGGGAGGATACTGGAGGTTGACAGTTCAAGCTAAAATGTCAAAGGAACGTTGAGGATTGGGATGGAAGGTGGGGTCTTAGAATATTTGCTTGAAGTGGGTAGGTAGTAGATATGGCTAGGAACACTGTCCGGCATTTGTTGAGGTATTGGCATAGAGCGCCATTCATTCAGACAAAGAAGAGTGTTCTATTTACAAACCAGTGTTAGTAACCCGTGCACCTTTGGAATCTTCAACACAACTGGGAACAGAACATGAAGGGAAGACAACATACGCAGGATGAGAAAAGTTTACAGAGGAAACAGGGTTTGCTCCACTTTACAATCAATACTTCACTGCAGCAGGGACAGGAGCACTCGACCCTCCATCCCCCACAGCAGCTGAGAGGATCCTTGCCTCTTAGGACCCTCCACTCAGAAAAACTGCGGTTCATGGCCTTGATGAGGAAAAGAATTGCACGACAAGTCAACGTGAAGAACAGCTGCTTACACTTATGACACAAACATGGATCTCAGCACAGGATTAACAGATAGAGACACTCTCAGAAAGAGAAGACACCTCAAAGGTGAGCGTTCACTTTTCCAGGAGGAGCTGCCATTAGGTTTCCTTACAGTGCCCCCCTCTCTCTTTCTCTCTCTTTCTATCAATCATCTACCACTAGCTATCATGTATCTCTCTATCTAGCATCTTTTAATACTTATCTGTTTCTATCATCTAGCTCTATCATGTATAAACATTACCTTTATCTGCCATCTCTCTACTTATATATATATATATATACATCTATTTATCATATATGCATTTATCTGTCAATTGTTCTTACCTATCATCTTTATCATTTATCTTTATATCTGTCTATAGTTATCCATCACCTATGTATCTCTATGTATCTATCTTCTAACTTTTTTTGTCTTTCTATCTACATCTATCTATCATCCAGCTATCTATATCCAATTATCATATATTTGCCATATAGGCAAATGATCTATCATCTATCTGTCTGTCTTCTATCCCTAACTATCTACTATCTATCATCTAATTATCTATGACTTTGGTGTCTCTCATTCTATCTCTGAAGGTTGCCCTTCAGAGCACCCTTCAGAGATAGAATGAGAGACACCCTTTCTTTTTAGCACTGATCAAAGAATGTAGCTCATCACATAAAGGGAAAAAAGGTAAGTTGAATTGTAAGGTGGACTTAAGAAGGACATTGATTTAAATTTAGGAAATCAAGGGGAGGGGAGCGTTCAAGATTGTACATCATTTTAGACCTAAGCAAACACAATTGTCTTATTGTCTTCAGCATATTTGTTTCAGGTGTCTAGGGAAAAACACAGACTGCCTCAGTAGGTCACGTGGGCATCACCAGTAGCAGGGGCCCATCAGCAGGGCCAGAGACAGACACTGGACACAATGGGCTGTTTTCCTTTCCCACATCACTGCGACTTCCCCTGACTTTGAATCTTGTCTGTCAATGACTCTCCTAACAGCAGCAGCAGCCCACGCATGTCACTGATATACCAGCCACCATGCTGAGTAAGCACTTTCAGAAAAGCTTCATTCTATCCCCATTGTAACCCAAGGAAGGAGATACCGCAACCATATCCGCTGCTACATGAAGACACAGAGGGCGAGAGAAGGAGCTTTCCCAGCTCTCTCCCATCGATCCCAAGACCTGTCTGACGGCAAGACCCTGCGCTACCCCCTCCTTGTCCACCGGTACCATAACATTAGGGCGTTTCCACAACTCTCAAAGTAAAGTTGGATTCAGACCTCAGTGAGCTCCATCCTGGCCTTCCTTAGTCATCTCTCTCAAACACTGTGAACCTGTGATTTTACCATTTTTAAAGTGCCCATGATAATGGTGTCATCCACAGAACAGTAGTTTCAGAAAAACATATTAATTGGGTGTCTAAATATGCCCTGCCTAGAAAGGCTGAATAAGTAGAGTCTCTAACAGAGAGATGGAGCAGAGGGTGGAGACTCCATTTATAGACCAGGAAAGTAAGTTGGGGAAGTGCTTCCTTAGCCACTAGGAATGATCGGAGCAGGGCAGCACAGTCATCTGGGGTTCGGTCCTAAATTCTTTCTGCTGCAAATTCTCTGCCCCATGTGGACTGTCACTCCATTTCACGCTGCTGGGGCTTTGTTGTCGTCAGGGTGCCCGGCTGCTAGTCTGGCACATTTCACCTCCCTGGGGAAAAGCAGAACAAAGCAAACAAGAATCGCTTGTAGTAGGTCATGAATGGTTGCTGCAATTCCCTAGGTACAGGTACAGGCTGAAGAGGATGACAGAGGATTCTTCTTGGCAGCTTAGGAAAAAAACTCTCCTGGTTTCTGTAGGCACAGCAAGGAACAGCATTTGAGAAGTGCAATGTGGAGTGGTTTTTGCTATGCAGAGAGGGATGAGGTATAATTAGAGACACTGTTCACAGAAATGAAAAGAAAACATTTCTGTCAAGTATAGTGGCACAGAGAGAGAGAGAGAGAGAGAGAGAGAGAGAAGACTGCAGGAGGAAAGAGATTCTCAGACAAAAACCAGAAAACAGGTTTCAGTTTGTCCCAAAGAATGTGCAATGAACTTGCTTCTAGGCCATCCTAATGCATCAGCAACCCGTTTCCTTTCCCTCGGTATCTGTCAGCATCAGCCTCAAACATAGTGTGCTGCCCTCTCCTACCCTCTAGCTTCTTGCTCTGCACTCTGAAGACTTCTTTAATTCTTCTGGTTGAGGCAGAATCACCCTCCATAGTTACCTGGTGTCAGGTCAGGGGTGAGATGGAGATCAAAGAAAAGGGGAATCGTTCTTACTAGGTTGTAAATGGCTGATGGTTTTCCCTAGGTGGGTACAGCTAAGAACATGTGCAGTCTCCATGGCAAAGCTTAGGAAGATTCTCCAAATCTGAATTAGTTAATCTTCACGAGAGCTAAAGTCAAACTAAAAGCATTACATACTTAACCTCCAACTTTTCTCCATTAATCGTTAAAAATGGCAGGTCTTATACGGGATTAACTGGTATACCTTCTTCACCTCACAGTAAGAGAAGTCACAACTTCCACCAGGAGGCGCAAGCTGACTCCCAGGGGCTGCTCTGTTCCGTGGGCCGGAACTCCTGTATGGTCTGGGTGAGGAGGGCTTAAAGAAGGTAAAAGGTGGGATTGCAAAACCTAGTCCCGTGGATCCATCTCTCACACCTTTCCTGTTCTCGGAAGCACGTAAGTTTACTATCCTGGTCTAGAAGTCGTTCTTGCAGTTCATATTAAGCACTAAGCTTATTTTATGTTGGAGACTTTCGACAAATCATCGAATTTAATGATAAGACTTCATAAAGTTGGAAAATGGGCTTTTTCAATACATAAAGTCATCAAAAAGATGACTAGGCTTGCTTCCTTTAGTCCGCCTTCCCTCTTCCTAAAGTGTATATGATAAAGAAAAAAAGCTTGAAGCTCAAGAACTGAGTGATCCACAGGGCACTTAGTCCACAGAGAATGGCTTTTCTTCTCCCTTTGCCCGGGTCAATCAGCCAAGCTTCTCCCCCCAAACCAGAGGAAGCTGCATCCATATTAGACAAATGAGCAAAAGGGCCAAAATGAACAGAGGCTGTTTGTGGCACAACTTTAAAGCACTAATGATTTCAGCCCAGCCCCAGACTTCCAGCTGGAAGGGGAAGTCAAGCCAGCCTGCTTCCTCACTGCTTCCTAGCAGAAATGGAAATCACCCCTCCCCCCCACACACACCTCTTTAAAGCTGTGGGACTGTGCTGCTAGACAGACCATCTGCCTGCAGCGTGCCAGCTGGGACGCAGCTCTCTCCTTTCTGTTTTTTTCTGAGTGGCACCTGCAAGAACTGCTTGCTCCAAGTTCAGCTGGTTGGATGTTTGTTGAGCAATTACTAAGGAACCAATCACTTTGGTAGCCAAGTTAGCAAATATGAGCCCTAAATATATGTTGTTACCATCATCTGGGAAGCTTTGTCAACTAGAATAGGCCAATGCTCAATATCTAAGAAAGTCACCCTTTCTGGACCAGAGTAGGACTCAGGCAACAATGGTTTTTGTATGGTCCTGGTATTGATAATGGGCAGCTGGAGTTGGACCACTGGCCCCGAGGTTGGGGCAGGCATGAGCTTGGTAGCTCCCATCCTTCCTGGAGACCGAGGTCCTAGCACCAACATTTCACTGTGGGAAAAGCACTCACCCATTCAGGCTTTGCTAGCCGTGTTTGTGCAGGTGGTCACTACGTAAGAGAGATGCACTATCTGCTAGCTAAACAAATGGCCCTATGTGGCTCTTTTTTCAACTTTGCTAATTTGTTTCAGTGGCTGTTCTTCACAGACACAATTTCCTCCCACAGCTGAGCAGTCCATTAAAAGTGAATAGCTAGTGTCAGCTGCCCAAAGTTCCCCCGGTGCCTAGCTCAACACCTGGCACGAGGACAGCAGCACATCAATCTCCCTTCAGCCACAGTAACCCAGCAGAGCTGATCACAGGCAGACCATAAATTTTGTCCTAGGAGACATGCCTAGCGAGGTGCTTATGACTAAACTGTTTATAAAACATTACTGCAAAGACTAGTCTTAATCACATGGAATATCCAAAAATACCTCCTATTTTTTTCTGTCTACTTCCCTACCAAGCAGGAGTCAGTGATGTTTTCCACCAGCCTGGAGCCTGATCCAGTCCTCCTGACTTGTTCAGGAAGTGTTGGAGGAGTCCTGGCTCCGATGAGTCTGCAAGCAAGCATGTTACTGGTTGCCCTGGGGCGTTTCCTGTCTGTTTTCCACCCCACCACTCACGCAACCTGACCTGTACCATCATTAAGTCAGATACTCCTGCCGGAATAGATGTCTAGCTCAGTGAAGCTGTCTGGAGCTGAGTCTTCTATTGACTGGAGTTCTGTCCCCCAAACCACGTCTACCTTGTGTCAGCCTCTACCAGAGGATGACTGGCTGGTAAAAGGGAACTTCATTGAAGAGCTGTTACCAGCAATTTAGGGTGCACAGATTTCTCAAAACAGTTTTTCTGTATTCTCCATTTCTCCTATCCAGTCTGAGAACAATACATAGAATGGGGCGATTATGGCTTGTATATGAAGTGCTCCCTAAAGGCTTAAGTGGAGACTTAATCCCTAGTGGATGGATGAATATAGTCTTTAAGAGGTGATTGCATTCTGAGGACGCCAGTCTAAATCCCTTAGGGGTTCATACCAGAATAATGTTATGGGTGTAGGACCTAGGGGAGAAGGAAGGTGAATCAGTGGTGTAGGGGGTATGCCTAGGACAGATATGCCTTGTTCTTGGCCTCTCTCAGGCTCTCTCTCTACTTCTTGAATGCAACGAGGTGAGCCTCTGTCTCAATATAAAAGCTAAAATATGTCTGGAGATGTAGCTCAGTGATAGAGGACCTGCTTAGCAAGAGGGATGACTTTGGTTCAACATCCAATACACACACACACACACACACACACACACACACACACGCACACACACACGTACGCACGCACACACACACGCACACACGCACAAACTACATTTTCGTATTCTTTCCATTGACATAAAATATTAAAATATAACATATAAATCTTGAATATAGCTCATTAACTTAATTATTTTATTATCGTGCATATGTTGTGAGGTTGATGGATATGTGTCATGATGTGCATGCGGAGGTCAGAGATCAGAGGTCAGGTTTGTGAAGTCATTTCTCTCTTTCAACCTCACGTGGGTTTTGGGGTTCCAGCTCAGGTTGTCAAGTTTGCATTTATCTATTGTGTCATCTCACCAACTCCCTTGCTAAGTTTCTAAATTAAATGTTATAAGTTAAATTGCTTTTTATGCTTCTAAAATTTTATTTCCTCTGAGGTATTCAAATTTTATTCTAAAACTAATCATCAGCATATGTGTTCTAATTTGGCAGTGTAAAAATATAAAAGTGTCACAATAATACTAGAATTATAAGATTTGCTTGAATATAAAGGATTTGTGTTCATAAATCCACAAAATTTAACCATTCAAATTCTAGAACTATGTATCTATCTTATTGTTGAGGTAAAGCATATATGACAATACACAATGCTATATCTACATCTACATGTAGCTGTTAATCCATGTATATGGATTTTATTCAAGCATTCCTTAACTGACAAGCTCAGCTGTTAAAAATACTACAGTAATTTTCTTCATCTTTTCCCAAATGTGGCAAATCACAAAAAAAAAACAACAAGAAATAAGAATTTGGCATTATTTGGGGCTGGAGAGGTGGCTCAGGGGTTAAGCCTCCGCTTTGCAGGTGGAAGGTCCCGAGTTCGGATCCCAGATCCCACGTATAGACACCAGGCGGAAGCGGGGGCGGCCTGCGCTTCTGGTCCTGGTAGGGCGGAGCCTGTGAATCCCCGGGCAGAAGGAGGTGGTTCGCGAATTCGTCCGTGGTTCTACACATACACAGACACAGACACAGACACACACACACACACACACACACACACACACACACACACACGTACACAGTTGAATAAATAATAATAATAATAAAAAATTAAAAAGAATTTGGCATTATTTGCAATGATAAAAGATCAAACTGGAGTTTATTATTCCAGGCTGCTTGAAAGAAAGAATGTGGCAGGTTCATTCGTCTTTTTCTCTCTAAGTGTTTCTAACATTAAAATACACTAAAGTAGTGTCTATTTCTGAAGTCACTAGTGCCACAATGCAGAAAGTCCAGGAAATTCAGCAGAGGACACACTTTTGAGCATTCTCCTTCAGGATTCTGGGGAAAGAAGGGTAAAGGAAGTCCTGCTACGGCCTGGACAGTATAATTCACAAGAGTTTGCTTTGGTCGTGGGTCTTGCTAAGTCAGCATTGAACACCGGATCTCTGCCAAGAGGTACCATGGCCCATGTGCTCCTAATAAATTCATGTGACTGTGTGTTCCTATTGCTCCAAAGTATGGGACCCAGAAGGCCCTCTCTTGCCCAGACTCCTCACTAGCTATCAATGGTGTTGGCTCTGAGCTGAAATAATAAGCTGCCACCATACTTGGGAAAAGATCACTCAATTATAAAACATTTAACATTGGAAATTCTGCCACCTGACATGGTAAGTAACTAGAATGTCATAATAAAAAAAAAATACACTCTCACTATGACATGTAAAATACAACATACACCAAATATCTACCTTTTAATTTTGTTAAGTTTTTAGTTAGCATAAACTTAAATTGGTTCCTGGCTGGAGAGATTGTTCAGTGGTTAAGTCTTTGCCTTGCAAGCAGAAGGTCCTGAGTTCAGATCCTTGATCTTATACATCTTGGATCCCACGTAAAAATGCCAGGCAGAAATGGCAGCCTCTCGTATTTCCTGCCCTGGAAAGTGGAACCTGGGAAACTCCAGAGCAAAACAAAGAAGAATTTCACAATCTAGGGTGATTCCTGAAGTCACCCTTGGACCTCCACAGGCATACATAGTGCCCTCTGAAACACACACACACATACACGCAAATGCGCGTGCATATGCATGCACAAATAAATGAATGAAATAAAGTTAAAAAAATAAAATAAAGGTGAGTGGAACAATCATAAATTTGTCTTAGGTTGCACTGTGACATTTTCTTCAACACCCCACTGTCCTCCTTACGCCAGCTCTCCCGTCTTGCTTGTCCCCTCTCCTCCCCATCTCCTCTCTTCTCTTTTCATGTTTTGCCCCTCTCTTGTTCCTCATCCCTTCCTTGAGGTCTTTTCTCCTCTAAATTCTCTTTCTGTTTTCATCCTACACACATGTATATACATTTAAATTGAATTACACGCATGAGAGAAAATACACAGCATGTGTCTTTCCAAGCTTATTTTTGCTTAAAATAACCATGTCCAGTTTCGCCTGTTTTCCTGAAAATGTCTCAAGTTCATTCTTCTTCACAGCAGAGTAAAATTCTACTTGTATATACACTGCATTTTTTTTGTTTACATATCTGTCGATATGTGTGGAGGTCCCTTCCATGTCTTGACTATTGTGAATAGTGCTTCAGAAAAATTTGGATATGTAAGTATCTCTGAGCAATGCTGAGTTGGAGTCCTTGGGTGTATACCTAGGAATGGCAAAGCTGGGCCCTTTGATAATTCCACTTTGTTAAGGAACCTCCATACAGATTTCCACATGTCATACCTTTATTCTCCCTCCAGAAATGCATAAAGGTGTTTTTCGCACCCCCTCTGGCATTTGCTGCCATCTGTTTTCTTAATGATAGTCATTCTGACTGGATTCTTAAAACAGTTTTAGGCATCTAGGAATTTATGTATTTCATTTAGATCATTTTTCTTGGGATGTAACTTTTCCAAGTAGTCCTTAATGATCCTCTGGATTTCAATAGAATCTATTGTACACTCCATTTTTATCTCCAGTTTTATTAATTTAGGTCTTCTTTTTTTGGTTGTTTATCTAGGAGCTTGTTAATTCTTGTTAATTTTTTTCATAGAACCAACTCTGTTCAGTTGACTCTTTCAGTCATCGTTTTATTGACTTCTGTCTAGATCTCCTTTTCATTTCTTGCTATCTCTGCTCTTGCATTTGGCTTGTTCTTCTAGGAACTTAAGGTACATTGGTAAGCTGTTTATTTGATACTTTCTGAGTTCTCAAAGCAAGCATTCACAGTTATAAACCTTCCTCTTAGAAATTCACCAGCGGGATCCCAAAGATTCTGTCAAGCTTGCTTTCATTTCCATTTGATTCTGGGTTTTTTTTTTTTTTCAAATTTCCTTTCTGATTTCTTCATTGATGCACTAATCATTCAAGAGTTGTTCTGACTCCAGATATTTTTGTGTTTTTTGTGGTTTCTCTTGCTTTTCATTTCTAGTTTTCTTTCATTATGATATGATAAGGTATAAGAAAATCAATTCTTGGGGCTGGCAAAATAGCTCAGTGAGTAAGGCACCTGTTTACAAACCTGGTGACCTGAGATTAGTCCCCAGAAGTTCACATGGTGGAAGGAGAGAAATGACTTCCAAGTTGTGCTTTGACTTCCACCCATGTGCCTGGCATATGTTTGCTCTTTCCCTCTCCCTCACTCTCAAGTGAGTATTTTTTTTTAAAAAAAGAAAATCAATTCTTTTGTACTTGTTGAAACTTATTTGATGACCTAGAATATGATCTATTTTAGAAAAGGTTCCATGAATGTGCTAAGTACCCGTCTTTGAACATCGAACAACAGCCAGTGCAGGACTGTGCTGTCTGAGAAAAAGAAGATAAAGCAGCTCAGGAGTGTTCTGTATTTATTTTATTTTATTTTATTTTATTTATTTTATTTTACTTTATTTTATTTTTGTCTGGAGTCGACAGGTGGAAAGTAGTATAGAAAAGGGAAGAGCATATGAGAATGCTGCGGTAAAACAGCTTGAGCTCAGGGAAGCAAAAGCAGGAGGAATCTATGGGGCATCTGTGAACGCTGAAACCTTGCTAATCCTGAACCATGAGTTCTCGGTGAAGACGAGGAGTCAGGGCTGGTCTCACGCCCATCTCTCCGGCTTGCCTTCACTTGACCCTGGTCTTTCACGCGATGAGGAGTCACATGTTTTCTTTCATTACCGTGACTTCGGTGATGATCAGCGACAAGGCGCTGGGCAGCTGCTGCTCGGCCTTGCCAGTTGTGTAATACATCAGGAACCGCACGTGGGCAAGCTAAGCAGCTGACAAGAATAGTCTGAGGAAATAGTGATCCTCATTCTTAGGAGTTGCAGAACTGAAAAACGCGTCCTGTGACTAGGTGATTAAGATCAGATGTGCATCATTTGATCACAAGCTGTGGAAAGCACACACCACTCTGTAATTGCTCATCTGTTACACAAACGACTCCTCAAATCAACATCCTAGCAACAATGGTCCTGGGGTCCACCGTCTTCCAGCAAGCTACAGCATCCCGATGAAAGCTTTTCTGTACTAATACCTTCCCCTCAACCACAATAATTGCCTTCTGTTGAACATCAAGCAGACAGAGCTTCATGCTATTGGCAGTAGAGGGAAATTCCTCTAGGTCAAGCAAGGAATGGCTATGCAAATGTAATCTGGACAATTTCGAGAGAGTTGGAGGATGCTGAAATTCTGATCAGCCACAAAGGAAAGGATCTGGGGCATTCGGTGGAGCCTTAGAAGGGTAGCTAGCATCTTGACAGCAAGATAAACTGTTTCTATTAAAGCTCACAGCAAATCTGCCCTAAGAAAGCGTCCCTAGAGGTGAAAAGTTGAACGTAGAGGATTACAGTGTGCAGACACTCCTGTGGGGCCGGCACTCAGGAAGGTGAGGTAGGAGAATGGCAAATTTCAAGTATAGCCTATGAGATACATGATGTGACCTGAAAGAAAGAAAGAGAGACAGAGAGAGAGAGAGAGAGAGAGAGAGAGAAGGAAGGAAGGAAGGAAGGAAGGAAGGAAGGAAGGAAGGAAGGAGAGAGAAAAGAAAGAGAGAAAGAAAGAAAGAAAGAACAAGAAAGAAAGAAAGAAAGAAAGAAAGAAAGAAAGAAAGAAAGAAAGAAAGAAAGAAAGAAAGAAAGAAAGAAAGAGAAAGAAAGAAAAAAATCTAGTATTCAATGCTCTGAATTCAAAATGTCTAGCATTCCATGAAAAACACTGGTCATGAAAATCAATGGCTAAATGTGAATCGTAACTTAGAAGGAAATGAATTAGTGAAAATGGATTTAGAAACGAAAATCACAAACAAAGACATTAAAGAACTTATGAATATGTTCAAATACGTAAAAGAACAGGGCTAGAGAGATGGCTTGGGGATTAAAGCCTTTGCCTTGAGTTTGGATGCCCGGTTCTCCAGATTCCATTTGAAAATAGCGATGGCCAGTAATTCTGGCCCTAAAAGAGGAGCCTGGGAAACTCCAGAGCAAAGCAGTAAGCTGGAAGAACAATGGATGCTTCCTGATGTCTCCCTCGGTCCTTCGCAGGCACACACTCGAGTGCCCTCTTGTACATGTCTGTACACACATGTATACACACATGCAAAAAGAAGAAAGAAAAGTAAAAGGCAATGAGAAGGGAAACTGAGAACATAGGAAAGAAACAGCACAGACACAGAAATTGCAGCAATGAAAATACTCACCGTGGAACAAAATAATTTGCAAGATTAAATTAACAGTAGATTGGGTAGTACAGAAAGAAGATCCAGGCACCCTGAGATGCAACGATGAAACCAAACCAAAGCAGAGACTTTACAAAAATATAAATATAATTAAAACTTCAATCATTTGTGGGAAAATATCAAATAGTCTGATATATATGTACATGAATTCCCAGAAAGGTAAACTATCTAAAAGGTAGAGAATAAAAAATATGCAAGGTACATACTGGAACCTATAAGATTTTTAAAAAACAAAGACAGGGCATGCTACACCGCAGGTAAGAAATGGGAAAAGTTTATTGATTACATGTTAACATGATGAATGGACTAATTCTCTCAGAGGGAGAAAAAAAAAAAAACAGGATCTGAAGTTGGAGTGGAGTTTTTTGTCCCCTGGGAATGTGGGCTGGGAGAAGAACAGAGAGAGGGAGTGGCCCGTCCTCCATGAGGTGGGTGACCAAGCACAGACTTTGTAAGTACTTGCTGACCATTAGGGGCAGTGACCAGCAACAGAGCTTTCGCTCTGAATGTGAAGTGGAGGAAAGGGAATCCTGTCAGTACCCTCTCTCCAGTTCCAGCTGAATAAAGAGGTGAGGTAGTCTTTTGAAATGAATGACAGTTGCCCACTTCTTTCAGCAAACTGACATGCTCTTTCTGAAGCATTGCCTCCAACACCGCCACCCTAGATCCAAGGACTATCCAGAACCTTCTAAATGTGGTCTGGGTTGCCTGGTTGGATTTAGACATCATCTGTCCTCCCCCCTGAGAGTGAGCCGAAGGTTCAGGGTCATCTCAGTGACAAAAAGTGCAATGTCATCCCATTTTCGTTATCAGATCATAAAGCTCTTAAATTACACACAACCATGAAGTCAGCATTATTTCTTTTTTATACATGCCCAGAATATCTAAGGAAAATATTCAGCAACTCGGAAACGTTAGTAGGATGCAGATTTTGGTTCCCTGCCCCCTCCCCCAAAGCTTCTCCTATGAACCAGTCAACTGGACCCAAGTCTGATGCTTGTGTTCTGAAGAAGCACCCCATTCCGGTGGGCAGAGCCACACTGAGAAAAACTAAAGTGTCCTATGTAGAGCGGAGGAACTGTGTGGAAGACTCTAGGACGAGTAGAATTGGTCTGATGACTCACAGAAAAGTCTTCTGGAGGTTGGAGCCCCAGAATTTGAAAGCTCCCAAAGAAAACAATAGAGAAGAATTGTAAAAAGAAGACAGAAAAAGGAAAAGTTGCTGTCCGCGGAAAGTGCCAGAAGGAAAGTTCAGATGGTATTGCTATGAGCTGGTGGCACTTTCCAGCTCCTTAGAGCATCCCGCCATCCTTCAGGAGTGATAAACCCAGTGGACTCTTGCTTTTCAGTTATCACTCTGAGCCTAGAGGACAAGCTCTATAATGAAGAAGAACATTCTGGACGCTATTAGAATGCTACTGAGGGCCACAACCATGAAAAAGGACGAGAGCAGAATGGGGCAGAGCCCTCAGGAAGCTCTGAAAGAGAAACGAGCCCTTCAGCACTGTCTCTAGTTGTTGCAACAACATCTAGGTTAGTCAAAGGATGTGCCCAGAGAAAGCCTGGGACCCGAGACATGCGGACTTTCGTGGTCTGAAGCAATCCCTACGGAAGGTTTACCACTGAAAACCATCTCAGCGTGGCAGCTGGAGAAGTAAGACCCTATGGCCCACCAGATTTAAGGGGTCATTTGCCTGCCAGCTACCTCTTCCTAGTGTTGGTTGATATTTACTAAGAATAACATTAATGCCCTTGTTAGATAGTTTCACCAAATCTCCCAGCTTTCTAGCTGTTGTTTCAGGATGACCTTTATTTCCCCTTGCCTGTCCTATCATGGAAAACTCCTAGTCATCCTGCCATCATGAGCTCAATTTCACCTCCTCTGGGAAACAATTTGGTATGTACCAGAAGCTCAGGCTACCATCTTTGGTATCTCAGAGACCTGGAGCTGCCTCAGTATTCAAGCTTGTCAACTGCGTTGATAACGTCTGTATCACAGCTCGAGTATAAGGTCCTGGGAGAAGGGACCCCATCACTTTCATATTTGGTCAGTCCAGCATTCTGTCACAGACACATCAATGTCGGCTGAATTGCATCCACTGATAGGACATAGCACTGGGCCCATGACCTCAGCACTCAGCCCCTCCCCTGTCTTAGGGCCTGGCTGAGGTGTATGGGTATCAAAGCCCATTGATGATTTAGCGTTTTGCTAACCATTATTCTCACTTTTGCCATTTCGTAGAAGTAGAATTTGAAATCCCCTATGTATTTTCTGTATTGTTCATAATAGAATTGGTATTTACATTTTTAATCTAAGAAAATATCTATCACTTATTCTTTTATCTTTTTGTGATTATAAAAATTAGTATGCTTGAAAAAATCGAGGCACATCAAAGAAGTTAAAATTCATGTAGTAAAATTAGCTACTTATTTTTTTCTTTTTTTCTTTCTTTTTTTCAGGTGCCAAGAATCCAACTCATGATCTTGTGCATGGTAAGCAGTCTACCATTGAGCTACGGTCTTAGCCCTTGTTTTTCTGTTGTTTTTTGTTTACGATTTGGTTTGGTTTTTTGAGGTGGGAGTTTTGCTATATAACCCAGATTGTCCCTGAACTTGTAATCTCTCTGCTTCAGCTACCTGAGTGTTGAAATCGTAGCTTAACAATTTTTGCTACACAAAAAATTTCATTTGAATGCATTTTAGCAATGTATAAGAAAGGGAATATATAAGCTATATACGAAAGGGAAAGCAATCAAAAGAAGAAATGGGTGATACACGGCTGCTATTTAGAAATAAAATGATTTTCAAACCCAGAGTCTAAAATCAGAGCTGAGACTTACGGTTGAGGGCGACGTTGCTTTCAGAGAATAAAAAGTGGTGCTTGAGAATTGCATTCTCTCTTTTTCTCTTCCTTCTTCCTTCCCTTCCTCCCTCTTTCCTATTCTACCTGCTCTCTAGATTCTCACATAGTACATTTTGTAGTTGCAGAAAAAAGACTCATTCTAGTGAAGTAGAGACACCCATGGAATCTCTGAGAGAAATGATAGGCAGCTAAACTAAATGCAAAGAAGAGAAAGCTGGAATGAACCAAGTTCTTGGAGATACATGCCGTCTTCAAATACATCACACTTGTGGTTTCTTGGTGTCTGTGAAACTTGGACCAATTTAAGGTGTCGTATTTGATAGATTCTGGGAAATCTAAAGACAAACTGGGCTGCCGAGGCTTTTTATTTTTTTTTCTATGCTCACTTTTGAAGCTTTATTGCTTTCTCAGAGATAAATTTCTTCTCCTAAAATCATCTGTCTCCTTCTGTAAGACATATTTCTGCACTTCCTGGACATTTGTAAAGCCAGTAACAGTTATTTCTTTTTTGGCTGCCTTGCGATCCTACAATGAATCCTTTCAGGCAACAGTCTTAAAAATCAGAGTTGCAGTGCTGATTATAATCTCAGAGCTTTGGAGTTGCAAGACCTTGGAGAGGATGTGTAGAGGCACTTGTGATCATGCTAGTCTTTTCCCTCATAGCACACTGGCTAGTGGGAGGCCGAGACATGGGCAGAGCACTGAGCAGGAGTGACGTCAGTGGGCCCCTCCTGCCCTGTTCAGCCAGCTGTGAAATGAACAAAGCGTTCAACCTTTGCTTGATTCTCAGTGACCGGCTGATTAACCTTGAGCAGAGGCCTTTGATCTTCCTTCGTTTTACTCTTGAGGAGGATGAGGAGTTGGTGAGGTAAGAGCTTCTTTCAATTGGGAACATTCTGTCCTTTCCTGATGCTATACTCAAAACTAAAACAGTGAATATTTCTCTCTCCATGACCTGGTTCAATTGTCCATTGATCTAAGAAGATTCACATAAACATAAATCTTGAATTATCAAAGAAATAATAGGAAGAATTAATGTATGTATTATCAAAGTGTCTTTCCCTGGCAGGCACAGCTTTCTTTGAAATAAAGGAGCTGGGAAGATAGTTCAGTTACAGCCTTTGCCTCACAAACGAAAGGACCTGAGTTCAGATATCTAAATTCCATAAAAATGTCAAGCGGAAATGGCAGTGCCCTGTAATTCTGTTTTCAGAAGGTGGAGATTGGAAAAACCCCAGAGCAAAGTAATAAGGAAGCAAAGCAATCCTGGATGATTCCTGATGTCACTCTTGGGCCTCTACAGGCACACGCACTCAAGTGCTGTCTTGTACACACATCTGAATACACATGAACACACATGCACAAAATAAGTAAATAAAATAAATAACTATTAAGCATGCCTTTAATTTACAGTGAAATTTTCACATAGGTTTTCCAAAACTCTGCATGTTTGATAGCAAGTCAAGCATATGCATTAATAATCACACCCTCAATTTCTCCTACTCTAACCTGCCATGCATATCCATTGTGGCCGCTCCGAGACTTCTAGCTGTTCCCAGCTCCTTGTGTGCCCTCCCTGCTATCTTCTGCACTAACAGAACCCTCTGCACCTCATCCCTTCCCGCCCCAGCCACTTCAGCTGCTTCAGCATGTACTCCGAGCTTGTCTTAGCAGACTCTGGGTGCTGCAGCAGGATAACGCTAAAAGCTGTGTGGCTTCTAATACACAGCAGGAATTTATTTCTCAGTTCCAGTGGATGGAAAGTCGAGGATCAAGGCATTGGCAGAATCATTCAGTGGCTGATGTATGGACCCCATGCTTGAAATTATAGGTGAAATCTTCTTTGTCCTCATATAGTGAAAGAGACAAGCCAGTCAGGGGAGCTTCTTTTGAATCGTGTGCTTAAGGATTCCCATCTCTCTTAGTATCGTTAACTGGAGAATTAGGATTTCCACAGTGAACTGGAATGGAGAGTGCAGAGCATAAACATTCAGACCACAGCAAAGCTGAACCTCAAAATGAGCCCTGCTTCCTAAGTCTAGGTGGTGGTGGTGGTGGTGGTGGTGGTGGCGGCCGTGGCGGTGGCACTCTAAAACTCAAGAGAGGTTCTTCTCCACATTTTACACTGAAGGATCTTTGCTTCCCTCTGAATTCCAACTCTCTCCTGTGCATAGGTAACACATTCTTTTAGACTGTCATTAAGACAAATCATATTTGTAATTTTATGAACAACAAATAAATTGGATAAATTCTTTGAACTGGTTATTCTAGAAAGTAACCCACATACACTATTTTGGGGAAAAAGAGAGAGAGATCCATTGCCCATGAGATACCTCCATACGCCAACTGCTGTTAATTCTAAATCTATAAATATGTCACACATTGCTGTTCAAGTTAAGATCCTTGCAAATTTTCTTTGTGTGTGCATATTCCATGGTGTTAATCATGAGACCTTTTATTAATCCATCCTAATACAAGGATCCATGTTAATACAGGAAGTTGATATAATTTAGAGGCAAATTAAATCTTTTTTCCATCAAATATGGACACCTACTCCCAAAATCTATTTAACTTACAATAAGGTTGCAAACTACACTGTCATTCTTGTTGCCTTAGTCTGATCTTTTCCAAAAGTTACTAAGTTTAGCCCTTTTGTGAAATAGTAATTTCATGCATAGCAGTGCTTCTTGCTGGAGAGCTAAAATGACTTGCCTAAATTGGCCTAGGCAGATGGTAACAGGGGAAAAAATGGATTACTTGACTGTTGATGTGGTTTCAAGTTCACACACAGAAAGCAAACAGGAAAAAACAAATGTGTTTATTTTCTCTGTCACTTTCTATTATTTTGGCAATGCCTACTGCTTTAATCCCAGACTAATCCTCAGGGTTAAATTGCTCGTCAATTTCAAATCCTTTTCTGTTTCCTGTTTCACAATTTTGGTTTTCCTAAGCACCTTAAAGCAGTCACTGACAGATGGTTCTGATAATGTTAAGGTTTTGGAAGTTAGGTATATTTTTAAATTTTATTCCATAGAGTTTCTTGTTTTTAGCCACATTAAAGCTTACATGGACTTTCTATTTTAAATTCAGAATGACAATTTTCCTGATGTTTTTATTGACACATAGATAATAAAATTATTTTATTAACTTATAGTACCTTCAAAAATCATTATCAATATGGTAAGTTTTAACTGTTGATGGAAACCATTTTATGTGCAAACAACCTAAAATCTATTTTCATGCCCGGCAATTTGCATTTTTACATCTCAGATTTGTTTGCGCAAGCAGTTAAGATGTGAAGTCTGATTACTAATGGTTTAAGTACATAAGGTAATTTCAAGAGATACAGAGCATCAAACAATTTTCATAAAATAAATATCCATTAGGAGAAGTCCGTTCTGTTATTAGGGGAATTTTAGCTCAGAAAAGCCAGTTTCCCTGGAGTTATTAGAAGATAACAGGCAGCAGAGAGAGATGATGTTTCCTGAGTTGAGCTCTTCATTTGGGGGGTCTCCCCAACTCACAGTTGCTAGTTTGTTACTTGTGTATGCACAAGAAAAACAAATAAATGAGGAAGGTGTGATTGTGTTTATTCTCTTCATTATTACCTTCAGAATGCAGTTATTGAACTCCCAAGAGGTAGTTTAGCTAGACTCGATGATCCCCCCCCCAGGGGCATTCAGAAGTCTTATGCGAATTCACAAGTCTAACATTGCGTGGTTAAAGCCAAAGGGCCCCTAAAAATTATCCATTTGTTTCTGCTTGTGTAATGAGAAAGATGAGAGTCCAAATGACTTGCCAGTGCATGACAGGAGCAGAGTTTCCTAGACAGAGGCTTCTCCCACCGCCCTTTCAGGATACGCTGGAGCGTTTACTTCTGGTTGACCTCTTGCACAGGCCGGTTGAAGATCCATCTGTTCCAACAGGATGGTCTTGCAGATGTTTGTGACGATGGGGTAGGGCAAATGTGAAATGTTTGTAGAAGAAGCAGATTAGGTAATAGAACTGAGACCAGCTAGTGAGGCCTCTGGTGCTCAGAGTTGTATTTATTGATTTCCAGGATCATTTTTCATCCTCACTGAGCCCACGTGTAGTGAGCTACAAAACAGAACGTTAAGGGGAGATCAAGGGTTCTCTCCAAGGCTCCATCTGGTGTTCCACATCCATTCATCAGCGTATCCAGATTCGTACCTGAGAGTCACAGAGGAGCACCACACAATGATGTTCAAACCAAGAGCCCCTTTGTTAATGGCAGTGGACAGGCTCATGCCAGAGAGAACTGACCAGACGATGAGGAAGGAAGGGGATAATAAAGCCAGAAATCACAATTACATCATAAGCCAAGTGATAGAATATCAAAGGCTCAATTGGAAAAAGCTAACTTCGCAGTGTTGTGAGTATGATGTGCTTTCTTGAATTGCAGGTGGCTGGGTTAGGTCGTTCTAACTAATGGGTGTGGTCTGCAAAGGAAGGTCTGGAACACTAAGGCACAGAACAAATTAGCTGAAACACAATGGAGTTTCTGCTGACATTTCACATGTACCCAAGTAAAAGATAGTGTGGGACCTATAAAATAACTTGGATCCTGACTCCTTTTCTCCTTTTCTCAGAAAGCATTCTCATGCTCTCATTCAGTTGACAAATACTGACCAAGAACCTGTTAGATGCCAGCCAGTCACTGGGTCAGGTCCAAGGGATAAAACAGCAACAGATACCTTCCTTACTCTTGAGCAATTTTATGGACTAATAGAGGAAATAGAAACATGAATAGGCGAAGGTCTCTTGTGAGGATAAGACACAGAGATCCTTGACTTAGTGTAAGGTTTTGGAAGGCTCCTCACAGAAAGCTGTGTAAGAGCCAAAATGTGGAAAACAGCTAGGAGTTTTGCAAATGGAAGAGAATGGGCCAGCGCTCCCAAGTAATGGTTTAGAGATGAAAGGGCTCAGGATTCAAGAAAAAAATGAAGTAGGCTGGTAATATTGCAACTAGAACGTGAGGGTTAGGGACTGGGGAAATGGCTCAGGGGTTCAAGTTTTTGCCTTGCAAGCAAAAAAGACCTGAGTTCAGATCCTCAAATCCCAAGTAAAAATGCTGGGCAGATATGGTCTGTAATTATGACCCTGGAAAACTCCAGAGCAATGCAGTAAGAGACAGATTAATACAGGATCATTCCCAGAGTCACCTTGGGCCTCCACAGACTCACACACTCAAGTGTCCTCTTGTACACACACACACACACACACACACACACACACACACACACACGAAGACTTTGAGGATTGTGACTATGGAAGAGGGAAGGGTCAGATGATGGCATAGGTCAGTCCGACACACTTGAACTTTATCCTAAGAGCAACAGGAACCGTCAAAAAACTGTTAAAAGGTTGGGTGATAGCTCAGTCAGAGGACACTTTTCTGGCACACAAGGGCTGCCTGTTAAAATAGCCTATTGACTTGAGAGAGAGAGAGATCAGAGAACTTTTAGAAGCCAGTTCTCTCCTTCCACCATCTTTACCCACAGAGACATTTCGATGACCCAAAGAACTTTAAGTTAACTAATCAAATCAATCACATATGTGACCTTTTGATGAAGACACTTTTAAAACCAAGAGGACCCCCTACCTTGATATAGTCATGGCTGTTTATATAATTTCAATATTTAACTAACACTTCCTATTTGTCCATGAATTATGTACATTTAAGTTACAGTTACTTCCCACGAACCTTCATCTTAACAAAAGAAAAGTGGTATAGACCAATTGTTTGACTTTCACTCAAAATGGCAGCGAAGTCCATAAAAAAAAAGTGCACACTCTGAAAAGTTGTCATTAAAACTCCAACATCTGAATCACGAAGAAAGAGCCGAATGACTGGAACAGGAAATCAAAAAGTAAACACGTAGAAGGCCATGTCAAAAAATATATTCTAAGGGGCTGGAGAGGTAGCTCAGGGGTTAAGCCTCTGCCTTGCAGGGGGAAGGTCCTGAGTTCGGATTCTAGACCCCACGTATAGACGCCGGGCTGAAGCAGGGCAGCCTGCGTTTCTGGTCCTGGTGGGGCGGAGCCTGTGAATCCCCGGGCAGAGTAAACAAGGAGGAGGTGGAGGCAGTTCATGGTGGTTCTACACACACACACACACACACACACATGCTCAATTGAATAAATAATAAATAATAATAATTTAAATATATATTTTAAAATATATATAATAATTTAAAAATATATAATTTAAAAATATAATTTAAATAATTTAAAAATATATATTCTAAACTGCAGGCCTGCTGAAATCGCCACCCCCAGCCTATGGGGGGTAGGGGAACCGGCTCTCGAAGCTGCTGCCTCAGTGTGCCAGACAAGCCAGGCCATGGCAGAATACAGGGGCCTCCATGGAAAAGACGCATCTGTGCTTGCTAGAAGCAAGGTCGTGACAAGCCCACTTTTCCTGAACTGAAGCCTAGAGTGGGCTCTGCCAGTGCAATCAGGACCGACAGAGCACGCAGAGCGCTGGAGAGTCAGAGCCTGCGATGTGACACTTCCTACCTGGAAAGGGCACCACACAGGCGCCTCAAGTCTTCTGGTTATGGAGACCCTCATGCGGAGTGGATTCTAAGTTCTGTTACAGTCCCCTCCCCCATTATGAAATTCATGAGCTGCTTCCCGACAGCTTTATTTGAACGTTTTCTACACTCTTAACTTACAATGCAATCAGGAACTGTAACCATCTGCATTTATGGCGTGTGGCACCTTCTAGAAGCCTCAAGCCTCTGATTTTGAGCTAAGTATTCTTTGGGAGGAAAGTACTTCCCTTGAGCTGAAGATTCTATTTTATCAAATATAGGGATTTATGGACCACAAATAATGGGGATGTGAGCAGATGTGGGGAGGCACGGGCATTGAACAACTAGAGGCCTTTCAGGGTGAGAATGTGGCAATCCTTTTAGGAGACAGGAAGAAAATGGGGGAGGCCTCTTTGCAATTTCTGTTAAATTGAAAATTTTAGTGCTTAGTAACTTAATTGCATGCATTGTGCACAACTTTTTAACTGGGGCAATAAAGCCCAAGTTTGTTACTCATATACTCAGAAAATACAGAAGCAAGAAGAAAGTAAATGTCATCCTACCACTGAAATATGATTACTGCTAATGCTTTTTAATTTTTATACTTCTGGTATATGTGTGTATGTGTGTGTGTGTGTGTCTTCGTGTGTGTTGTTGTTGTATGTACTTGTTAGTGTGGGTGTGTGGACATGTTATGGAGAGGTCACAGAGAGGTCTGCAAAGGGTGTCTTTCCTCAGTCACTCTCCACCTTTCTTTTGTCAGACAAGGTCTCTCCCTTTTCCTGAGGTTCATCAGTTTGACTGGGCTGACTGGCCACTGAGAATCGGGGATCAGCTCGTCTCACCTCACCTCCAGCACAGGGGCGCTGGCTTGTGTCACCAGGCCCAGCTTTTAAGTAGATTCTGGGAGTCCAAAGTCTGGTCCTTGTGCTTGCAGATGTAAGCGGCTTATCCATAGAATCAAGTCCCCAGCCCTGCTGCTAACACTTTAGTGTGGCTCACTCACTTTCTCTCTGGAGCTCATTTTAATAATGTGTATGGTCAATAATATATTAAAAGTAGGCTCACAAGGCACTATTTCAAAATCCTTGCATTTTTAACAATTATGAACACCAGCCTTTGGAGTCTAAGCTTGGTGAAGGTTGAGACTTGGTTAGTTCTTGACTGTTCTTAACCTGCAGAACATATACCTTCCTGTAGTGGGCACTCAGTCGCCGTCTTCTGCTTGAATGCATGATGAGTGATTATTGCTACAGCTAAGAAGCAAAATTTAAATATGCTATATTAGCATGTAATGAAATGACTAAATCCACAATTACACTTCATATCTGGCTCATCACGCCTTCCACTGCTCTTCCTCTTACACCCATGGTCTTACTTTCAGTGTTGGGCGTTGAACCCGGGCTTTGTGTCTGCTGTGGGAGGGCTCTGGAGCCGAACTACATTCCCATCTCCTGACGCCCTGGAATGAATGTTCTTCCATTCTTTCTAGCAGTTAACACTTTCCAATTTGCTCTACATCTTGATGTCATCAGTCAAGGTGGGATCCTTTTGCTCTGTCCAGTTAGAAATTATAAAGTAGCATCTTATTGTAAGTTGAAGGGAATTCTGCCCTCACTCATGGATCGTGAAGAATGAACTGCTGTTGGGTCTGATTGACTGTCAATGGATCGTGGTGTGGTGTATTTGGAGGCTATTGAATGCAACTTACAATGCTGGATAAAAATCTTATTCTTTTAGTATAAAAAAAGAAATGATACATAGTGACTGACAGGATAGTTCAGTGGTTAAGGGTTGCTTCACATGCAAATCTGAGACCAGCGTCAGTCCGTGGGAATCATCGCATGAAGGAAGAACTGACTTGAGAAAGTTGTCCTTTGACCTCCACATATACACTGTGCTGTGTTGATCCTCCCAGTAAATAAACGAATTCGTTTAAAGAAATGCAGTCACAGACAAGCAATGGAAAGCTTCAAGTTCCATTTTGTGGCAGCTTTTGTACTCCTAGGTATTTAACAGTAGCAGGCAGCAGTAAAAAGCAGGCGGGTGCAGCAGCTCTCAAACATTGCCTCCTGGGTGAGGATGGGTCTTGGGTCACCTGGAGTCCGGGTGCAAACTCTGTTAACAGTGCCGATAAAACTACAGCTTCAAGAGCCGGGCAAGCCGCAGTGATTGCCAGGTAGTTTCCTCAAGGAATCCATGGAATATTTAAATGAACACTGATGGCATAAGGACAGCCCAACCATTCAACTGACAGTCCTTCTGCTCACAGCAGCCAAGGCAGCAAGGGAGAGTCAAATAGCTACCGGTTTAGTGAATCACATTGCCCCATACCCAGGGCTTGTTTATGGGAAAATGAGCATCAGAACTGTTTATCATAAGAACATGAAGAACTCATCTTTAACACTAGTAGTGACTTTAACAGATTTCAATAATGATCAACACCTCCCCAGTGCACCAGAGAGGAGTGGAGCCCCTTTAACCATGTAATTGGTACAGTGTGGTTAGAGTTGTGTGACTTGATCTAGCTTATTTTTCTAATAATAGTAGCGTGAAATTTTTTATGGATGTATTAATCAGTTACTGTGGATCACTGACTGTGCAGTTACATATGCATTGTATCTTTAAATGTTCACAATATTCCATAGAATTGGTACTGTGCTAATCATCTTCCAGAAATGACTTGTCCCGGGCCTGCGCTGTTACCCAGCTGATCTAGAGGCTGTGGTTGGCGTCACTGTCCCTATGACATCCTCATCAGCACCTTGTGTACATGACAGATGTTCAGTGAAGCTTTGTTGACTGAATAAATGAAACACTGATGAAAATGGGAGTATGAGTTGGCTAATGATGAAGGGAAAAACTTGGAGATTGGGATGTCCCTGTGAGGTTTGGTCTGGAAGTAAAAGGGAAGGAAAAATACAGATTTAGGGACACAGTCCAAAGCACACACTCTAATTTTCTCCTATTCAGTAGCCAGAAGACATGAATGCAATGAGATTTTGTCCAGACAAAATTAATGGCAATTTGCAAGGAGATTCCAGCCCCAAACAAAGTAAGCACTTGATGTTCAGCGTAACACCACTTCAGAAGAGCTAAGGTGTGCCCTGTATCAGCCAAATTAATAAAACAAAACCTAGCCACTTAGTTGAGCTGATTGGTACAGGTTTGTAATCCCAGCTACTCAGTAGACAGAAGCTGACAGATGACAAATTCAAAGCCAAAGAGTGAATTCAAAATCAGCCTGGGATTAGTGAGATAATCACAGGTACTAGGATCCTTATAAGCAAGAGATTAACAGTCATAATAGAGTTCCCATACTAAAGGGGATCCCAAGAAAGAGCTCTGGGCTATGCCACTGAGTCCTTATACCTCACTAGAGTGGAGGACTCAGAGGGAAGTTTGGAATTCACACAAAAGGACTCTCCAGGGGATGGGAGGAGAGAAGGGAGAGGCACTGGGAGAAGGGGAGGGAAGGGGGTGAAAGGAAGGGGAAGGTTGCAAGGGGGACTGGGGAAGGTGGAGGGAGAGGACTGGGGTACCTATTGAGCTTATATGATTGGGGGAAAATAAATTAATTAATTAAAAATAAATCTGATGAAAGAATGCAAAAAATATTAGTGAGATCCTATCTCAAGATAAAAAAATTTAAAGAGAACTGGGGATGTAGTTCAGTGATAAATTATTTGCCTGCTGTGTGGGAGGCACTGGATTCAATCCCCTGTACCACAAAAAAGCAAGCAAAGCAAAAGCAGAACAACATTGGAAACATGGAAAATAAAGGACGAAGTGAGACTTCAGAGTCAGATGATTGGAAATGATTTACTTGGGGTATCAAAAGGAAGGGAATTACTGGAAAAGCTCTGGAAGCTTAAGGTAATGATTAGAAATTTGCCACACGATCAGAGGACTAAACCTGTGCCAATCACTTTCACATCCCTTGACCTTCCCAGGCAGCGTCTGCCTGAGAGCTAAGTGAAGGTCTTAGCTAGCATGCCTCCACCTTCACAAACACACACGCACCACACACATGCATGGACACATGCACATCACACACACACACACACACACACACACACACACACACACACGCAAAATCTGAAATAAAGCAAGAGGTGCTGGGGGAAATTAAGACACCCATTCACTTGCAGCAGGAGGTGAATAAAGGCTTTAGACGCCCTGCTGTGGCAGAGTAAATTGGAGGGAAGTTCATATTCAGCAAAATTTCCCAGGGTTCCCCAGAAAGAAACAAACTTCATTTGTAACCCCTACACTTTCTCTCCTCACTGCCTTCCCCATAAATTACTTACTATCTGTTTTGTCTTCCCTGTTTTACATTCATATTCTTCCATGAGTGTTTCTTGAGATCACCTTCCAACAGATTGCGATTTGGCCCCATCAGGACCAACTGTAAGCCCACGGCTCAGCAGCGCTAAGCACAATCAACCAGATTGTCACTCGGGAATCATGAGGACCCTCTTCACATACCAAAGTCAAACTTTACACTTATTCTTTTAAACCTTTATTTATTTATTTATTTATTTATTTATTTATTTATTTATTTATTTATTTATTTATTTATTTATTTATCTATCTATCTATCTATCTATCTATTTATTTATTTAATTTACTGTGTGTATCAGAGGGCACTGCGTGTCCATGTGGAGGACCAGGGTGACTTTAAGAATCATCCTGGATTGTTTCTACCTCCTTTTTGCTTGGCTCTGGGATTCCCAGTCTCCACCTCTCAGGGCCTGAACCATTTTTTTATGTGGGACCTGGGATTCAAATTCAGAAGCTTCTGCTTGCAAGGCAGAGTCTTAACCCCTGATCATCTCTCCAGCCCAAAATTTTATATTAAACACCTATCTATGCCTCTCACTTCTCCAAACCAGGGTCACTATTAGTTTATTCTCTGTCTTAACAGATTTAATTACTGTAGATTCCTCACATGAATGCACTCACATAGAATTTATTTCTTTGTGACTGGCTTATCGTACCATAATATCCTCAATGTCCAATCACGTAATATGTCAGAATTTCTTTCTTCTTTCAGGATACATGATATTCCACATTGTTTATCCCTTAAGCTGTCAGTAGACATGGGTTACTTCTAACTTTGGGTTATTAATAATGCTGTTATGAATGTGGTGTGTAGATATCTACTCAATAAACAACTTTTATGCTTCGGATCACAGCTTATTAACAGAGAAGTTAGATCATTATTCAGCATACTTCTAATTATAAAAGAAAATGTTAAAACTTGATTCTCAAAAGAATCAAGGGGGGAGTGCAAGGGGGTCTGAGGAGGGGTGGAGGGAGGGAGAGGAGCAGGGAACCTATTAAGCTTATATGATTGGGAAAAAAATTAAAATGTGGGAGAAAAAAGATAATAAACAACTGTAAATTCTTTGAGGGTTGTTGTTGCTTCCTTTTTCATATGTATGTAGTATGTGCATGCAAGTGTGCATGCCATTTGTATATGTGTACATGCATACACATGTGCATGTGTGTAGAGTCCCAAGGATGATATCAGAAATCATCCTCAATCACTTGTCCACCTTATTCTTTTTGAGGTAGTATCTTTAATCAAACCTAGGGTGCCAGTGGAGCTAATCTATCTAGTCAGCTTGCTATAGGAATTTCTAGTCATCGACTTCCAAAGTTAGGCTTATAAGACAGTTGACACATCCCACCAAGAATTTTACATAAGATCTGGTTATCTGAACTCTGTTTTTTTGTTTGTCTGTTTTGTTTCGTTTTTGCTTGTAAGGCGTCATAAGCACAGGTGTCGACTTGACTGTTGAGGGTTTGAGCTCTGGGCACAGTTGTAGAGAGTTGATGGTTGAGTTAAGCCCAGAGCAAACCTGAAGGAGATTGTCCAGCTGATGGGGAAGATCCAGCCCATGGTGAGTGGGATTAGGCCCCGATAAATCACAGAGAGCTAGTTGAGAGAGTTGGCATCCTTCTGTGTACTTGGCCAGACATGCTGGTCTGGCAAGTAAGGATTGTCCATCTCTCAGCCATTATGTAGAGATGATGTGACCAGTTCCCTCGGCCCTGGTATTGGTGCGTACTTTCCCGTCAAGCTGGACTATGAACTATAACTGGGCCATCAGTAAGAAAATAAATCCCCTTTTCCTTTAAGCCATCTGATGGTCATTTATCAGCAATGTTGCAGGTTGACTGCAACATAAGGCTAGTGCTTTAACCACCTGACTGTCTCTCCAGCCCATTTCAAACCTTTGTGGTTTAACTGATGATCTTTCTTTTGAGAATCAAGTTTTAACATTTTCTTTTATAATTAGAAGTGTGCTGAATAATGATCTAACTTCTCTGTTAATAAGCTGTGATCCGAAGCATAAAACTGAGGATGTGGAGATGGCTCAGTTGATAAGGTGCTGGTCACACGGTTTGAAGATCTGAGTTCAGATCCCCCAGAACCCATGTAAAAGCCAGGTACAGCAGTGTGAATCTGTAACCCCAGTGCTAGAGGTGGGAGTGGAAGGGGGAGCAGAGACAAGAAGATTCTTATCACTCACTGACCATTCAGCCTAAGCAAATTAATGAGCTTTACGTGCTGTGAAAGATCTTGTCTCAAAACATAAGACACACGATGACTGAGAAAGACACCAACACAGATCTCTAGCTCTACAGACACACACACACACACACACACACACACACACACACACACACACACACACATTAAAGTTCCAATTCAATAATGGGAAATTTTGTACCAATTAGCAAATTTTGATTGTCTGAGACAGAAATCAATGTGAACCATTCTGAAGCAAACAAAGGCATTTATTGGAAAAGTCTGAGGGCATTTGTCACAGCACAGGCAGAAAAGCAACGAGCATCTTGGTGAGGAACAGAGCCAGAGCCACCCCAGCTCCATCTCCGCTCTCCCTTCCGTGTGCTGCTTCCTTTTGTTCTCACTGCACACTGAACCACAAGAAGGAAAAGTGTTCTCTAGCTCTACAAAGCCGCACATCGGTGACTTCAACACTTAGGAAGAAACTGGTCCAAATCTCTCTTGAGTCCCAAATCCGAAATCTCATGGAAGAGACCCATTGCCTTGTTTCTGTTCCATCCCAACTCACCTACCCATGGAGTGCAGCAGGAGAGGGCATTTGAATTGTATGAATTAGCTGCTCTCAGCACTGCGATGCTCTTATGGGGGAGAAGCAATAGCGGAAGCATCTAGAAAGAGCACAAGCCCACGGCTACTGGCTACTGCTTCCTCCATAGGAGGGGCTCGGGATGCATGGGGAAGGGATGAGGGAATGAGGCACCTGCTGCTGCTGAACACACAGCAGTGTGCTTGCTCAGCAGAAGTGGGGGAGGTGCTTCCAACCCCCAGCTACAAGCAGAGCTTGTTGGAGGGAGCCCTGAAGCAGAAGACTCCATCAATCAAGGGCCTGAATCCACGGACAGCAAAGCGAAAAGGCCTGCTAGCTCTGAGATCTTCCTGCCAAGATTTTTGTTTTGTGCAGCTCATCCTCCAAGTGTCATGAGGGAAGGAAAAGATAAAACAGAAGTCCCATGATGTCAGGCAAGTCCAGAGGCCAAGATTAAAAGGAAAATAATGATACCCAGACAGACAGGAGGGGAGGCACATTTCAAGAGATAGCCCATGCTCGGTTCCCTCTAAGGCATCCTCTTTGATAATTAGGTAGGAAAACACAGAAGCTCAAAGGAGTGTATTATACAACTATAAGAACTGAAGTCCAGCCGAGTCTCACTTGAGGCCGCCTTTGGTAAGCTCCAGTGAGATGCTTCTCTGATTTGTTCATCCATTCTGAATGAGAAGTAAGTCTCTCCAGCAGTGGTTCCAAGGCGCCAGAGTATTGGATTTCTGACAGTAAATGAAAAATGAGGATTGCAAAGTTCAGGGAATAATAGAAAATTAAATTTTAACTGAACCGCTGTAAATTTCACAATGAAAAAACAGAGTCCATCCACAGATGGTCTGGCAGGGAGGGAACGGATATGTGCTCTCAGAAGGAAATTATCAGTGGTCCTCACAGTGGGGTCTGAGTCTCGGGTTTGGCAGTGAGGAAGGGATTGATGGAAGAAAGAAAAATGAGAGCAAGTAGTAAAAAGGATATTTAAGCCACATTGCTCAGAGAAAAATTAAAGAAGAAGGAGCAGAAATAATGTAAGAGTCTGAAGAGGAAAGAAGGTAAATCTAGATGTTATCTTCTGGATACAACGGGGCCGTTGCATTCATTAATTTACTGCAGCTTTGCGTATTTCCACAAGACTCGTATGGGATTTGTCCTATCAGCATTTCACCATGGAAATGTCTGAAGAGGCTTCATACCTCCCTAAAAGACTGATGAGGGTTAATACTAATGGAGGAGGGGCGAGGAAGAGGTACTTCCTCCATGGTCCACCCACTGATACATGATTCATGCTCCAGCAAGGCAAACATAGAACTCAATGGGCTATGCATGCAAAAAAGACGTGAAAATGGGAAAAAGACTAGTAGAGAAGAAGGGTTCTAATGGGAAAATGGTATCGGATTGGGGATTAGGATGTAAAAATATCATATTTCACTTGTATTCATGTATGAAACTATAAATAAAAAGTTTCATATAAAAATCTTTTTATATGAAAAACTTTCTTTTCCAGTTCAAACTATCCTAATGCTAATTGCCACACCTGTTGACTCAGCTCTTTACATTTTGGATTATCTCTGGTCATCTGCAGACATATCTGATCGTCAACATGAGATTATGAGCCCACAGAAGGCAAGGAAGAGGACTGCTCACTTCTTTCATCATCATTGCTTCACGGCATCCACAGGAGCTAATGCTTACAGACTATCCCCGACATAATGTGATGCATAAGGCACTGTAGTTTTCATCTTTATGGGTTTCTCCCAAGCACTCTGTAAGACAAGGAGGACTCTCATGTTAGCTGAAGAACTGAAGCTCTCCAGAGCAGTAAATGACTGGTCCAAATTCATACTATGATGGAGTTGAGATTTAAGTAAGTTCACAAATTTGGCCAGTCTCTCTAGCCAGCTTGCTATGCAGATTCTCTGTTTTTGACTTCCAGGTGCTAAAATTACAAGCATGTTGTCGCTCCCATTTAGAATTTATATGGGTTGTGGGGATCTGAGCTGCAGTCCTCACATTTTTGCACTAAGTGCTTTAACCAAGTGGGTCATTACCTCAACCTCTAATTAACATTCTGATAGCAATAATAATGGCAACTATATCAGGCACTTTCTCCAGTTTCGATTAATTTTCACCGCAGCCCAAGAGCTTTAATATGTCATTATCTCTAACAGATGAGAAAACTGAGGCCCCAAAATGACTTTTTGTAACTGTAGGCATCAAAATACCAACCTACTCTATCTGCTTCCAAATTATGTGTTTTTAATCATGATCGTGCATTAATTGGAAAATATAAAAATAAACACGTACACCATATTATAAGTATCCACTCTATGATGGATTCTGAATATTGTAATTAATCATTATTATAGCCCTAAAGGCAAAGCAGCTATTCAGATAATGGTGGAATGAATAAGCAAACAGATTAAAATAGAGTCAGGGTTATGACCAGTCACTGACATAAGAAAATCCAAAGACTCCTCTATATCTGCATGAACAGCACCACGGACCCCAGTCTACAAAGGGGAAATAAATATTAGAAACAGCGTTCGAGAGATGGCTCAGGGCTTAAAGCTTTTGCCTTGAACGGATGAGAACCTGAGTTTGGAGCCCCACATCCCATGTAAAAATGCACATATAGTGTTGACTCGCAATTCCAGCCCTGGAAGGCAGAGTCTGGGGAAACCCCAAGAAAAGTGGAAATCCAATCCAGGAAGCAATCCAGGAAAATTCCTGATGTCACCCTTGGGTCTCTGAAGACACACACACTTGAAGTTTCCCATGCTGTATACACACACACACCCTAACAAGCAAAAATACTAGAAAAAAAAAAAAACATGAACAGGGCGATTCAGGTTAAGAAAAGGTTTTAGTTGTGTAAAATCGGTGATGACCATGCCGCAAAGCCAGCCACCATTGCTGCAACAGCATCTCAAGAGAACTATGCCGCAAAACTGCATTTACAGGGATAGAAGAGACGCCTCTACCCCAGGCTCAGCTGAGAATCAGAAACGGCTCCCTCCTGGCCATGAAGGCGGCTCTTGGGATACATCCAGACGAGTTAGAGCCTGTTAGAGTGGAGGCTGGGGAAGAGCATTGGACAAAAATCTTCAACGCCTCGGCTCTCCCCTCTGCTTTTCCAGCCCATGACATCATCACACTGGACACTAGTGGCTTCCCCGACACCCTGGAAGGTAAACATGACCATGCTGTGGTCAGTGAAATTTGACCAACTTTGCCAGCTCTCTCCTGTCACGATGACAGGGGATATTCTGGACGCATTTGTCAGTCACCTGGCATCGCCCGATAACAATGACATAGACAGAGCCCTGAGCTGACACACAGCGGAGAGCATGTGGATGAGGCAGGTGAGACTTTTTGTTTGCTTCGCCTTGAGTCAGATTTTTATTAAGGTCGTTTTCCAGTAATCGCATTAAGAGTTATGCTTAACAGGTTTTCGGTTATCAAAATCTCAGGAGGGAGCATAAGCAAAGAGGAGTTTAGGGCAATTCTTTTTAGCTACAGAAGAAAACTTCCTTTAAAACTTGAAACAGGTATACAGATCACATTTATCAAGAAGGACAAGCTGGGACTGTTCCTCGTGGGAGAAGAGGGATTGTTTCTGCAAACATATGCCCTCACACATAGCTGAATGCCTGAGAGGCTGTAAGATAGTAGCTGAAGGCACGGGATCTCCTACTGTGAAGATGGTGAGTAGATTCAGTTGGCAGAGAGAGTCTGTGTTCTGTAAATGGACATCTGGGTTCAAGCTTTATATATATCAGTTACCACTGAATTTCAGCATGCTGCTGGGCCAGACCTTTCTCACCTATAAAGGAGGAACAAGAATACTCAGCCTTACTCAGAGTCTGCTCAGCAAATAGAAACTACCTCAAACAAGGTACTTGAGAAGAGTTTATTGAGGGACTGCACCAACTGTGGACAGGATTAACGAAAAACCAGCAAGACATGCCTAAGTATCCTAGGGCAGGTGAAAGTAGAGAACTTTTTGCATGTCCTGCATCTGAATGAAGAGGAGAGAGCAATTAGGGGAGAAGTGAGGTGATCTTCCTCTCCTGAATCCTATGGCATCTCCCATTGGTGAGAATCAAGAAAAAACCAATGGGCAAAGGAGGTCATTGACAGTGTAGTCCTCAGAAGCCAGTGTCCCGGAGCAGAGAGGAACATGAGAGGTGTGCAGAGAATGAGGAGGACAAGGATAAGAGCTGAATGGTCCAACTCTTGTAACAAGTTTTAATATTAGCTACTATCATCTTTATTCTTTGTGCAAATGAATATCTCATAATCCTTTCTGAAAACATAATTCTAGTTGGGTTGTACTGAGAGGCTGTCCTAGGCCTTATAGATAGGGCAAGTCTTAGAATATAGTTATTTTTCCCTGGGAAGTGGTTTGGGGGCTGGGGAGCTATTTCTGAATACATTGATTAGGATGAGCCAGAACTCTGTGCCTCAGGAACAGAGCATCTGAGTGCCTTCTGCTAGCCTGGGAAGCGCTTTCAGTTTGCCACGCTCCATCCTAGAGTGTCAAGACATCTTCCCTCTCATGACCTTTCTATTGACTCTCCATCAGCCCTGTCTTCCACTGCACAGGAAATACGCCTTTCTATACAGTAGGATCTAGAATGGTGTCAGTTTCTTATATACACATCTAGGAGGCATCTTTCCTCAGAGGTACCAAAATATAGATTACTGGGAGTAATTGAAAATACGAGTTGAACCAGGGGTTTCTGTGTAGAATTTTTCATACGAAATGGTCCTGAAGCTTATTTACTTACTGAAAGACACAGATATTTTTGGCTGAAGGGCCAGGTCAAATGGATGGATATGTTTTGGCTAATCATTATTTCACTGTGGTCACCAAAATCAGCTCACTCGAGAGAAAGATCCTGAGGTTACAATTTCAGGAGATCAGGACTCGTCTTCTTATGTCCCAACTAGAGAACAGACACTCGGTGTTTTGACCCACACAGATTCTCTTCTCCCCTTTCCTTGACGAGAACACCACTCTTTCATTGGGAGTGGATGTGCAAAGCTGTTAATGCATGATCTGGATTGGAATGATCAGATGTCTTTTCCTGGGAATGTCCATCTTTTTTGCTTTTCTTTTTCTATTTTCATGTGTTTGTGTGTGTGGTGTATATGTTTGCATGTGTATGCATGTGGAAGACTGAGGCTGATATTGGGAATCATCCTCTCTTGTTCTTCCACCTTATTCTTTTGTGACTGGGTCTGTAATCAAAGCTACAGCATGTGGATAGTGCTACTCTAGCTAGACAATTTGTTCTTGGGATTCCCAAGGTCTGCCTTTTGAAGATGGAACTATTAAGTGGGTATTGACATGCAGCCAGCATTTTATATGGAATCTGGGAATTCAAATTTCAGACATTTTTGCTTGTATAGCAAACATTTTAACCACTGAGTGATCTTCTCAGTCAGGGAGAAGTTTGGAGAAATGATGGATGCTTCAAGTTACATAGTATACATTATTTCTCCAAACTTGAGTTGACAAAAATCCCAAAGGAATGAGCCCCTATCACTCCTTATGCGTTAATAGGCCAAACGCAACCCGACCTCTGTCTGTCAGGCTAGTTGTTCAACATTTCCTTTCTATCCCTCATCCTTGGAATTCACTGTTGGGCTTACACTGGCAGTCTAATCCGGAACACAAAGCAATGGTCCAAGTTTGAGCACTGACAAAAATGACTCAGATGAGTTTTTAAAATATTTCACCTTGGTTGATTCCCCAGTCAGTCAACAAGCAATATAAATACTTCAGAAAGAAAAAAACCAAATTTGAGCAGGTAGATACTAGATGTTTTTTGAGATAGGGCTGAGTTCTGAGGTCATAGGGTTTCGTTGAAATCTTTAGGTCAAGGTAAGGACCACGTGGATATTCAAAGGTCTGTATAACTGTGGCTGTAGAAGAACTTTGCTTCTCCACAGCAATCTATGTCTCATCAGTGTCTATAGAGTGGTACATCACCATTAATCACATTAGTCAAAGCCCATATCCATCCCTTGCAACCAAACATTCTGACAGGCACAGTTTATGAATTCTAGCTCTTTTCATAATCCGAGCCTGACCTTGGTTTGTAGTATCAATCATTGTTCTTTTTCACTTATTCTAAAGGGTTGCCGTGGGAAGGTCATATTTATGAATATTATCATTAATCCTCTCAATTCACCAAAATTAGTATTAGTTTGTTATTTTATACATGGAAGCATCTATACTTTCTCAACATCACAAAACTGTTAGTCTTCAGAACAAGAGCTCAAACCCAGATCTATTTGACCACATTCTTTCCCTTCCCACCCTGCCAAACTTTTGGTCATGGCATTGATTCTAACCATTGTATTCTTTTGTACAACCTTTTTCCTTCATGGGCTCCTTGCTGCTTTTTAAGAAGTTCTGAGATGTGCCTGTCCCCAAGATTGCTGGAGTCAGGTAAAAGGGAGATGGATGAGAATACTAGGCCAAGTGACAGGATAGCTTCTAATAAGCTGTGGGCTCTCCCCCTTTTCTATCATTTTGCATTTTTCAATAGCGACCTATTTTTCTTTTTATCTAAAACCATGAAAAACCACATACTCTGAATGGTTTAGAATAGTAAATTCTCCTAACCACTCAAAGCTGATAAAAAGCTCCCAAGAAAGGAGCGTGTAGCTGTTGATGATACCTCTGTGGGCATCTCCACATCCTTTCTACAATTGCTCTAAAGTCTCAGTGGTAGCCTCTCACTTCAAATTCCTGCCAAAATATTTCCTATGCTGGTAATAAGTTCCTGGAGTCACCATCCTAATTAGCCTAAGATATTTAATGCTAATTAAATCACATAGTCTAAGCTCTAAAGTACCTAGACACCAAAATTAGGAGGCTCTTCTATCCAACTTACTAGATCTTACATGTGTTTTGGCGGCTGGTATAAAGCAGAAGAGAAAGCAAACTTCTGTGACCCAGCAGCCCAGCCACATCAATGCAACTGCCTGTGTTTCTAGAGCAACATCTCCAGTCAGACAACTCTGTTGCAGAGGCCCTTCCCCCAACTCCAGCATCTGGGTTTTCATCTCAGACAAGGGAAATAATTAGATTTCTGTATTGTGCTCTGTGATCCATTCTGCCTTCTATATGGCATTTAAATCATTAACTCCTTACAAGGTGTTTTGTTTCTGCACAAGGAAGAAGTAAAAAAGCAAAACATACTGCTCTGAGCCAAGTGGAAGAGAAATGTTTTCTAAGTGCTACACTGTATAAATCCCAGTGACAAAACATCCATCTCAAATGGCTTGAGATTCTGGCTGAGAGTCAAGGACAAAAGTCAGAGAGCTCGGAGCAGCCCAGATTTCTGCCTTCACCATGCATCACTCTGCACAGGCCCACGAAGCAGCGCAAACCCATGAAATATGCGGGAAGCAGGAGTGGGAGCAGCAGGAATGAACTTCAGGCTGGGTCAGAGGGGGCAAGGATGTCTTTGATCCAAATCGTCCAAGCCAACTTTATTGCAGCAAGCACAAGTATTTAAATCCCAAAACCAGGGAAAAACCAGGGAATAGCACAGCTAAATTCTTTACAGGAATATGTTAAACATACATATTATAAAAGATATCTAGGCTGGCAAGAAAAAGCAGATGTGACACTTAGCTACTATATGGGGACAGGCATGGTGTTTCCAGGCAGAATTACCTGGTTACTTATGGGGACAGACATGGTGCCTCTCATATGCATAATCTTGTGATACATAGATAACACACTTCAGTGGTCTCAAGATGTACAGGGAAGGAACTGCAGAAAGAACACTTTGGCCCAAGCAGAACAAACACAAATCTGGTAGAAAACAAAATAAGAGGCGACTGGTCCTTCACTACTGCAGTCCCGGCCTGCAACTGCGTGTCTCAGACATGTGCCAATGCATCTGAGTCATGACAGCAGGTTTAGGCCTTGGTGTCCCCCACATCACTCAGCAACTACCAGGGAAAAGTCTGGAATTTGAGTGTGGGCTGCAGCTTTCCCTCTTCTGACTTTTGGCTTCCATATCCTTCTCCAAGGGGTCAAAGGCTTGCAAGCGAGAGATGAAACCTATTATTCCACATCCTGAACCTCATCATCTCCTCTACATCCCTGGCTTTCAAATGCTCATAATATCCTCTCCCGTGAGCCTGATGTCACAGGAGAAAAGCCAAGGGTGGGAAAAAACCAGCACAGATGCCAGAGATTCAGCACCGAGAAGTCTCTCTCAGAATGCTTTGAAGTGAGCCACAAAAAAAGTTACGGGTAAGTGGAAAATGCCACTGATAAATAGAGGCAAACTGAATGTATTATTGTCTCAAGAACTATGCAACAAAATTATTCTCTGATGGCTGTGGAGATGGCTCAGTTGGTAGAGTGTTTGCTCTGCAAGCACAAGGGCCTGGGTTTGATTCCCCAGCACCTGTGTCAAAGTCTAGGTATCCTGGCATGTGCTTACTTGTGATCCCAGCTCTGGGGAAGGAGAGATGGGAGGATCCCTGGGGATCACTGGTCAACTTGCCTAGTCTAATTGGTATGTTCCTGACATTTGAAAGACACTGTCTAAAGGAGGTAGACAGTGTTCCTGAGGATGACACCTTAAAGTTGTGCTCGGGTTTACACACACACACACACACACACACACACACACACACACAAATTTCTAAAAGAACCCTCTCTAACCCTTATGCTATATTTATTTGTAATATTTTTATATGTATGAACAAAGCTCAACAAAAGCAAAAAATTCTCCTTCATTCAATGTATTAAGGATTTATCAAATTTTAGGCAGACTATAACTGTAACTTCTTTTTTTTTTTACTTTCTCTTTTTTTTTAAAGATTTTTTTTATTAAAAATTTAATTATACATTTTAAAATTTTTTACCAGTTCCCTCCCTCCCCCCTCCTCCCTCTCCCCTTCCCCCAGTGCCTCCCCCCCAATTCCCAGAGAGTCCTTTATTGTGTATGCCTAACTCTCCACTGGGTCCTCCTCTCCGATGACATATAAGGACCCAGTGGCATTTCCATAAGCCCTTTCTCTTGTTCCCCTTAAGCATAAGATCACTACTATGGCTGTCAATCCCTTGCCTCCAGGGGTCTCGGTGCCCTTAACAGATGCTAGACTTTATGAGGGCAACAGTGCGCTGGACATTGCGCAGGGCATGCAAAGTCCCATTACGATTGCTTTGGCCCCAACTATTGTTGAGAATCTTGCAAATCGTTGCTCCTCCCATCCTTTTGCTCTTACAATCTTACCGCCCCCTCTTCCGCAAATGTCCCTGAGCTCCAGGATGGGGAGAGATTAGGCTGTCCTAGTTCTATGTGATTGATATAGAGTCTCTGAAGTTCTGGATTGTGGTTTGTTGATTTTCTTTTGCAGTTTTGCTGCTCCTGCAATTCCCTTCACTCCATTCTGCTGGGCACTGTATGTCACCCCCTGGCCAGAGACAAAAAGCTGTTAAACTGGAGTCTTGTTGTAATAGCACATTCAAGGGTAGATGTAATAAGAGTAGGAAACCTCACTGAGGGAGGGGTCCATCACCCATTTGCAAAATGATTACTTTTTATCTGCTAGACTATATGCCCTCCCCTTCTGGTGAGATCAGGAAAGAACGTCTGTGAACTTAACCAGGTTTCTCAGTATTTACTTGCAGACCTTGATGGAGGCCTATTTTCTCTGCTGTAACATGGTCTCCTCTCTCCTTGTTTCTAGTGTGGCCCTCCTAACCCATCTCTCTTGTTCATAATCCTTGCAATTACTGTGTTACATAGGTTTACCTTTGAGTGTCTCAATGTGGGCTGGGTGAGTTTGGTACTAGGAGCCACCTATTAGGGAGTACATACGGCGCTTAATTTTCTGGGTTTGGGATACTTCACTTAATATAATTCTTTCTAATGACATCCATTTCCCAGCAAATTCCAGTAATTCATCATTTTTGATGGCTGAGTAGTACTCCATTGTATAGATGTACCACTGTTTCCTTATCCACTCGTCAACTGTTGGACATTTGGGTTGATTCTATGACTTTGCTATTGTAAACAGTGCTGCTATGAACATGGTCGAGCTTGTGCTATCGAGGCGAACCTCTGCTGCATGGGGGGTTATTCCCAAAAGTGGGATAGCAGGGTCATATGGCATTTCAATCTTTAATTTCTTTAAGAATCTCCAGACGGCTCGCCAGAGTGGCTGTATGAGCCTGCATTCCCACCAACAATGTAGGAGAGTTCCCCTCTCTCCACATCCTCTCCAGCATTTGTTGTTGTTTGTATTGTGGATTTTTGCCATCCTGACCGGGGTGAGATGATATCTCAGGGAAGTTTTGATTTGCATTTCCCTGATGGCGAAGGAAGTGGAGCATTTTTTAAGATAATTGTTAGACATTTTAATTTCATCCCTGGTAAAGTTTCTTTGAAGTTCCAGGGCCCATTTTTTAATTGGGCCAGTGTTTTCCTTGGAGTTTAATTTTCTAAGTTCTTTGTGCACTCTGGACAGTAGAGCTCTGTCAGATATGTGGTTAGTGAAGATTTTCTCCCATTCTGTGGGTTGCCTTTGAGCTCGTGTGACAATCTCTTTATCTGAACAGAAGCTCTTTAATTTCACAAGATCCCAACTGTTGAGAGTTGGTAGCAGTGACTGTGCCATTAGATGTCTGTTTAGGAAGTGTTGGCCTAGCCCAATCAGCTCGAGGGAGTTCCCTATCCTTTCAACTATGGTTTTTAAAGTCTCTGGCCTGATATCAAGGTCCTTGATCCATTTGGAATTAAGTCTTGTACATGGTGACAAGTACGGGTCCAGCTTTAATCTTCTGCATGTGGAGATCCAGTTTTGCCAGCACCATTTGTTGCTGTTCTTTTTCCATTGGATTCTTTGGGCTCCTTTGTCAAAGACCAAATGGCTGTAACTTTGTGGGCTTATATCTGGGTCTTCAATCCTTATCCATTGATCTGTGTGTCTATTTTGGAGCCAGTACCAGGCTGTCTTTATAACTATGGATTTGTAGTATAGACTTAGGTTTGGTATGGTAATACCTCCAGCTG